>JALAZF010000008.1:6765000-6770000 GCA_022829125.1 Lathyrus tuberosus | reverse complement strand
ATAGTGCGTATTTGACTTGTATTGTGTTATATGTTTGTGCTTTGGATGTGTATGCCTTATGTGCTGTTGTGATGACGATTTGTGGCCGAGAGGCAAGAAAATGCTAAGTGTGGTATATTGGTGTTTGTGGCCATTTTGGGCAATTGTGTGCATTACTTTGTGTGCACTTGAAATACATGAATATTGTTGATGCATGAGTATTTGATGTTGGCATGAGTCATTAATGTGTCAAGTATCATGATATGTATTCTTGCATGGGAAGATTCATAGATGAATCAGTTTTATAGTCTTACGCCATGAAATATTGGTAGAAGCGATTAATCCCAATTGATTGTGCGCCCTGAAATACTGGTAGAAAGCAATCGGATTGTGCGCCCTGAAATACTGGTAGAAAGCAATCCATAAACGTCGTTCGCCCTGAAATATTGGTTTATAGCGACGGGGAACATCGTAGGCCCGACGGGGAGTTACTCTATGTAACGAGCGATGATTCCAAGAGTTCCTGGGGGACTAATGAATTACAAGATTTGAAGTCGGTACCGCATGGCATGTGCATAGAGTCGTTGTGTCGGTCTATGTGCATTGCATAAATCATGAGTAATTGTGCTTGGAACGTGTTTGATTGTATTGTGAATGATTGATGTGATGTGGTATACGATAAGTGAGAATTGTACCGTGTGATATTATATGCGACTGTTGAGCATTTGTGGTGAGAATGTGTTGCTTGTGTATTTTTGTGTTAATATATATAATTTTATGCAATTATATTATGGTTGTTTTTCTCACCCTTCTGCTGTTTTATAACGCTCTATGAGGCGTTGCAGATTAGGTTTGCTGGAGGTATTCTTTTTGTGAAGCTTTGCATCTTCATTATTTTGGTCGGTCGGCTCTGATATGTGACTCCGGGTAGTTAGGGTGGCCGCGTGCTATTGTTTTGTATATCTGATGATATATTATATTTTGGTTGTACATATGCTACTTGATGTATGACAAACTGTTTATATGTGTATATGTTAATCAGATTTTAGATTTTCCGTTTTATTTCTAATTTCTGAAAAGTGGGTGTAAGGAACGAAGTTTCCTCTGTATGATTGCTACCCCACAGTTGCATATCATTATGGGCAGGTGTTGCATGTTATGTGTATATTTTGGTTACGTTGATGGGATGTCTCCTTTCTATGCCGTGTTTTCAAATGTACTCTGATCAATTTTTGAATTTTTCTTTTAACTGCTTTAAATGCATGCTTATTGGGGGTATTAGATTGGGGGCGTCATATTAAGTGGTATCAGAGCTGTTTGTGTCAGTTTGTGTCAGTTGTGGTTGTTGTGTCTGGCATATTGGGCGAGTTACGTTGGACGAGTTGTTGTTTAACCATAATTTGTTATCATTGGAAACGTTCAGATTATGGCTGGAAGACGTGATGCTGCTATGACTGCGGCCATGCAAGCTATGGCGCAGGCGATGCAGAATTTACCGAATGCTGCGGCGGACGAGGAGTCGCGTAGTATGGATAAGTTTCAGAAGAATAACCCACCGAGCTTCAATGGTACTCATGATCCTGAGGGAGCACAGATTTGGCTGAAGAAGATTGAGAAGATCTTCCGTTTCATTAAGTGTTCCGAGGATCAGAAAGTGCAGTTTGGTACTCATGTGCTGGAAAAGGAAGCTGAAGATTGGTGGATAAATGCTTCTCAGAGGTTTGAGGAGGATGAAATAGTGGTTACGTGGGCTGTGTTCAAAGATGCTTTTCTCGAAAAGTATTTTCCGGAAGATGAGAGAGGTAAGAAGGAAATTGAATTTCTTGAACTGAAACAGGATAATTCCTCTGTTGCGGATTATGCTGCTAAGTTTGAGGAACTTGTGAAGTTCTGTCCTAATTATAATACAGCGGGTTCAGAGAGGTCGAAGTGTTTGAAGTTTGTGAATGGCTTGAGGCCAGAAATCAAGCAGGGTATCGGTTATCAGGAGATAAGACAGTTTTCAGTGTTGGTGAACAAGAGTCGGATCTTTGATGAGGATAGCAAAGCACGTGCTACTCATTACAAGAATCTGAATGATAAGAAAGGAAAGGGGCAGTTCAGAGGTAGGCCTTATGTTACCCCTGTTGACAAAGGGAAACAGAAGTTTGCTTTTGATAGGAAGCCTAGTGGTGGAGGAATGAATTCTGCTGTGAAATGTTACAATTGTGGTGGTTTAGGACATCGTATATCGGAATGTAAGAGGGAAATGAATAATGTGGATATGTGTGCTAGTTGTGGTTTGAAAGGTCATGTGGCTGCTAATTGTAGGAGGAAGAATGGAGTTACATGTTATAATTGTGGGGAAGTTGGTCATGTTAGTACAAGGTGTACGAAACCAAGACAGGCTCAACCTGGAGGAAAAGTGTTTGCACTAGCAGGAACTCAGACCTCGAATGCAGATCGTTTGATTAGAGGTACTTGCTTTATTAATAATACGCCTTTAATTGCTATTATTGATACTGGAGCGACTCATTCGTTTATTTCGTCTGAGTGCGCGAAGAGTTTGAATCTTGTGTTGTCTGTGATGGGTGTTGAGATGGTTATTGATACTCCAGCGATGGGATCAGTAACTACTTCTATGGTTTGTCTAAATTGTCCTTTAGCCATTTATGGTAAAGATTTTGTGATGGATTTGGTGTGTTTACCATTGGAAGGGTTAGATGTGGTGTTGGGAATGAACTGGTTACAATTTAATCGGGTTCACATTGATTGTTATCATAAGCTAGTAAGGTTTCCTTCTCTGGAGGAAGACGAAGACTCGAGTTTCTTATCTACCAAAGAGTTGAAGAGACTTTTGGCGGATGAGGCTCAGTTGTTCGGTGTGTTTGCATCGTTGTCGGTGGAGAGTAAAGTTTCTCTTGAGGTGTTTCCTGTTGTGTGTGATTTTCCTGAGGTATTTCCTGAAGATATTTCAGATGTACCGCCGGAGAGAGAGGTGGAATTCTCGATAGATCTAGTCCCTGGTACTAGACCTGTTTCTATGGCACCTTATCGAATGTCGGCATCTGAATTGGTGGAGTTGAAAAAGCAGTTGAATGACTTACTGGAAAAGAGGTTCGTAAGACCAAGTGTTTCTCCTTGGGGTGCTCCAGTTTTGTTGGTGAAAAAGAAAGATGGGAGTATGCGATTATGTATTGATTATCGCCAGTTGAATAAAGTGACGATTAAGAACAAATATCCGCTTCCAAGGATTGATGATCTGATGGATCAGTTGGTTGGTGCTTGTGTATTTAGTAAGATTGACTTGAGATCGGGGTACCATCAGATAAGGGTGAAAGAAGAAGATATTCAGAAGACGGCCTTTAGGATACGCTACGGGCATTACGAGTTTGCTGTGATGTCGTTCGGGGTTTCTAATGCGCCTGGTGTGTTCATGGAATACATGAATCGGATTTTCCACGAGCATTTGGATCGTTTTGTGGTGGTGTTTATTGATGATATTTTAATCTATTCTAAGTCTCGTGAGGAACATGCAGAGCATTTACGTATTGTTTTGCAGGTTTTGAGAGAAAGGAAGCTTTTTGCCAAATTGTCCAAGTGTGAATTTTGGTTGTCGGAGGTGAGTTTTCTCGGGCACGTGATTTCAGGTAATGGTATTGCTGTGGATCCATCTAAAGTAGAAGCAGTTCTACAATGGGAGGCTCCTAGATCCGTTACTGAAATTCGAAGCTTTTTGGGTTTGGCTGGTTATTATCGGAGGTTCATTGAAGGTTTTTCCAAGCTAGCATTACCTTTGACGCAGTTGACTTGTAAGGGCAAAGCGTTCATTTGGGATATTCAGTGTGAAGAGAGTTTTTGTGAGCTGAAGAGAAGATTGACGACAGCTCCGATTCTTATTTTACCTAATCCTAATGAACCATTCGTTGTGTATTGTGATGCTTCTTTAATTGGTTTGGGTGGTGTTTTGATGCAGGAAGGTAAAGTTGTAGCTTATGCTTCAAGGCAATTAAGAGTTCATGAGAAAAACTATCCTACTCATGATCTTGAATTAGCTGCTGTGGTTTTTGTGTTAAAGATTTGGAGACACTATCTCTATGGTGCGAGGTTCGAAGTCTTTAGTGATCATAAAAGCTTGAAATATCTATTTGATCAGAAAGAGTTGAACATGAGGCAACGGAGATGGTTGGAATTCTTGAAAGACTACGACTTTGGCTTGAATTACCATCCTGGTAAAGCTAATGTGGTAGCCGATGCATTGAGCCGTAAGTCTTTGCATATGTCCGCATTGATGGCGAAAGAGTGGGAACTTTTGGAATCATTTAGAGACTTGAGTTTAGTTTGCGAAGTGACATCGGTGAGTGTGAGACTTGGTATGTTGAAAGTTACGAATGAGTTTTTGTTGTCGATTTGTGAGAAACAAAAGCTGGATTTGAAATTTGTTGATTTGATGATGAACGAGAATGAGGATTTCAAGGTTGATAAGTTTGGCGTTTTGAGATTTCGTGATCGTATTTGTATTCCTGACGATGCGGAGTTGAAAAGAATGATTTTGGAGGAAGGACACCGGAGTATTTTAAGTATTCATCCCGGAGCGAATAAAATGTACCAAGATTTGAGGAAGATTTTCTGGTGGTCTGGTTTGAAAAGAGATGTGGCTCAATTTGTTTATGCTTGTTTAACTTGTCAGAAATCGAAAGTGGAACATTTGAGGCCTAGTGGTTTGTTGCAACCATTAGACATTCCTGAGTGGAAATGGGATAGCATTTCGATGGATTTTGTAACGGGGTTACCGAATACTCAGCGAGGGCATAATGCTATTTGGGTGATTGTGGATAGGCTGACTAAATCGGCGCATTTCATTCCGATTGACATCAGTTTTTCTTTGGAGAGGTTAGCTGAGATTTATGTCGGTGTGGTTGTGAAATTGCATGGTGTCCCGTTGAGCATTGTTTCTGATAGAGATCCGAGGTTTACATCGAGATTTTGGGAGAGTCTACAGAAGGCTTTGGGTTCTAGATTGAAGTTGAGTTCGGCTTATC
>JALAZF010000008.1:6467500-6472500 GCA_022829125.1 Lathyrus tuberosus | reverse complement strand
TCATGCATAAATCAACAATTACCACGTATCGCATTTTCTTGCCATAAGGCCACAAATCATCATCACAACAATATCACGTGCATATTCATTTCACAACATGTCACCACATGCATTTTCATTACAAACCACAAACCACAACAATTATGCAATCACAATCACTTCCACAAGGAATTCACATATCAAATGCTACTCACAACACATCATTATCGCACATTGAAATCAAAACCCAAAACACACATTTATTCCTCCATAACACCACAAACCATCATCACCAATACTTATCATATATATTCACATCAACACAATTATTGTCATAAAGCCACAAACCATCAACAAAGTATTCCACAACAACCAATTATCTTCAAAGAATCATCACACAAGTCATACAATCACTTACCAAAGCATAACCCACAATATTGAAAAATAACACCAAAGTCCATAATTCGTTTTCTCGGAAAAGTCGGCCAAAAATAATATTTTTCATCATCACTAAAAAGTACTCCTAAAGACCTTCGATTCGATATAAAGAACTCTTAAATCCGATAAACGACGAATAAGTTACGAATATTTCCAAATAACGCAAAACATAAACCGGACGCCCGACACTACGAAACGGTTCGTAAAAACTGTACCGATTGGGAAGGATTCAGACCTCAAAACTATTTTTCCTAGAAAAAACATCTCGTTAGCTTCCCAACGCTTCGAACGGGGGTTAAAACCGACTTACGGTTCAAGAGATATGAATTTCCGAAGTTTTTCCAAAACAGAATTTTTCACCTACAGCACGCGTCCGTACGACTGCGCACAAAACCAGAAATTCTGCTACATTCTGGTACAGCCGCGTAATCGCCCGAAACCCGACCGATTCAATTACTTTCTTCCGAATAAATACATGGTAATATCACATAAATACACACCAACATATTAGGATCAAGAAAAACCCGATTCCACGACTTTTATTTTTCACCAAAATCTCAAAATCTCAAAACTCAAAAATGTCAAAACTCACAATATCAACCGATTTCAACCAAACGAGTTTCTATAATCTCGTCCTAACCTCATACGACTAATCTACGCAATTTATTTCGAAATTCATCCGTGAAAACATCGATTTCTATCGATTTGATCCCAATTTATCAAAAGAGAAAACATTGTAAAACAACCAAAACATTCACAACAAACAACACATATACATACACAAACAAGATATAATTGAAACTTCTCACCCTTACCCGATTATTCGCGCTTGAAACGGAGATTTCCTCGATTTTCCTCTTTTTCCTCTTCTCTCTTTTTCCTTCTCTTCTCTTTCTCTTCTTCCCACTTTCTTTCTTTTCTTTTCCTTTCTCTCTCTTTTCTCTCTATTTCTCTTTTTATATAAAATATCTAACTTTTCTAAAATATCTAACCTCTCAAAATGACCATTTTACCCCTCAGCTCAAATATCTCCCAAACGCTCTCAAAATGCGATAAAACTTAAACAGCGATAAAATATATTTCGGGAAATAAAAGTTGAAAAGAAATTATAATTTATTGCAAATATTTTACCTATCAGAGAAATTAACTAATTAACTCAATTAGCAGGTAAAATACAATAAATTCACACATATCACAAAATTCACATAACTGAAATAAATAAATACAATTAAACAAATCGGGGCGTTACAACTCTCCCCCACTTAGACATTTTCGTCCTCGAAAATATACTGAGACGAACAACTCCGGACACGACTCTCGCATCCGACTAACAAACTAACAGGCCAACCAAAGGCACACCACGAATAACACCACAGACAAACACCTTGCTAACCACAAATACAATAACGACACAACAACGACAAGATGCAAAGCCCATACAATGCACTTGACGACCAACTCACAACCCAAAGAATACACAAAACACAACTCACAGGTTCACTCTTGAACCCAAAACACAACAGGATCGTTACCCGCACCTTAGGTAACACTCCCCCAATTCCCAATCATAGGAATTAGCTACACACACTCGAACCATCACCATGGAAACGAGGCAACAACACAAACAAGAACATAAAATTCCACGACACCACAAGGTCTCAACAACATCAACAAAACCAGAACACCAACATCCTTGTCACACAACCATACTACAACAATGCTACGATTCACCAATCGAACATATAACCAAAACACCCGACTACATATTCGTACCTGATTAATATTGAAACCTTCCACTTATCACTTCTATTATAGAACATCCCATGGTCTCATCATTCCTACCGTTTCCCACTGTTCAACCTTTGAACTCTATCAAGTCACACACGCATAAACGAAATGTGCCACATCAGGCTTCCGATGCGCACTCTGATTACTCGTAACCATCAAAACTATCAATTTCACGTCCAAAGTCTAGCTCTTTTTCATATTCACCAAAAATCATTGTTCGCCTTTAATATACCCAACCTCACACTTGACTATGTTTTCTCACACACCAGACACAAGTCTCTGATTTGCTCAAATAATTCTCATCCATCCGAACAGACATGCATAACAACTTTCGACTTAACTCATCCGGCACAACCTCGGCTTTTCCCAAAGAATAATCCAAGCCAAATTCATAACTCATCACAAATTCTAGCCATCCTCATTGTCTCATACTCTATTCCTTCAAACCAACCAAGTACTCTAAACTCTTGTGGTTACCAAACACTTCGAGTCAAGAACCATAAAAATAATACCTCCAAATTTTCCAACACAATACAACCGCAACCAATTCCAAATCCTGAATAGTATAGATCCTTCTATGAATCCTCAAAGGTCGTAAAGTATAAGCCACAAATTTACTTTCTTGCACTAACACACTGCCTAAACTTATCAAAACACATCCTCATACCTCACAAACGGTTGAACAGGATCACACAGACTCAAAACTGCAGCCGTAGACAAATTCTACTTCAGCTTTCTGAAACTTCCTCACAATGAACATCCAAAACAAACGACTCATCCTTTGCAAGCCAACTGAAATAACAGAAGTACAAACTTAGTAAAGTCTTCCATACCCTACCGTAACAACCAACTGAGCCCAAAAGTTTCTACTCTCCTTAACCAACTTCGGAGCCTCTCATGAAGAACTACATCTACTTCCGATGGATCCGTAAAAATACCATCACCAGAAATAACATATCCAAGAAAACTAACCTTTTCAACCAAAATTCTCACTTGAATAACTTAGCATAAAACTTCGTCTCTTTCCAACACTTGTGATTCAAATCTCAAACACTCTACCGGTTCTTCTTCTGAGTTTATAACAGATTCGAATATCCTCAATCAAAACCAATACGAACTTATCCAAATAAATATGAAAGATACGATTCCTCTACTCCACAAACATTACAGACGCATTACTATCACCGAACAACATCACCGTACTTCGTAATGTCCAACCCAATTCCAAAAGATATAAATTCTTAAAGCTTTTGCAAAACCTTGCACTGGGTAACTGGCTCCTCACACACAAGCTTAACCGAGTAATTAACAGCCTATTCCGATGATAACAACATAACCAGTCACATCAAATCGATCAAAGTCTTAACTCACACAATTCACCACTCTTATCAAACATTCCAAACAATTGCAAGTTCACTCAAACTCAGTCAAACCATTCCAATTATCTATTCCCGAAAGTGAACACTTATTCTCAATCGTCACCTTATCCGCTGTTAGTAATCCATACACAATTTCTCCTCTTAACAATCCAAACTCTATAAATCCCAACATGTAGCAACAATCAACCAAAAAGAACTCTTAAATAATACATCCACACTTAAGGTTTTCTCAAAATTTCCATTAATGCTCTAAAATTCCAAAAACTCCAAACCTCTTCGGAACTCTAAGTTTGACTTTCCATAGTCTCAATACCATTATACACATCATGCTTGTTATTTCGGTCAATCATCCTTCCTTTTTGTTGCTAACAACACTGAAGCTCTCCAAGACGACACACTTGGCCTCACAATTCTCCTTTCCAGTAAATCTTCCAACTGCTCTATCAGTCCGGGTACCTCTAACGCTAACATCCAATATTCCATCTGGGAATACGTCTTAAAATCACGCACAACCGGTAGCTCATCACTGTGTCCTCCCTGCCAATTTCTAGAAAACTATCATCACAAACATAACAACATCTTAGTTTCACTTCCTAAAAGTTCTCCTGCTTACTTAGCAGATCCAAACCTGAAATCCTTACCTTTGTCCAATTTGAGTTCACACTTTTCTCTCTGAGAACAACCATTAACGATGCCCAATCTTTCTCTCTCAAAACTTCCCAACTGGACCAACATACCAAAACCTCTAATCCATTTCATCTTCCGATATTAGCATCTTCATCGACTCATCAAAACAATCTGTAATCGTTTCCTTAAATTCCAAACACTCATTTCACACGCTATCAAAGCCGGAAAGACACGTCTATTCCATCCAACATAATTTCCGTCTGCTATCAACAAGAGATTAAGGGTGATCAGTTCCTCAATTTGTCAATAGACAGCCGACAATCACGATGGGGCATAAACCGTCTTTACCAAACTATAATAACATTTCTTACATCCTGTACACAAAACTACCTAAGGCACAAATCCTTAGTTGACATAAACCTTACCTCCGCATCCCCTTCGGAACTGAGAACAACATTGTCCGAACAACACTTACAATCTTGCAATTCACAATACACTGAGCCAACGCTCCACACCTGAAGCAACATGGAGAAGTACCAACTTCTCCCCCACTTATCTCAAACTCAATCCTGAAAACAAAGGATTAGAAAACCCAGAAAGTACTGACAGTGTTCCACACACCTATCACGTACTAAGAGATAAACAACAACGACAGTATTCAACTGTCACACCAACTGACTCAATAGCTTGGCCGGACGGACCGACCTGCTCTGATACCACTTATGTAACACCCCAATTCTCATCGCGAATAAATAACACATAATAAAAATCAGAGTAACTAAAAATTTA
>JALAZF010000008.1:6360000-6365000 GCA_022829125.1 Lathyrus tuberosus | reverse complement strand
CTGCACAATTCTACTCATTCCACATCAACATATACATATATATGTTTATTCATCAATGCACAAATACAATGATGACAAATGCAACTCATAGAGACTGACTCACGACTCTATGCAGATGTAATGCGGTACCGACTCAATCACCACTAGTTCACTCAAGAACTCTGCTGGAATCATCGCTCGTTACATAGAGTAACTCCCCGTCGGGCCTACGATGTTCCCCGTCGCTACCACTTATCAACAAGCATACGACGTTATGGATCGTTTTTAGTCCTTTATAATAGGCACACGATCAATACAACAATTGCTTACACCCATAAGGGATCTACAATTCAACATGCATTGTTTACACCCACAAAGGGATCTTACAATGTCTTCATGCATTGTTTACACCCACGAAGGGATCTTACAATGTCTTCATGCATTGTTTACACCCACGAAGGGATCTTACAATGTCTTCATGCATGATGCATATCATATAATGACCCATGGCAATCAAGACTCATACAGTAAATCATGCATTTCAAGTACATATAATACAATGCACATATTTTCCAAACGGCTACAAACCTTCACCACGACATCATATACCCATCAAACATCCCTCACACAAGTCATACGTTACATATCATATCCTATCGCACAATATAGAAAATAACTCAAAATTCCATTTTTACGGTTTCTCGAAAAAGTCGGCTAAAAGTCGGCCAAAAATAATATTTTCTATCATCATCAAAAAGTGCTCATCGACAGCTTCGATTCGGTATAAAGAACACTTAAATACGATAAACAACGAAGAAGATATGAATATTTCAAAATAACGCAAAAACATAAACCGGACGCCCGACACTACGAAACGGTTCGAAAAAACTGTACCGATTGGACTAGGTTCAGACCTCAAAACTATTTTTCCTAGAAAGAACATCTCGTTAGCTTCCCAACGCTTCGAACGGGGATCAAAACCGACTTACGGTTCAAGAGATATGAATTTCCGAAGTTTTCCGAAAAATCAGGATTTTCCACCTACAGCACGCGTCCGTACGCCTGCGGGCTGCTACGGATTTCGGCTATTTTGCCCGAAAATCCGACCGATTCAATTCTATGATACGAAACAAATACACAGTAATCCTTACCAAATATATATCAACGTTTTAGGACCATAAAACGATAATTCTACGACGTTTGATTTTCACCAAAATCTCACATTCTCAAAACCCAAAAATGTCAAAACTCACAATATCAACCGATTTCAACCAAACGAGTTTCTATAATCTCGGTCTAACCTCATACGACTAATCTACGCAATTTATTTCGAAATTCATCAGTGAAAACATCGATTTCTATCGATTATGTCCAATTCGACCTAAACGGAAAAATATGGAAAACCAACCAAAACATCCACACAAAACACATACATAATCATAAGCATGGATAAGATAATAATATTTCACACCCTTACCCGATTAAATCGTGTTCGAAACGGACGAATCTTTGATTTCTCCACTTTTCCTCTTCTCCCTTTTTCCTTCCTCTCTTTTCTCTTCTCTTCTCTTTCTTTCTCTTTTCCTTTTCTTTTCTCTCTTTTTCTTTCCACTTCTATTTATAATATCTAACTACCCAAATGACCAAAATACCCCTCAGCTCAAATATCTCGCAAACGCTCTCAAAACGCGACAAAACATAAACAACGATGAAAAATAATATATTGTCAAATAAAAGTCAAGAATAAAATAATATAAAACCAAAACCAATTAAATCTACTCCATTAAATAAATCTAACAAAACTGGGGCGTTACAACTCTCCCCCACTTAGACATTTTCGTCCTCGAAAATATAACCGCTACGAATAACTCCGGATACGACTCTCGCATCCGACCAACAAACTAACATGCCAACAAAAGCACACCACGAATAACACAAACTGACAAACCACCTAGCTAACCGCAGCTACAACAACGACACGACAACGATGACAACTACAACGACAAGATGCAAAACCCATACAATGCACTTGACGACCAACTCACAACTCAAGGAAAACCACGATACCAACACACAGGTTCACTCTTGAACCGAAACACAACAAGATCGTTACCCTCACTCTAGGTAACACTCCCCTAACTCCCCACACAGGAATTAGCTACTCGCACTCGAACCAACACGATAGGAACGAGGCAACAACACAAACAAGAACACAAGTTCCACTACACCACATTGTCTCAACAACCTCAACAAAACTAGAATACCAACATCCTTGTCACACAACCTTATTACAACCATGCTACGATTCACCAATCGAACATACAACCAAAACCTCCATCTACATAGTAGCCCATGAAGAATATCTAAACCTTTCACCTAACACTTCCATTCTGAAACGTCCAATGGTCTCAACACTCCTACATGTTTCCAATGTTCAACCTATGAACTCTTATAAGTCCCACATGTAAATACAAAATGTGCCACCTCACGCTTCCGCTGAGCACTCTGATTACTCGCAACCATCAAAACTATCAATTTCACGTCCAAAGTCTAACTCTTTCTCATATTCGCCAAAAATCACTGTTCACTTTAATATTACCAACCTCACACTCTCCTGTGTTATCTCATACACCATACACAAGTCTCGGAATTGCTCAAATAATTCTAACCCCCTGACCATCAAAATAGACATGCATAGAAACTTCCAACTTAACTTTTCAGGCACAACAACAGCTTTTCCCCGAAGGATAATCCAAGCCAAATTCATAACTCATCACGAACTCTAACCATCCTTGTTGTCTCATACTCTATTCCTTTAGACCAAACAAGTACTCAATATCCTTGCGATTACCAAACACTTCGAACCTAGAACCATAAAGATAATACCTCCAAATATTCCAACACAATGCCACCGCAACCAATTCCAAATCCATAATAATACAGATCCTTTTATAAATCCTCAATTATCGTAAAGCATAAGCCACGACTTTACCCCCTTGCATTACCACGTTGACTAAACTCATCAAAGACACATCACAATACCCCACAACCGGTTTATTAGGATCACACAAAATCAAAGCTGAAACCGTAGACAACTTCTACTCCAGCTCACCAAAACTTACTCACAACGAACATCCAAACAAACGACTCACCCTCTGCGTGTCAACTGAAGTAACGAAAACGCTAACTTGGAAAAGCCTTCCATAACCTCCGGTAATAACCAACTAAAAGTCCAAAAAGATTCTAATCTCCTTAACTAACTTCGGAGCCTCTCATTGTAGAACTACATCTACTTCCGATGGATCCATAACCATACTCTCATCTGAAATAACATATCCAAGAAAACTAACCTTTTTCAACCCAAATTCTCACTTGAATAACTTAGCATAAAACTTCATCTCTTTTTGACACTTGTAATTCAAATCCCAAACACTCTACCTGTTCTTCCTTTGAGTTTACAACAGATCCGAATATCCTCCATCAAAGCCATTACGAACTTATCCAATTAAATATGGAAGATACGATTCCTCTACTCCATAAGCATTAGAGACGCGTTACTAACACCAAATACCATCACTATACGTTGCAATTCCCAACCAAAATCCAAAAGATATAAATCCTTAAAGCTTTTGCAAAACTTTTCACTGGGTAACTGGTTACTCACATACAAGCCTAACCGAGTAAATAACAACCTATTCCGAGGATAACAAACCTAATCAGTCACATTAAATCGATCAAAGCCTCAACTCACACAATTCACCACTCTTATCAAACATTCCAAACAATTGTAATTCACTCAAACTCAACCAAACCATTCTAGTCATCTGTTCATGAAAGTGGACACTTATTCTCAATCATTACCCTATTCAACTATTAGTAATCCATACCCAATTTCTTCTCCTGACCGTCCAATTCCGCAATTCCAACATGTATCAACAACCAACCAAAAAGAATTCTCAAACACAATGTTACATCCAAAAACACATCTGAAAATTATGCCCAACTGACGGCCCATCACTGCGACTTCCTGCCAATTCCCAAAACACTACCATCACAGACAAAACAAACATATTATTCCCATCTACTAAGAGTTTCCTACTTACTTAGCAGATATAAACCTCAACTATTCACCTTCGTCCAATTAAGTTCAATCTCTACTCTCTGTGAAGCAGTCCTTAAATAAAACCCAATCATTCTCTCTCAATGACTTCCCAACTGGACTAACACACCAAAACCTCTAATCCATTTCATCTTCCGATATTAGCATCTTCATCGACTCATCAAAACAATCTGTAATCATCTCCTTAAATTCCAAACAATTCATTTCACACACTATCAAAGCCGGAAAGACCCGCCTATTCCATCCAACATAATTTCCGTCTGCTATCAACAAGAGATTAAGGGTGATCAGTTCCTCAATTTGCCAATAGACAGTCGACAATCATGATGGGGCATAAACCGTCTTTACCAAACTATAATAGCCTTTCTTGCATTCCATACCCAAAACTACCTAAGGCACAAATCCTTAGTTGACATAAACCTTACCTCCGCATTTCTTACGGAATCGGGAACAACACTGTCCAAACAACACTTACAATCTTGCAATTCACAACACACTGAGCCAGCGCTCCACACCTGAAGCAACATGGAGAAGTACCAGCTTCTCCCCCACTTATCTCATTCTAACTCCTGAAAACAAAGGATTAGAAAACCAGAAAGCACTGACAGTGTTTCACACACATATCACGTACTAAGGGACAAACAACAACGACAGTATTCAACTGTCACACCAACAGACTCAACAACTGACTCAACACTGGCTCTGATACCACTTATTGTAACACCCCCTTTCTATACCCCCAAATAATTAATTAAATCATTTAGGCACGTATTGAAAATTTCATCAGAGTATAATTGTAAACACGGCATAAAAAGAGAATGTCACATTAAATGCATGAAATTAAACACATACAACACCTGCTCAAAAAGATATGCAACAGTGGGGTAACTTTCAACAATAA
>JALAZF010000008.1:5942500-5945000 GCA_022829125.1 Lathyrus tuberosus | reverse complement strand
ACCAAACAGGTACTCAATATTCTTGTGATTACTAAACACTTCGAACCCAAAACCATAAAGATAATACCTCCAAATTTTCCAACACAATACAACCGTAACCAATTCCAAATCCTGAATAGTATAGATCCTTCTATGAATCCTCAATTGTCGTAAAGCATAAGCCACGACTTTACCCTCTTGCATTAACACATAAATTAAACTCATCAAAAACACATCACCTTACCTCATAACCGGTTCATTAGGATCACACAGACTCAAAACTGAAACCGTAGACAACTTCTACTTCAGCTCTCTGAAACTTACTCACAACGAACATCCAAAGCAAACGACTTACCCTTTGCAAGCCAACTGAAATAACAGAAGTACAAACATAGCAAAGTCTTCCATAACCTTTCGTAACAACCGACTGAGCCCAAAAGTTTCTAATCTCCTTAACCAACTTCGGAACCTCTCATTGCAAAACCAGATCTACTTCCGATGAATTCATAACAAATACCATCCTAAAAAAATAACATATCCAAGAAGACTAACCTTTTTCCAACCCAAATTCTCACTTGAATAACTTAGCATAAAACTTCGTCTCTTTCCAACACTTGTGATTCAAATCTCAAACACTCTACCTGTTCTTCTTCCGAGTTTATAACAGATTCGAATATCCTCAATTAAAACCACTACAACTTATTCAATTAAATAGGGAAGATACGCTTCATATACTTCACAAACATTACGGACACATTACTAACACCAAGCAACATCACCGTACTTCGTAATGTCCAACCAAATTCCAAAAGATATAAATTCTTAAAGCTTTTGCAAAACCTTGCACTAGGCAACTGGCTACTCACACACAAGCTTAACCGAGTAATTACCAGTCTATTCCGATGATAACAACATAACCAGTCACATCAAATCGATCAAAGTCTTAACTCGCACAATTCACCACTCTTATCAAACATTCCAAACAATCGCAAGTTCACTCAAACTCAGCCAAACCATTACAGTCATCTATTCCTGAAAGCGGACACTTATTCTCCACCATTACCTTATTCAACTGTCAGTAATCCATACACAATTTCTTCTCTTAACCGTCCAAATTCCATAAATCCCAACATGTAGCAACAACCAATCCAAAAGAACTCTCAAATAGTACATCCACACTTAAGGTTTTCTCAAAATTTCCATTAATGCTCTAAAATTCCAAAAACTCCAAACCTCTTCGGAACTCTAAGTTTGGCTTTCCATAGTCTCAATACCATTATTCACATCATGCTTGTTATTTCGGTCAATCATCCTTCCTTTTTGTCGCCAACAACACTGAAGCTCTCCAAAACGACACACTTGGCCTCACAATTCTCCTTTCCAGTAAATCTTCCAACTACTCTATCAGTTCGGGTACCTCTAATGCTAACATCCAATATTCCATCCGGGAATACATCTGAAAATCACGCACAACCGGTAGCTCATCACTGTGTCCTTCTTGCCAATTTCTAGAAAACTATCATCACGAACATAACAACATCTTAGTTTCACTTCCTAAAAGTTCTCCTGCTTACTTAGCAGATCCAAACCTCAAATCCTTACCTTCGTACAATTTGAGTTCACACTTTTCTCTCTGAGAACCACCATTAACGATGCCCAATCATTCACTCTCAAAACTTCATACTGAACCAACATACCAAAACCTCTAATCCATTGCATCTTCTGATATTAACACCTTCATCGACTCATCAAAACAATCTGTAATCGTTCCCTTAAATTCCAAACACTCAATTCACACAATATCAAAGCCGGAAAGACACGTCTATTCCATCCAACACAATCTCCGTCTGCTATCAACAAGAGATTAAGGGTGATCAGTTCCTCAATTTGTCAATAGACAGCCGACAATCACGATGGGGCATAAACCGTCTTTACCAAACTATAATAACATTTCTTACATCCTGTACACAAAACTACCTAAGGCACAAATCCTTAGTTGACATAAACCTTACCTCCGCATCCCCTTCGGAACTGAGAACAACATTGTCCGAACAACACTTACAATCTTGCAATCAACGGTACACTGAGCCAACGCTCCACACCTGAAACAACATGGAGAAGTACCAGCTTCTCCCCCACTTATCTCAATCTCACACGTGAAGACAAAGGATTAGAAAACCAGAAAGCACTGACAGTGTTCCGCACACCTATCACGTACTAAGGGACAAACAACAACGACAGTATTCAACTGTCACACCAACTGACTCAACAACTTGGCCGGACGGACCGACATGCTCTGATACCACTTAATGTGACGCCCCCAATCTAATACCCCCAATTAGCATGCATTTAAAGCAGTTAAAAGAAAAATTCAAAAATTGATCAGAGTACATTTGAAAACACGGCATAGAAAGGAGACATCCCATCAACGTAACCAAAATATACACATAACATGCAACACCTGCCCATAATGATATGCAACTGTGGGGTAGCAATCAAACAGAGGAAACTTTGTTCCTTA
>JALAZF010000799.1:1200000-1721698 GCA_022829125.1 Lathyrus tuberosus | reverse complement strand
GTATCACTCACAACAGAGGTTATGTCTAACGCAACGTCGAGAGGCCAACTGTATTGTCTCATCAGTGATGTCTCACGCAACAAAACCAACACAGAGCTTTAAGAGCAGATACTCACGCAAGTGTTAATCCTAAATCTATCTCTAGAGTTCAGTCCTAACAGATATTACTATAACATCCATACCAAATAAATGATTTCTTCGTATTTAAGCAAGATCAAAATACGTACACACGCTTAACCCTTTTTACATGTATTCAACTAATTTGTCCAATGAATGCGAATATCCTTCCTCATCACTATTATCACGCATCCTCGCGATACCGTATCGATCCTACTCATGCTACCCATGCTACTTAATCAACACAATACAACAAAAGATAAAATGAATATCAACTCACAAAACCATGTCAAAAGCTTGTTCATTGATAGATGAAAATCTAAGATCAAAGATTTGTAAAGGTTTTGTCAAGACCACAAATAATCAACCAAAGACAACAACAATAGAAAATCAGAATTCAAATCACATACATACATTAGAGGAAATACAATAGGTATCAAAAGATTACATCCCTCTCCAACAAGAAATCAAAGATCCTACCTTTTCTCCCTTGGAAATGAAAGAGATATCAAGTTCTGATCCCAAAATTACAACAACATCAGCCCAACATCAAAAAAACAAAAACTAAAAAGTGTAAAAATTGTATTTATACAATTCAGAATTTTGAAGGTTCGCTAGGCGAACCAATTCATTCGCTAGGCGAATGGTTAAAAATAGGCACATCAGGTGCCCCAAACAGTTAAACCGCCCCAGAATTTCACGTGCATTCGCGAAGCGAGCCTTCGCCAAAACCTTCGCCCAGCGAATTTAGGGACTTTTCCTACTGAAACTTTCTGCCACCCCTTCGCTGGGACACTCGCCAACGTTCGCTAGGTGAACCTTCGCTAGGAGCTCGCCAGCACTCGCGAG
Organism: Lathyrus tuberosus; assembly: GCA_022829125.1. Taxonomy (NCBI): domain Eukaryota; kingdom Viridiplantae; phylum Streptophyta; class Magnoliopsida; order Fabales; family Fabaceae; genus Lathyrus; species Lathyrus tuberosus. Next base: position 1,720,732 of record JALAZF010000799.1, on the reverse strand, counting down.
GCGAATCCTGCTGTTGCAACTTCAATACTTTAGCAGCTTGCACCATTTCTTTGTGTCTTCAAACTTTGATCATTTAGTGCATTTCCTGCACAATAACACACACATTACAAGCACCAAAGGTATATTCTCAATGTGTAGAAGAACAACAACAATCATGGATAAAAACCATGAAAACATGAGAAAAGAGATGAAAAAGTGCAAAGAAAGATATGCCAATTTTAGGCCAAATCCGCACCTAACAATCTCACACGAAGACGCCACAGGTTTCCCCCGATGAAGTCAAGACGCTCCCAGGCGTCCAAGATGTCCCGACATTCAGATAGGCACGAGCACCGCCATGCCCGCAGACATTCCCCGCGACAAAGCAGAAGCCGTGGTCGTAGTTATTCTTTCTCTCGCTCCCCTAGCTCAAGAAGCGACGACGACGTCCACGGCCCCTTCTCACAGGAGATCATGGACACCAGAATTCCTCGCGGGCTGGAGAAGCCCCCCGCTCTAGCAGCCTATGATGGGACCACTGACCCCGACGAGCACATAGAAAACATAGAAGCAATGCTCCATTACCACAATGTGACTGGAGCCATAAAGTGCAGGTTGTTCCCGATCACCCTGAGAAAGGGGGCAATGGATTGGTTCAAATGCCTTCCTCGAGGGTCGATCACATCATAGAGAGACTTGAAGAGCCGATTTCCCCAGCACTTTACGGCTTCCCGACGACACCCCAAGTCGGAGGCCAGTTTGGAAGCCATTATACAAGGCAGGGGTGAATCCCTGCGAGCATATATCGAGCGGTTTAACAAAGAAGCCGTGGAGGTCCGTACAATGGACCATATGAAGAAATATCTTCTCGAGAAAGGCTTGAGGCCCAAGATCGAGTTTCGCAAAGCCGTGGGCATCGAGACTCCCCACACGTTAACAGAGCTCCTCCGAAAAACTGAAGCGTACATACAGTACGAGGAGAAGGAGGCTGCATACCATGTCCGGGACGCAAGAGATCGCGATGGCGCCCGGGCACCAAAAAAAGATAAGCTGGAGATGTTCCGGCAAGGAAAAGAAAGGTTGCAAGACGATCGTCCCCGAGAAGGTAAAGGGCCTGCTGGTCGGTTCACGGAATATACCCTGCTTAAGGCCCCCCGTGAACGCATTCTCTCTGAATGCATCAATACTGAATTCAAGCAGGGTGGCGTCAGGTTCCCCAAACCGACGACGTCCAAAGGCAACGTCGACAAGAGCAAGTATTGTCGCTTCCACCGCAGCCACGACCATACAACCGAGGACTGCATGCACCTCAAAGAAGCAATAGAGATCCTCATCAAGGAGGGTCATTTGAAGCAATACGTAAAGAAAGGCGAGTCCTCCCGACGAGAGGCCTCATATTTAAAGAAGGAGGCAAAGTCGTCTCAATCCAGTCCTCCCCCGCAGGTCGCAATGTCCATTACGCGACCAGAGGACTTCATCATTCCGAATTACCTCGAAGAGCCTTCCCGGATATCCGCCCACAGCACTTGGGAAGTATTCCCTACAGCCATGGTTATCTCATGTGGGGGGTACAATGAGCTGACAGTAGGATATGTCAAGAGGAAGTTCGAGCAGCTTATAGATTGCAGTCCTGACCGGTTGTCTACACTTGAGAGAATCAAGGGGCACTCCCAACCGATCACGTTCTATCGCGAGGAGCTGCCCAGGGGCTCCCCAAATTCTCACATTCCTTTACTCATCAGGGCCAGACTAGCAAACACCGACGTCCGGAGGATCCTGGTCGACCAGGGCAGTTCGGTGGACATTATGTACACTGGCCTATTCCGCGCCCTTAAGCTAGACCAGAAGAACCTCTCACCGTATGTGGGTTCCGATTTGCAGGGGTTCAACAGAGCGACGGCCAGGCCCTAGGGATACGTGGAGCTGCCAGTCACATTCGGGGAAGAAGAGGCATCCAGGTCGATCAAGACCCAGTTTTTGGTGATCGATTGCCCGTCGCTATATCAATACATTTTGGGGAGACCAGCCCTCGCAGAACTGGTTGCTGTTCCTTCAACCGTCCACCTCAAGCTGAAGTATTATACGGAGAAGGGTCACGTCACAACTTTGCATGGGGACATAGAAGCTGCCCGCAGATGCTTCGAAGCAGCGACTAAGGGGCAGAACCAGATTGGAGCAGCACCGAAAGTAGCCAAACGGGCAAGGGATGAAGATCGTCCAACTGAAGATGCCCAACCGGACAAGAAGCCTGCGCTTCCTGTGCATACCATCGACCTTGACAGCCGAATTTCAGAGGACGGCAAGGAAGATAATGGTGAGGGTGCTCCAACAGGGACGACCAGGATAGGCGCTGGACTACCCGACGAGGTCAAGCTACAGCTGAAGAAGTGCCTGGACGACAATGCTGACCTGTTCACCTGGAGCGCAGCAGACATGCCCGGTTTAAACCCTGAGACCGCGTGCCACCACTTGACCATTGACCCAACTTCACGTGTCGTCGCACAACGAAGAAGAAAGCAATCCGACGAGAAGGCACGGGCTGTCGAAAAACTTGTACAAGACCTCTTAGAGGCAAAATTCATTTCGGAGGCCAGGTATACAACCTGGTTGTCCAACATTGTACTTGTGGAAAAACATAATGGAAAATGGGGCATGTGCATTGACTATACCGATCTCAACCGGGCTTGCCCAAAAGATGCTTATCCTTTACCGAGCATAGATAAGCTCGTAGATAACTCTGCAGGTTTCAAACTCTTGCCCTTCATGGACGCCTATTCGAGATACAATCAAATCCCTATGGCCAAAGAGGACAAGAGGTACACCGCATTCATGACCTCCTCGGGGAACTATTACTACAACGTAATGCCCTTCGGTCTGAAAAACGATGGGGCCACGTACCAGCGCATGATGAACAAAGTTTTCTGATCAGAAATCGGAGACATGCTTGAAGTTTACATGGACGATATGATCGTAAAGTCCCAAGAGGAATCCAATCATACGGCTCACTTGCAAAAGGTCTTCGACCAGGCCAGGAAGTGCAAAATGTGCTTTAACCCAGAAAAATGTACCTTCGGTGTACGAGCTGGGAAGTTCCTCGGAGTCTATCTCACCGAAAGGGGAATAGAGGCGAACCCGGACAAGTGTCAAGCATTCGCGGAGTTCCCCACGCCCAGGTCGAAGAAGTCCATACAATCCTTAAACGGGATGCTCGCCTCCCTTTCTCGTTTCGTGGCCAAATCTGCTCAGCACGCCCTGCCCTTCTTTAAACTCCTCAGGAAGGAGACCAGTTTCGAATGGACAGAGGAATGCGAGCAAGCCCTGGCCCACCTTAAGCAGGCTCTGTCCGAACCATCTGTGCTTTCTCGACCAGAATGCGGGGAAACCCTATACTTATACCTCTCTGTCGCCAGCGAAGCCATTAACATTGCTCTCATCCGCGAAACAACGGACGGGCAGAAGCCCGTCTATTTCACCAGCAAGGCCTTACAAGGGCCAGAAGTCAGGTACGCGCAGATAGAGAAAGACGCCCTTGCCCTCATCACCGCCGCGAGGAGGCTTAGACACTACTTCCTCGCACACACTGTAGTTGTCCGAACGGACCAGCCCATCAGGCAGTTGCTATGCCGATCAGATATGGCTGGTAGGATGCTGAAATGGTCCCTGGAATTATCAGAATTCGACATTCATTACGAGGGAAGAAAGGCCCTCAAGGCATAGGTTTTGGCCGACTTCGTAGCAGAAATGACACTGCTACCGTCCCCGCCATGTAGAGCACATAAATGGACCGTTTACGTAGATAGGTTATCCAGCCCCTCAGGTAGCGGAGCAGGTATCATCCTCGAAAACGAGGAAGGAATACTAATCGAAGTATCTCTAGTCCTGTCCTTTCTTACATCCAACAACCAGGCCGAATATGAAGCCTTCCTCGTGGGGCTACGGCTGGCCAAGAACGTGGGCGCTAAGGAGGTAAAAATCTACACCGATTCCCAGCTCGTAGCGTCACAAGTACGGGGAGAATTTCAAGCAAAGAATGACCAGCTGGCCGAATACCTGGCGCTGGTAAAGGAAAGAATTACAAAGTTTGATGCATGGGAAGTCCGACACATCCCTCGCAAACAAAACACGCGAGCAGACATCTTGTCCAAACTAGCTAGCACCAGAAAGAAAGGCGAAAATAAGTCCGTCATACAAGAGATACTCGCCCGACCTAGCATCGAGAAACCATCCGAGCTGCTCAACATCAACATCATCGGGGACACCCATTGCTGGATGACCCCCGTATATAACTACCTCACCAAAGAAGAGCTGCCCGAGGATGCTAAAGAAGCTAGCATAACTAAACGACGAGCCTGTTTGTATGTACTGGTCGAAGACAAGCTCTACCGAAGAGGATTCTCCATCCCCCTCCTGAAATGCGTCGAGGAGAGTAAGGTCCCTGAAATTCTACAAGAAATCCATGAGGGCATCAACGCGCAACACTTGGGGGGAAGATCCTTGGCGCGAAAAGCCTTGCGGGCAGGATATTACTGGCCAACCATTCAGCACGACGCCAAGGAACACGTCCAAAAGTGTGACCGATGTCAGCGTCAAGGGGGCATGCACTTGGCATCCCCCAATGAATTGAAGATTTTATCCTCGCCATGGCCCTTCGCCTGGTGGGGGATGGACATACTCGGCCCCTTTACAATGGGGTCTTATCAAAATAAATTTCTAATTGTGGTCGTTGACTACTTTACGAAGTGGATCGAAGCCGAAGCCCTTGCCAAGATCACAGCCTTCAACATACTTCGTTTCTACAAAGGAAACGTCCTCGCACGGTTTAGGGTGCTCCAGGCCCTCGTGACCGACAACAGAACTCAAATCACGGACAGAAAGTTCCAAGACTTCGTCCCCAAATTAGGCACGAAACAACACTTCACTTCCTTCGAGCATCCCCAGACCAATGGGCAAGCGGAAGCCGCGAACAGGGTGATTCTTCGTGGTCTAAAGCGAAGGTTGGCTGAAGCCAAAAAGAGATGGGTCGAGGAGCTACATAGCGTGCTCTGGGCCTATAGAACGACGCCACACTCCACCACCGGGAGACCACTTTCTGACTAGCGTATGGAATTGAAGCGGTAATACCAGTGGAAATCAGGGAACCTTCTAGACGAACAGAAGCTCCCCTCGATGAGGAAATGAATGATGAAGCCTTAAGAGAAGAGCTCGACCTGGTCGAAGAGATACAGTCAGGAGATGCTCTCCGCGAAGCTTCTCTAAAACAACATATAACCTTACGCTATGACGCCAGAGTCATAAAGCGCGACTTCCCCGTGGGCAGCCTGGTCTTACGAAGAAACCAGAAGGATTCGCGCGAAGGGAAACTGGCCGCGAACTGGGATGGACCCTACCGGGTCAAGTCCAAAACGGGCACAGGAGCATATTACTTAGAAACTCTGCACGGAGAACCATTTGCTCGACTATGGAATGCTGAAAACCTCAAACAATATTACAGTTAAGCCCAACCCCGAGGTCAGACTAACTGCCAACGAGATCACCCCGAACGGGGAGACGGAGCAGCCACGGAATCGTGTCCTGGTAAAGCATGATCCAGTCTACAACGCCGGCCAGCTTCTGCTCATGGGACGAGCAGATCCTGCACACAACAGGGATGCCTTAATCAAGCTCCGTCGTTGCCACACCAATCAGGTAGGACACCCAGCTCGCGATGGGAATAGTCCAAGCCTATGAGTTTAGTACCTCAACCGAGGTCCTAGTCCCATCACTGGCAAAAACACCTTGCCCTCCTCGACAAGTTTCTCAGCTTGTCGAGCATAACATAAGCAATTCGAGCAAACGTCCAAGCATACACATAAATGCAACAAGAAAATTCCAAACACAATGTTAATAACATTGGTTACAAGGCCGGAGTAAGTCAAGAGTACATTAAAAGGGTAGCGCCCAACAAAACATTACATCAAAAAGGCACACAGACCCACAAAATACAAGTATATTAACAAAAACTAAACAACCTCGCTAACACCTTCAGGGGGGACCACCTTGCCATCAACGACCACATTAAACAGACCCATTCCGTCGGTCAGCAGCTGGACGTCCGAGTTGAGGGCTTTCAACTGCTCTGAAGCAACTTTGAAGCCAAATTCAGTTGCCCTCAAGTTGTCTTGTCGAAGGAGTCGGATCCTCCCGATCAGGTCTCTCCTCGTCTTCAATGACTTTTCATCATCAGTCTTGTCCTTAGCCGCCTCCGACAACCCCTCCAGTTCAGCTACCCTCGCCTTCAAACGGGCATTTTCCTCATCGACCTTGGTCACTTTCTCCTTCATCTGGGTCACCTCGCGCTGAAGCAATATCTTGACCTCCTCATGGCCTTGCAGCTTCTTCAGCTCATTATCTAAAGCAGCAGCGTCGATCCTGGCGGTAGCTTTCCTGAGGTCGGAGAACGGAACCATTTCTGCATCTCCAAAGGCCAGAGCTGCTTCCAGCACCCTAAACATGCATGTCGCATCCTAACAAAGAAGCTTCCTCCGTGCTTGAGGGTTTACAGACAAAATTGCTGAGGCATCAGATTCTGGGACGACGATGGAATTCCCTTCGTCGAACATCGTCCCCTGCAGGTAGCACGAGGGCAGCACAAACTTCCCACCAGCAAAACCACCCGAGCAAGTCGCCGGGGAGGTTCCAACGGCATCCCGCTTTCTCTTGTGAGAGGTGTCTGGAGTTGGTGGGGTGGAAGTCGTCCCCGGAGTAGGACCAGCGCCGGCCACAAATTTCTCCAGCGTCGATAGTTGCTTGGCCGCACCGGTTTTAGGAACTGCTGGTGCCTTCTTCTGGACCTTAGCCACCTAAGACTTCATCAAGCATTCTCTCATGTCGGCCATTCTCTCTGCGAGCACACAAAATAAAACAAATCAGTGGTTAGAAGAAATTTAACAAATACGGGTATGAAGACAAATCATACCGAGCAGCTGGAACATAACTTCATCGCTTTCACACTCAAGGAGAGCCTTGATGTTAATATAACGGACTGCCCGAATAGGTTCCCCATCATCCCCGAGCAGCTCTTTACCATCCCGATCCACCATGTAAGCCAGGGTAAAACTCTCTACATAAGCATGAAGCACCCTGTAGGACTCCTTATCCCCCTCACTGAGCTGCTCGTGCTTCACCAGGAACTGGTGGTTCTGTACCTAAAATGGGCAAACACCCATTCCAAAGGAAACTTAGACACATGCTTTTCAACCTGCTGACCATCAACCGTCACCATCTCAAGTGTCGTGATGGATCTCTTGGCCGCCTCAGAAACAAGCTTTACAACTAAGAATCTATCCTTGAAATGACGAACAGACTCTGAGTAGGGCCAGAAGAGCCTGCTCTGCTACTTAAATGACACCCAGCTTTGCTTCGTGCCCGTAGTACTTCGCTGAAGCTGGAAGATGCAGAAAAAGAGGTCCATAGTCGCCCCAACACGGAGAAAGTGACACACCAGCTCGAAGGCACGTATGAAGGCCAACGCGTTCGGATGAAGCTGAGTCGGGCACAACTCCAAGTAACAAAAAAGGGACTCCTAGAAGTCAGTAAAGGGGAGACAAAACTTAGCCTCCACAAAGGCAAACTTGTACATGGGGTATCGCATCCCTGGGTATATCGAGCAGATCCTGTCATCTTTGGTTGGGCAGATGTCCTTCCAATGTCTGGGTTTGTCCTCCGCCCGATCCTCTGGTAAAGAGAACTCCTGGATCTCTTCCTCAGTAAATGTCAACTTGGTCGACAGCGGCTCGTGCACGATCTATTAAAGGTCTCCCCTCGCAATCTGGACGTTAGCATATTCGACGACCTGCTCCGTCTCTTCGGGCGCGGCCTGGGCATCGAGCATGACTTCATCACGAGGATCAGTCATTTTCACCTGAAAAGCAGAGGAAGAAAAAGTGAATTCGACGACTAAGATCAAATCCACCCTTCCACCACTAGTCAAGTGAAAGGGTGAGGAAGAAGTCGAGGACAACCTCGAGCCCATTTTGACCACGACTCAACACTACGACGACATTGTCCCCGACAACGGGGACAAGTCTCCGCGACCCAACAGAAAGGGAGCTCGAGTGCGATGATGCAAGCTCACCGCGTAAAACTAGGACTTCTCGTCGAACAGGCCTAGTGCCCGACTACAAACTTAAAATTAATCCTAACCAGAATCTAGGAGAATCTACACCAAAAAAATACAACATTCATTCCAGGTTCTTCATGTTCTTCATGAACTTTCCAGAAATTTATGTGTTCATCGAAGAACACATGAATCTTCAACCGAAAAATTCGTATGTCACCGGAAAATATATGAAGAAACCCAGAAATCGAAGAACTCCATGAGAAATGCAGAAAAGATGAACAAACTTACTTGAAGACGAAGAGCAGGAGATGAAAGTGTGAACGGAGACGATGAAGATCGACGGCAGCGAACAGAAGCTCCGGCGATAGGACTAGTTGCAGAGCAAGAAAGCTGAGAGAAGAAATTTGTGTGAAGTGTACAAATGAAACCTTCTCCCCCCTTTTTATAAACATTTTATCATGGGGAATCACAAAGGCCATTATAGCCTAAGCGACTCTAGGACTGACAGAGGCTGCATGTCCACCACGTGTCATAGGGATCTTCGCTTGACATTCCCAATGATAAACGTTACAAGTCCCTGCTACCCCGCGAGCATGTCTCCTCAATGGCACAAGCACTCCATCCTCATCGGAGCTCCCCGACACAAAAACATCAAAAATTCTGCGGGCATCCTCCCAAAAGCCTGGTCGACTAAAATTACCCTTTCACAAACACGCTCCCCGGGCATCAGCTGGTGGTTGGGAAAAATAAAGCACTAATGACGACCACCTCGACATTAGCAAAGACAAGGAACATGCCTCCAAACTTATCTCCCAGGAAATATAGCCACCTTAAGTCATTACTCTTCAGCAGAGCAAAGACTTGGAGGGCTCCTGTTCTGGACTGGGCAGACGCTCTGCCCCCAACAGGGCAAGGCCCAATCCAATCCAACCATTGGCCAGGCCCAATGGCCAGAAACTAGCCGTTGGGCAGAAACTAGCCGTTGGGTAGAAACTAGTCGTTGGACACGTCCCCCTCACTCGCTCTACAGTTCACGCGACCAACTGTCTTCCCGAAACTCACGGGGACGGTTGGACCAGGTCAAAAGGCCACGTGCTTTGCCCTCCACCTGGCAGTCTCTCATTGGCCGACCAGACCCCCTGGCCACATGAGAGACCTTGGCCACGTGCTGGGAGTTTCCCTATAAATACCCTCTCCCCCGGGAGGGTCAGGTATCCAATATCAAACATTCAATACCTTAATCTTTTGCACTTGCTCTCTCTCTCTCTCTCTTTCGACCAAACACTTACTTTGGCATCGGAGTACCTTGCAGGTACAACCCCCCATCTCTTCTCCTACAAGCATCCTCACCTGTCCTACGTGAAGACCGCGACGATCCAGCTGATCACCTTCGATCATAATTCTTCTTAACTTCCAATAGCAACATGAGTTCACCATCTGAGAATGCTAAGAGAAACATCTCAAGTGAAGTCACCACAGTACAACACCATGATCAGCAGTCAACTAAGGAGGTCTAACCATCTGGATCGACTGCTGTCAGGGATACACTAAGGGTGAGGAAGGCCAAAAAGAAGAAGAAGAAGAAGAAGAAGAAACTGAAGAAGAAGAAGAAAAAGGTGTCAAGGAATATTTTTTACTATGATTCTGATGAGGGTAGTGAAGAACGAGTCATAGATTATGAAGATTCCTTTAGTGCTAAGGGATATTGTTCCGATCATGACAAAATTATGTAATGAAAAAATGAAGTTTTATGTACTCTTCCCTTTTGGGCCTCTTAATGAACTTATTTATTATTGTTTTATATACTCTTTCCTTTATATACTTTTTCCTCTTTACAAAAAAAATAGTACAAGCCAACAAAAATAACAACAACAATAACAACAGTAATGAAGAATAACAATAACAACAATTAAAAACTCTTCCACCACCGTGTTCATAAATAAATAAATAAATTGAAATTTATTTAACCACGGTTTAACACTACAACCATTGTAAAATTTGAACATTTCATCACAGTTTTTCTAGCCAACCGTGATGAAAAGTGATGTTTTTTAGTATATAAGCGAAAGTATCTATTGTTCAGTACATAACAGTCATTTCTCTCAAAAGAAAACCCTTACATATTTCACTCTTCTCTCTCATAACATAACTCTAACATCCATGTCACTCTTTAAACATACTTCAACCTTTAGATTCGTCTTCACCAATCGCTAACTTGAGGTTCGTTTATTAAACTTATACTTCGATTTTGTTTACGTTTCTTGTTTAAAATGGGTTCTCATTTTTTCATTTGGTGAATGTTCTCATTTTTTTCAGATTCGTCTTCACCACCTTAACAAAGCACATACTTTGGCTATGATACATATGGTTTGTGTAGCTATGAAGAAAAATACAAGAAGTATGAAGCTATTGTGTTAACTTCATTCACCTTGTACTTCTTCTTCATAGCTTCATAAACTAGACGACCTTAATAATTTGTTCCAGATCCACGATTAGTTTAAAAAAAGGCGCGTTCTTGAAACATTACACAATATCTTGTGTTGTTGTATGTTGTTGTTGTTGATTAATGTTCTCAGAACTTCATAATTTGTTGTTGTTTTTGTTTATTATATCTTGCGTTCTTGAACCTTATTTTTTTTTATTTTGTTGTATATTGTTGTGTTGTTGATAAATGTTGTTGTATGTTGTTGTTGTTATTGATTAATGTTTTCAGAACAAGAACAAAACATTGCTAAGTCATAAGAAAGAAGCTTCTTGTGACTTAGCAATGTTTTGTTCTTTAAATTCTTATATGCTATGTAGATGAAGTTGAGTTTATTATATGCTATGTAGATTGTTTGTTTCATTAACCCTGCGCTGAAAATACATTTCATTTAAATTGACATAGAAACTTCTAATATAAAAATTAAGTTGTATTTGAAAACCAACTTATATGAATCAATGTTTTCCGAATGGCATTCGTCTCATCATTCATCTTACGTTGTTTAACATATAGGATGTGGTTCAATGACCTGATTCCTTCATCACATCCATATCTTCTCTTATAGTTTAATTTGAATAACAACAATTTATTGGTATTATTCAAATTAAACTAGACTAGAAGGAATTGATGTCATGAAGGACTTAAACCATTGAACCACATTCTATATGTTAAATAGCGGGAAATAAATGATGAGCTGCTTGCAATTTGGAAAACAGTGGTTTGTTTAATTTGGTTTTCAAGAATAATTTAATTTTTTTCAGATTATATACTTCTTCATCAATTTGAATGGTTGTATGTTGTTGTAAGGTTTATTGAAAAACAAGCAATCTACATATTTTATAATAAACTCTGGGTACTTTTCACAACGGTTATTTATTTTAACCGTGATGAAATCTTTATTTCATAAATGTATATACCATAATGGTTGATATTAGTAATCGTTGTGGTAGGTAGCGCGTGTCTTGCCTTACTATCATGGTCTTGCGACCGTGGTAGAAAGTACCAGACATACAGTCACCCCTTACCTCACAACGCATGGTCAGACATTGTGGTATCCATTTTCCAACCGTTGTGGTGTGACTTTTCCGTAGTAGTGAAGAATTTGAAGACCAAACTGAAAGCAGAGAAATTTCATTGAAATTTAAATATGTTTTGTTTTGCAATGTCTTTTATGGTTAACGTGTATTTGATTTTGAAATGTAATTATTGAATTTAATGTGTTTTCTTTGAGTTTGCAATTTCAAATAAGAGTTTGCAATGTATTGAAATACTAAGATATGAAATGTATTTTGGGGTTGTTTTGTTAATGAAATGTGTTGAAATAGTTTGTCTTAATTTGTATATGACAGTCTAATTTACAAGCACAATTTTCATTTGACATTCCAAATCACATTATATAATTTGCAAACAGAATTGAATTAATCTGAAATGTCAATAACTTGACTGTATGTAATGTTAACAATTTGGCACATTTTGTACAAATTGGCAAACTATTGTCCAACATCTTGCAATCATACTCATGACAGTTGACAGTACATAATTACTATATGAAATAACACAAAACCTTGATGATAGTAATTGACACAATTGTTACAATTTTCAAACAACATATTTCAACATAGCAAGATTGATGTTCCAAACAACAAATTTTATAACAGAAATTCACCATAATACATAAGCTTAATGTTCCAAACAAAATAGTACATAAGTTTTATATTACATAAGATTGGTGTTCCAAACAAAATAGTACATAATTTTCATATTACATAAGATTTAAGTCCTAATCAAAAAAGTACATAAGCTCCAAAAAACAACATATTTCTTAACATAAATTAAATGAGTCAAGCTCTTTTGGATGTCATTCCAAGTCTTCTTTCCCCTAGCACTGCCAACATTTATGTCTTCCTCGGGAATCACAAGTGGATCCTCAACATGCTTCCCATGTCCCACAATGTCACGTGTTTTTAGCATCCTAAGTTTATCACTCTTTCTTTTTGGAATTTGAACATGCTTAGCCTTTTTGCTTGCTGGTATCACACTTTTCACCTATTATGACAGCATAATGTTACTAAACTAATTAACATAAAACATCAAACAAGATTAGTTGGTATCATTTGGTAGCTTACAGGATCACCCATACTTGGATTGTAAGTAGATGTTTGGCCTTTTTCCTTGTTGGTATTATTTGGCATTGGTTTGACAGTAGACTTAGACAATTTTGGTTTTGAACCAATGAAAGTTCTAACAGTAGACTTAGGCACTTTTGGTTTTGCACCGTTAAAATTTCTGACAATGGACTTAGTCCTGACAGGTTGTTATGCAGGAGCATGTGATGCAGTAGTAGTATCAACACTAATTGTGTTAACATTAGCAGGTTGTTTGACAGGAATAGATGGTTTTGTAAGACTAGTATCAACATTAAGTGGTTCAATGTCTAGTATGTCTTTATCATTCAACAGTGCTTCTAATGCATCATGCTCTATCCCACAATATTTTCTTATTGCCTCGTCAAAACATACAGAAACTTGTGTAGCAAGTTGATTAGAAGTTATTGCAGGATTCATATCAAGTTGAACATGAGTCATATCAGGATGAGCAGGTTGTGCATGATCCTGAGCATGAGTCATATCAGGTTGAGTAGGTTATGCATGATCCCGAGCAGGAGTCATATCAGGTTGAGCATGTTGTGCATGATCCTGAGCAAGAGTCTTTGTCTTTTTACTTGGGCCTCCCTTTTTGGAATTCCCTTTTGGCCTACCCTGTAACCAATGAAAATTGAGATAAGTCATTGCCAATAATAAATGATAGTAAAAAAGCAAATGTGTTAATAATAAGTGTTACTAACCCTCTTGTTTGGTCTTGTCTGCACAGTTGCTGATCTCTGAACAGTGTACCACGTCCAAACTTATTCTTGAAGTTAGCATATAAATACCTTAGACAAAAAGTTGTATTCAAATTCAGGATATTCTTCCTCAATTACTTGCACTAGTCCATATACACATGATAACACAAATCATTCGTAAAGCAGAAAAAGACAAATAACTACAGTAACCATCAATGGACCATAAGACATACCTTTTGCTAATCAGATATGAAGCACCGCCTACTATCACCACCGATGTCATTAAGAAGTTACTTAACAAACCAACTCCAAGAGTCCTTGGTTTCTGATCGTGAAGGCTTGATCAGATCCTGTGATGTAGGCCACCAAGTACGTCTGAGATGTTGGGCGTATGAAGAGGAGGGGGGTGTACCTGCAAGGCACTCCGACGCTCAAGTAAGAAAGGGTCAGAGAAAAGGGGCAAGTACAAACTATAAGTTCTTAGGATGATTTTTTGGATACCTGACCCTCTCAAGTGAGAGCGTTTATATAATGCCCCCAGCGCATGGCCAACGGTCCTACTTTCGGGGCGAAATAACTGTTTTCTCGAAGAATAGGTAACTTCCCAAAACTAGCTGTTATGTCAGGCAAGGTGCCCAAAACTAGCTGTTATGTCGGACATAGGCATAGTTTCTGGCACATGCCCTCAGCTGTTCGGGGATAAAAGAAGTTGTGCGGAACGGGCAGCGGTTCCAGGAAGGAGCAATGCAGTCCTTGCCCGGTTGGAAGGGCAGAAAGGTAACTTTTGCCTCTTTGTGGATTGGACTTAGGCAATTGGGCCGTTCTGGGAGCAGAGGTGGATTGGGCCATACCTAGCCATTGGTCCAGTCCAGAACAGTTTCATTCTCTACAACCCCAAAAGCAATAGAAAGATATTGGTCATTGGCATCCCTTCCAACATCAATCAACACAATTCCACCATATTTGTTCTTTAAGTGACATCCATCTATTCCTATAAATAGTCTACATGCAATCGTCAATGCTTTCTTTGTCTCATCAAAACACACGTAACACCTTTTAAACCTTATTGTAAACCAGGTGTTGGTCTTCTAATGTTTAACTTGAATGTGTTTCCTTTTGACGTCCTCATTAATTCAGCACCATATGACCATAGCATACTATATTGCTTGGCTGAGTCCCCTTCAACAACCTGTCTAGCTAGCTGCCAAGCTTTGAAAGCCCTACATTCAGTGATTTTTGTAGAAAACTTCAGTCTTACATCTACTACAACTTCATTTAATTTCATATTTGTATTGTTCTTAAACTTGTCTATGATGATTCTAGCAACCCAATCAGCAATGGCATTCTTGTTGAAGAACTTTATTCCACATTTGTGTTTTTGAAACAGAATTTTGATCTTAAATGTTGTAGTTCTTAAAACTATGTTGCATAGCACAATGTAGTTACAATTCCTTTTGTCCTTACAAATAACCCTACACTTATTCCCATCATTTTTGGCAAATCTTACCTCCCTACCATTCAACTCATTGTGTTTCAGTATAGCCTTCTTAAATTGCTTCAGAGATGAAAATTTTATTCCCACCTTGAATGTGAAATCTTTTATAAGTGTTTCCCCTTCATTAAACCTAATCACTGCAGGCCTATTATCATAACTATCTTCATCTGCCCTGCTATCAAGCTCATCAATCATGTAATCATCTTCTATGACATGTCCCTCATCCATCTCTACTGTGGTAAACACTCGGTTAGATACTTCACTTATACCAGCACCATCAACAGGCTTCCTTCTAGGCTCACATTTATCCACCTCAATACTTAACCTTTCATCAAGGTCTTCATCAAAATCATGCATTCTCTTTTCTTCATTATTTTTAAAGTGTATATCATCCAAAAAGTCTTCACATGATTCACTATCCTCGGCACTTTCCTCAACACTTTCATGTCCCTTTTGTTTCTCTATTAACCTCTCTATATAAGTCTTCTCACCCATTGATAATTTTAGCTATGTATATATTTCAACATCACAATGATTCTTCTCAGCAAACAAAGTTAACATTGACGCATCCTCATCATGTCTAAAGGGTTTTAGATCCTTTTTAAGATAACCCTCTTCATATGTCCACCACATTTTCACATCATCAAGATTAAAGGATGAGTACATCCCCTTAATTAAGTCATAGGCTTCAAAGAAGGACCAAAAATTAGAGCCATGCCCACTGAATGCATAAATATCCCCACCCTTATACCATAACTTAGCATCCATTACTTGAAAGGAATTTTTTGAGGGACTAAAAATGAAAATGAATATATTTATGAGGACCAAAAACTTATTTAATCCTTTATTTAATATTATAAAAATATTACCAAATGCAAATTCCATGACCAACCCACAAACTCACGGGATTGATTAGATAACAACGTTCAAATAAGAACAGATTGTTAACAACAAATGAAATCTCAACTAACAATCTAGTAGGGAAATTGATAAACTCTCTTATTATTTAGAATAGATTACATCTAATATACTCCCTCCGTCCCAAAATATAGGAGAAAAAATGCATTTTTCTTGTCTCAAAATATAAGAGAAAAAATCAACTTTCATCTTTTTCAAAGTAAAATTAAATGCAAGTTGCATTTAATTTGCTTTCTCTCTCATATTTTCTATAACCAACAACCAATTAGAATTGTTTTTACATCTTTCAAAGCAATTTTTTTCAACAAAATCTTAGTCAAATTATTATGTTTTTTACTTTTCATAATAAGTATTTTTGATTTTTTTTCTCTTATATTTTGGGACGGAGAGAGTACTTCTTTTGGTTCTATTAATAAGAGACAAATTATTTTTTATATTCATTGAATAATCAATCAATGTATTTGGTCTATTATTCTGTTTAAATACATTAATTATTTAATGAATCTATAAAGTTCGGTGACAAATTTGGTTGTGACTGTCATTTTCTTTTTCTTTCAAGGGTTTTATCGATTTTTCTCTTTCCTTTTGGAATAAATAAAGTTTGGTGGCAACTCTCTTATCATCTCGAGCGTGCGAACACCTGTGGTCATTTTTCGCACTGCGGTAGTACTCCTCGTCTCACGGCCTTCCTAATGAACCAATTAGAATTTTGTATCTATCAATCTCGCCTTCGACAACCATTTCTCTATCTCCGGCCGATTTGTTAAGAACGACCATCATTTTTCCTTCTTCTCCGACCGGTTCGTTAAGAACGACCTCCGTTTCTCCTTCTCCTGCTACTCTCAAAAGGTATGTGTTTTTTCCCTCTTCTATTGTTCTTTCATTCGTGTCTTATTCTTCTAACATGAAAATAGTTCCTTCTTTCCTCTAGATTTCATTCTTTCTTATGCATTTTATATGTATTTTGTATTTTTCTGACATCTGTTGTATGTCTATCTTTATGTCGCTTTATTTTTTTAGGTTTGTTCAAGTTGAAGACTAAAGATTTAAAGAAGTATTTTTGGTAGTCAAGGTACGTTTGTATTGTTTTAATTTCTTCTGATTTGAAGATTTTTGGTAGTTTGATTTCAACTGTTTTTTATTTGTTGTCAGCATATACCATGATTTTAGGCACGAGACTATGATTCACACTCTTGACACTCAATTTATTTTCTCAATATGAACAAGTTATGTTGCATTACACTTTTATTGATCTTTATCTTCGCTCATCAAATTCACAAATTTTGCTTTGGAACATTTGCAAATTTGGCTGTTGCTGCAGATTGAAATTTCAAGACTTTTGAAGTTGCCTAATCATATATGGTTTGAAAACTAGGTAGGAAAAATACTGTATTAGGTTTTGATACAACTTTAATTTCTTTTTTAGTTATAGAAAGTTCATTAGTTATGATATTACATTAGATTTTGATATTGGATTAGTAAATTAGTTGATAAAGTTTTTACTGAAGACACAATTTTCAGCCACTTAGATAAAGCCAATTACCATCAACGTGCTCTCCTTCGAGTAATTAATTACATATATTCATTTAGCTATCATCATAACCATAATCATTGTCAATTATGATTTGTAAATTATATTGATTGAACATGTAATCAAGGAGCATAATTATAATTTGTAATTTGTATTGGCTCAACTTTGATTTTTTTTTCACAATCCTCATCAATTTCTTGTGATTTGTTGAAATTGTTTCAATTTTGATTTTAATTTTAATTTGTAATGATGATTTTTTTTTGTTATAGATAATGTTTGGATGAACTACAATAAGCAACATCGAGAATATTGTTTGCAACATCAAGGTGTTGCGATTTTCCACAGATTCAAGAGATTCATGCAATTCTTACTTCTAGATTTGGAAAATAATTTGTTGCATGTGTTATTGAGTTGAGGAACAATTGTAAAGTTCATCGTAAGGTATATATTTTTTTCGCATGATTAATTAACCAGTTTTGTCACATGAAGAATTAAAGGTGATGAGTTATATGATTCTTTTAATGGTAGGAAAAGATATGGAAATCAATAATATGCACGGTTGAAGAGATGGAGTGTGTTAGAGATGCAAGAGATGGAGGGTTGATGGTTGGATGAAAGGTTTTGTCACAATTCCTCTCTCATTTCAAGGTCACGGGACTGTTTCTTGCTTTTTCCCTCATTTATAGGATTTTCTATGCTCCATGTCTTAGAGTTCATTATCAATAATAGGGAAAAGGTTTTGTTGAACATAAGGTAAAATAGTAGTGTAATTTTTCTACTAAGTGATAAAAAAAATAGTATGTTGCTTTAATAAAGATTTCGTATGAAAGAGATACCAAGATCATCAATGCACATTCTTTCACATATTTTGCTTAAATCTTAACTTATTATGTGTGTAAAGAGATCATTTGGTATCCTCCTTCGTTCGGTTGGGTTAAAGTTAATATTGATGGAGCCTCTTGTGGAACTTCGGTTTTAGCGGCTTGCGGGGGTATTATTGCGGTGAGAATCGGATAACAAGCTATTAATTAACTTGAATCACAAAACTTTGAAATTCACCACCGAGCTTTGATTTATCCAAAGGAAAGGGTAAAGACCGAAAAACCCTAAGTGCGTTATGTAGGAACACAACTAAGAGATCTAAGGTTTGGGGGTTGGTTATACCTAGGGAAGGTGTTAGCATCCTAAGTATCTGTAGTACTCTACAGGAACCTCTTGTTAGTATTTGTGTTATGTTATGTTTGCTTGCTAAGATATTTATGCTAAGGGTAAAGGTAAAGACCTAAGGGTATATACACTAAGTTTGCTCGCCAAGATATCGCATCTCGTGCCTACGTATCCTGACGGGAATGGAATCAGAGCATTCGTAGTTCCCCTATATGGGGTGAGAGAGTATAAAGAAAAGGTGGAATCCAAGAAGGCATTGGATGTAAAGGAAAAAGGTGGAAAAAGAAAAAGGTAGAAAAAAGAAAAAGGTAGCTCGCTAGGATCTCGCAATCCTATGCCTACGTATTCTCAAGATGAACTTGAGAAATTAGAGCTTCCGTAGTTCCCCTCAATGGGGTGAGGAACCCTTGACTGTGGTCAAGGTTCCAAGGGAAAGTAGGGTGAAAAGCTTGAAAGCAAAGCTTGTGAGGTTTGATTGTTTAGGAGAAGAGATTAATGGCTATCTCTTATGAAAGGATTATGAAGGGTTAGACTGTCGTGAAGGAGAAGAGATTAATGGCTATCTCTTGTTTATGTTAAAGAAGGGTTTAAGGGTTATAAGAGATAAATGGCTGTCTCTTGGGAAGGCTAGGTTAAAAGGGTAATGAGTTATCTATGACCTTGCGGTCAATAGAGAGACTTTCCTTTGGAATAAAGGGAGATAACAATTCTTATGACTAAGAAAGTTACAAGGAATTGAAATTACATGAATAAACATGAGTGTATGAACTCAAAGGGATGTACAACAATTAAGCATGAATAACATCAAAAGAAATCAAGGTAAACAAACCAAGACAAGACCAAAAGCAAGGCCTACTTCAAGTTATAACATTTAAGAATGTGTGTGAAGTGTCATACAAGTGTGGCAAAGATAGTCCTCTCAAAAATTGGAATTTCAAGGTGAATGACAAAGGTTTTAGGTCTAAGAATCGAGGGTTGAATAATGCCATAAACCTTAGCAAAAGACCTCATTCAAGGTCACAAGTTATTCCTCAAATATCCCTCTAATGTGTCCTAAGACACTAGGAAAAAATAGCTCAAGAAGATAAAGAGCAAAAGGGTTTTTTTCAAAAGAGGTTCAAAAGCTAGGTCCAAATTACTCTTAATATTAGAAAATAAGAAATAATTATTAGAATTAAATAAAAATGAAAATAAAAATATTAGAAAATTAAATTAAACATTGAAGTGTCAACATGAGTATTTTTTGGAATTTTTAATCAACAACAACTATTTTTAATAAAACAGAATTGAAAAGGAAAGTAAAATAAAAACATTTTGAAAAGAAATAACAGGGGGTGTATTAGTAAAAGAAAAATGAGTTGAAGTTGTGTTGGCTGCGCGCATGGGCCAGCAACAGGGGGTGCTATTAGCGAATGAGACAAGGCCCAAGTCCACACGAAAGAAAACAAAAAGGAAAATAAAAGCCAAAAGGGTGTCTAGGGCGAGGGGGATTCGAACCGCATACCCCTTGGTTACAGGCGCTTGTTCATACCACTGGGATGGCTATACATCCATTGTATAAGCCACCCACTCAAATATATATTTTGTGAGCGAAAACTAAATGATGGCCAGGAGAGACACATGAAAACGTAACACTTAACAACATCATCAATCGGTTAAGAAACTTAAGTCACTATGCGACAAAACTCGCCCAGCCAACCACTCACAGCCACACACCTTCCTCCCCCATGCAAATGTGAAACAAAAGCTCACAACCATCGTGAAAAATCAGAAAAAACACCATGGCACACCTCTCTCTTTCCCAGCCCCATTCAACCTTATTTCTCCATCATTTTTCATAAACCAAAAGCCCAAACTGACCAGAAAAGATCAAGGAGTTTAAATATGACATTTGTTTGCTCTAAGATTACACACACAGCTCATACCAATGCCAATACTAGTGGAACAACAACGAAGTTCAGAAATTTTAGAAACAGAAACACACAAGTCATACCAAGAATGCAAAGGTTCATATAACTTAAACATAATAATATACACATGACAGCATCAAAGAGCAAACAAAATCACAGCATGCTTATGAGTTTCAAGGTTTTAGAGGCTTACCTCTTGGAGTAAGTCCAAGGCTTCTTTTAACACTTGCAGATGAGAACAGACAACTCCTAGGAACTTGTTGATCCTAGTAGAGCAGGTTCAGATGCTTAGAAGCTTTGGAATGTGCCTGGATGATGCAACCCGATACCTCTTGCAACTTGAAGTCCAAAAATGGCAGATGATGGTAGGGGTGTTTCATTAGGGTTTGAGGGTGTGAAGCTTCTCTATGTGATGTTTAGAGAAGGTTTGCAGAGTTTGGGAGTGAATGCACGAGGGATATCGTTGTTTGAGGTGTTTTTGCAAGTTTACAAGAAGATGGAGATGAGAGAATGGAGAGAGGATTAGCCTTGGTTTTATGGTGATTCTGGTGTGTTTTGGAATGTAGAGGGAGCCTCTATTTATAGGAAAAGTTGAGGGTTCAAGGTATGGTCAGAATCCACAACTTGCCAACTTTGCCCTTTTTTGAAAATCTCCATCGTGCAAATTGTATGCTGAGGTAAAGAGTCTTCAAAAGCCCTAGTCATAGGCTCTGTGGCAATGTGGATTGATTAGATTGGAGCAGAGTCCAAGTTACAAGGAATAGAGGGAGTTGCCATGCCTTGGTTGAAAAGTTTCTCTCTCATTGTATCCACTTGCTTCAACTTGATAAAACTAATATATTTTGATGCTTGCAACTTGCATTTTCGTGGCAGGACCTTTTAGCGTGTTAATATGTCTTCTAAACATCAGAAAAGTGAGAAATTTGGTGACTAAAGTGAGTTATGTACCATTATGCAAAAGTTGGTTACTTGAAAATCAAGAAATGAAACCCTAACTTTGGAGCTTCGAATCTCTCAGTTCACTCAATGGATTGAGGAGTTCTTGTACTTTTTCGAAAGCCCTAAATGTCCTATACAACTTTCATGTTCAAGGATTTTTTATTTGAGGCTCGGAACTATATGAAAAATTGAGTTAAAGTTGTGTGAAAATTATGGTGAAAAAGCTTAAAATTTCACCAAGTCCCAAAGGCAACTTATCTTCCAATTCTTGTAACTTAAAAACCGTGCATTTTTTGAAATATGGTCCTCTAATACACTTTGAAGATCATGGAAAGAGCTTCCATTTGAGCTTTGAGTCACTCAATTTGGATGTGTGGTTTGAAAGTTATGACTGTTTCAATTTTGGCACAAGTAGTGAAATTTCCACATTTGAAAAGTTTCATGAACCAAACCTTGCTTCCTTTGCAAGAAACTTCTTAAAAATTGATTTCTTATGTCTTAACTCGTCAATGAGACATGTCATGATGGATTTAGGACTTGGATATTTCATTTTGTATCAAAAATCTCAAAGTTTAGAGCCTTAACCAAAACCCTAATTTCAACTGTGAATGTACTGGAGTAATTTCTTATGATCTTGCTTCTTCCATTATATCTAAGGCTCATAGATGGTCTCTGAGGATGTATATTACCACATGGAGTCATGTCCCAGGGTTTGAGAACAACTCTTGATCAAAATCAAAGCCATGTTCCACTTGTCTTGAGAAGAAAACCTAATTCGGGGCAGGGTGAACTGCTAGCTCAAGTTACTTGGTAAGGAGAGTCAGTCACCTTTGAATTCTTGTTGAGTAAGACCTCAAGGATGTAGGTGAGCTCACATGGTTTCATTTGGAGCCTTAACTGTCTTTTTGAACAGGTAACTTCCTTGATTCATGTGTGAGCTTGGCTTAGGAGACTTTGCCCTCCTCTTTGTATAAGTCCTGGCTTTTCATAGAAGAAACAGTCTTGCAAAATGAAATGGTTAGTTAACAATGCATAGATGATTGAACCTAAATGTCAATGCAAGATGTTATGACATCTAAGGGGTAAAATTTAGGGTACAACAGTTGCCCCTATTTAAATAGCTTTATCGGATGATACGAGGAATGGGAATCCTCGGGACATCAAGATGAAAGGTATTTAAATATAGCAAACCGAAAATTTTCTCCTTAGATGGAATGCGGATGCTAAGGACAAGCAGCAGACCTGCAAATGTTGACATGCCATGAACTTCTAGTATGATAGTATGATGGTATTGATAGTGCAAAGATGCAGACAAACCAAACTCCAACAGATAAGGAGCAAACCACCACAGATGAGCTTATTGGGGAAGGATAAAGATTATTATTCATGAGGAAAACTCACTGGGGATACAGACTAACCAACACAAGAGACTCAATGGGGAGACTCTGAGGAAACACTGGGGAAAATAAAAGCACACTCTTTACTGGGCATGAAACCAGAAAGAAGGCATGATCTCTACTGGGGACCGGTTTGAAATAAATGGATAGACATCAACAAAAGATTTTCTGGGATTTTCTTATACTGAAGAGTTCAAACGGGATCTTCAAGAAAAGCCAGAAAAGACAGAGAAAGGCACATCCAGAAAAATATCAGATGGCAAAAGAAACCAGACATCCAATAATGGCTTTGAATGAAAGGTACAAATCACAATATCTAATAATGGCTTTAGATAAAAGTGAACAAAGCAGGGATCCAAGAAAGCATTGGATGCAAAGGAACCAGTCATCTAATAAAGGCTTTAAATGAAGGGTACAAATCATAATATCTGAGAAAGCATCAGATAAGAATGAGATAAAAAGTTAAATCTGAGAAGGCATCAGATGAAAGTGAGCAAACAAGGGTAATCCAAGAAGGCATTGGATGCAAAGAAAACAATCACCCAATAACGGCTTTGAATGAAAGGTACAAATCACAATATCTGAGAAAGCATCAGATGAAAGTGAACAAAGACTCGATCTGGAAGAACATCAGAAAGAGGGACACATCCAAAAAAGCATCAGATGGTAGAGAAACCAGACATCCAATAATGGCTTTGAATGAAAGGTATAAATCACAATATCTAATAATGGCTTTAGATAAAAGTGAACAAAGACTCGATCTGGAAGAACATCCGAAAGAGGGACACATCCAAAAAAGCATTGGATGGTAGAGAAACCAGACATCCAATAATTGCTTTGAATGAAAGGTATAAATCACAATATCTAATAATGGCTTTAGATAAAGTGAACAAAGACTCGATCTGGAAAAACATCAGAAATAGAGACACATCAGGAAAGGCATCAGATGGTAGAGAAAGCGGACATCCAATAATGCCTTTGAATGAAAGGTATAAATCACAATATCTAATAATGGCTTTAGATGAAAGTGAACCAAGTAAGGATCCAAGAAATCATTGGACAAACAGACACCAGACATTCAATAATGGCTTTGAATGAAAGGTAAACTCATACTATCTGAGAAGACATCAAATGCGAATGAGATAAAAAGGGTAATCCAAGAAGGCATTGGACACAAAGAAACCAGTCATCCAATAATGGCTTCGAATCACAATATCTGAGAATGGCATCAGATGAAAGTGAGAAAGGTAGAGATCCAAGAAAGCATTGGATAAAAGGACACCAGTCATCCAATAATGGCTTTGAATGAAGGGTATCAATCACAATATCTAATAATGGCTTTAGATAAAAGTGAACAAAGCAGGGATCCAAGACAGCATTGGATGCAAAGAAACCGATCATCCAATAATGGCTTTGAATGAAAGGTAAACTCATAATATCTGAGAAGGCATCAGATGCAGATGAGACAAAAGGTGAAATCCAAGAAGGCATTGGATAAAAAGAAACCACAGCGTCCAAGAAGGCATTGGATAAACCACAACGTCCAAGAAAGCAATGAACGAATATGAACAAGGAGATATCCAAGAATGCATTGGATGCAAAGGAATCACAATATCCCAGACAGCATTGAATGACTGTGAACTTTCAGGAATGGCACTGAAAGCAAAGGCAAATCACTATATTCGGGAACGGTATCGAATGATAGTGAGAAAGACATCCAGGAATGGCACTGAATGAATAGATAAGATTTTCAGAAATGACACTGAAAGATATCCAAGCAAATTTGATGAGGATTACAGGAGAGAGGCAAAACTTCCAGGAATAGCACTGGGAGAAACAAGAGGAACAAGGTATCCAGGAATGGCACTGGAGATCACAAGAGACGGACATCCAGGAATGGCACTGGAATGAGAGAAGACCAACATCTATCAACAGGACTCGATGCACAAGGAAACGACAACATTTAGGAATGACACTGAATGAAAGGACAGATAACGTTTTGGTAGGGTAAGACGCGGATAACAACACGACCTCGGGAGAAATGCAAATGAGGATGAAACACTCATGATATGCATATGTATATGAATTATGCAGATGATATATGATCAAATGCAAATGCAGATGCAGAGATCGACGACATAGCTCGACTCTTTTGGTGAGAAGACAAGATTGGAAAACTGATTCCTCAACACGGAGATCACTGCCATTCTGCTTGGGGACTAAAGATGCTACTGCTGAGCACATTTCTACCACACTAGTAAGCCGTATCAAGTGATGATCCTTGTAGGAAGGATGGAGAGCTGCTTGGGGATTCTTCAAATAAATTGCCCCAGACTAGCTGAATTTTGTATATAAACTTATCATGGTGCTCTTAGAAAGCTTACCCCAGTATGAGTCTTGAAATGTCTTCTAGATAAACCAATTCTGAGAAGTCGCCATTAAACCACAAATCTTGAACTGATTCTCAACAGGATATGGAAAAAACTTGCCCCTGATAGGATCATCGACCAAGTTTCTTAATTGTTTGAAAATTCCTTGAGAGGAAGGCCAGTTTGCAAACAAAAGTATATGTACCAACGTGGTAATTTTAGAGTTCATGCAACTTTTGAAATCAAAATTATTTTTTAGAAAGATGCAAAATAAAATGAGTCATTGGTCTGAACATAGTGGTTCAAGACATTTAAAAATGAAAGGTATGATGCCAAAAACAAATAATCTGCAAAGATCTTTGGGAGTCAGTTTACGTAACCTTGTTGTAGTACGCTTTCAAAATAACCTTGCTTCAGTTAGGTCTTTTGAGGGTTGTAACGTGGCCTGGTTCATGGTTTAAGAAACAAAGGATAAAGGCTCAAAGTTTATTTGTGCCCACCCAATCTACATGATGAACTTCCAATCCTAAGCTCAGTTAAAACATGATATACATTCAGATTCCCATAGGCTAGGAATTGCACAGATGATGATAATGATGATGGTTCAGAAGTTAAGGGACTTAAAATGGCAGTCACTGCTTCCTCACCAATGTTTTCCATTGAGGACTTTTAGGATGAAAATTTAAAGGTTTCCTCTTTTTGTTATACAAACTTTTCCTTCTTCTTTACTTTTTTTTTAGGCAAGATCATGAGCTTCCCATTTTTGTCTTGAAAGGGACTCGACACATTCTTTGGGTAAGGAAAGTGACTAAAAACTTAATGATTTCGGTGAACCATCATTGCATTTGAATTGAAGGACATCTTTGACACTTGCTTGTTGTGTGCGAAGGAAAACTTGTAAGTGCAACTTTTTGTTGAAAGGTGTCTTGTATTTGAATGCACAATCCAGTTAACTGAGAACTACCCTGCCCCAGGTTAAGATTGCGGGTTTTGATTTGTAAAGAAAAGAAACTCCTACTTCAACGCTCAAAGGGGTTAAAGAGGGGTTAACTTCCTTATTTCTCCAGTGTTTGGGGATTGAAACAATGCCTTACATCGTCAGCAAAGTTTAATTGGAAGCATACCAACAGCAGTTATGAGTATTTTGTTTTCATCATCCTCCCTCCAATCTTTGTATAATAAAAAAGAAAGTGGAAAAAAAGATAAAATATTTTGTAAAAGAAAGCATAGAGATGTAAATAACATACAAAATGAATTGAATCAAAAGTTGCAATGCTCATTTCATTAATTTTGAAAATACAAACATAATTGAAAGCAAACAACTATTACAAAATAAGGAAGATGCAAACAACAAGAAACAAGGCCTAGTGACTAATCAAACACAAGGATGAGTTGTCCTGTCTTTAAGAAGTAGTTGGGCTGAAGTCAACTGAAGCTTCACTTGGCGTGCCCTGGCAGAGGGTTTTTCTGAACATTTGGATTATCCTTGAAGGAGAGGATTTTGTTTCTCATCAGCTCTTGTACTTTAGCCTTCAACGCAAAGCAACCTTCCAAGTTATGGCCTGCACCACCTTGATGGTATTCACAATGAAGATCAGCCCTATAGCCAGCTGGAAGAGGATTTGGAGGAGGAGGCAAAGACCTTGTGGTAATCAAATTTTGTTGAACCAAACCAGGATAAAGCTCGGTGTATGTCATGGGAATAGGATCAAATTGATTCCTATTACGGTATTGGTTTTGTCCTACAGCCGGACGTTGGGAAGCTTGAGCTGGTCATGGAGTAGTAACCACAGGAGTAATTACGGCAACAATAGGGTGGACAGTATATTGAGGTTGGGGACGAGGCCTTCTCACTTCAACCATGACAACGTTAGTCTGATCTTCCATTTTCTTTTGGAAGTTTCCATAGGATTTCTTCACAGCATTGGAAGATTCGGCAGCTTTTGACACTTTTCCTTTCTTAAGACCTTCCTCGAGTCTTTGGCCGATAGTAACCAAATCAGTGAAATTGGAGGAAACATTTCCAATCGTCTTCTCCCAATAGAATGGGGATAGGGTATCCATGAACATTCCAGTTAATTCCTTCTCGGCCAAAGGAGGTTTAACTTGGGAAGCCAATTCTCTCCAGCGCTGAGCATACTCCTTAAAATATTCCTTCTCATGCTGAGTCATGAATTGTAGTTGGCGGCGATCAGTAGCCATGTCAAGGTTATACTTATACTGCTTCATAAAGGCATTTATAAGATCTTGGAAGCAGTGGATGGAGTTTTGCTCGAGACCCATATACCATTGGAGTGATGCTCCACTCAAACTATCCTGAAAACAGTGGATAAGCAGCTTCTGATTTTTGGTATAAGCAGCCATCTTACGACAATACATGATCAAATGAGCCCTTGGACAAGAATGGCCCTTGTACTTCACAAATTATGGAGTTTTGAACTTAGCAGGCATAACAAGGCCAGACACTAAGCACATGTTGTTTGCGTCCATGTTAAAGAGGTCATTACCCTCAACGACTTTGAGTCTTTTGTCTAAGGTCTGAAACTGCTCACGGACAACTTCAAGTTTAACAAAGTCTTCAGGCTCTTCACCCTGAGCACTAGCAGCATTGTACTCAAATAAGGGGTTCTCAAAAGAAGCTTGAACAGTCTGTGGAATGGCATGGACGGTAGGTCTGGGCTCGACGAAAACAGGAGCTTGAAATACAGGCATAGCAGTCAATACAATCGGCGGAGAATAGTTGTATGGCAAACCAAACTCTGGGCAAGTTGAAGGTGACATCTGAACAGGTGGAGGGTCAGCACTTGAAACTTCCTGGATGACAGTCTTTTGGGGTTGCTCTCCCCTAGCAATCAAAAACTTGATTTGAGGTCATCGATCTCCATTTGAACCTCAGCATTGTGTGCCTCTTGCTCTGACATCTTGTGTCTGTAGTTAGCTCTAGTCCGGCATCAGTGTCGAGGAATCAGGTTGATGACTCACATGTGACACTGGAAGATAGAGACAGCTGGAGATGAGTAACTGGACAAACAGACGCATGCAATGAATCATGGAAATATGCAAATGATATGCAATGCGATACAAACAGGATGCAAAACACATGCAACAGGATCAAGGGAAGAGTGACATCAATGCGACTACTCACATCAGACATCAATAATCCCAAAGGGGCTCAACTGAGCATGGTCATCGTATGCCATAAATTGTTAAGACTACTCCCAACAACTCACTATTGATTACACCACAATCCTATCATAAGTTCTCTCAAGTCCGGGTTAGGACTTATCTCACCACTCAAAGTAACATCCCTGCATACAGAAAAACCAAGCACAACAGGTATATACAGATAAACAAAATATACAAGCATACAAGCAAGCAAATATATAAATAACACAAATACAAACAAGGTGGGCTTAACCCTCTTAGGGGATACTTCCCCAGTGAAGTCGCCATTTTTGTTGCGGTGAGAATCGAATAATAAGCTATTAATTTACTTGAATCACAAAACTTTGAAATTCACCACCGAGCTTTGATTTATCCAAAGGAAATGGTAAAGACCGAAAAACCCTAAGTGTGCTATGTAGGAACACAACTAAGAGATCTAAGGTTCATGGGTTGGTTATACTAGGGAAGGTGTTAGCATCCTAAGTATTTGTAGTACTCTACAGGAACATCTTGTTAGTATTTGTGTTATGTTATGTTTGCTTGCTAAGATATATATGCTAAGGGTAAAGGTAAAGACCTAAGGGTATATACACTAAGTTTGCTTGCCAAGACAACGCATCTCGTGCCTACGTATCCTGACGGGAATGGAATCAGAGCATTCGTAGTTCCCCTATATGGGGTGAGAGAGTATAAAGAAAAGGTGGAATCCAAGAAGGCATTGGATGTAAAGGAAAAATGTGGAAAAAGAAAAAGGTAGAAAAAAGAAAAAGGTAGCTCGCTAGGATCTCG
Organism: Lathyrus tuberosus; assembly: GCA_022829125.1. Lineage (NCBI taxonomy): Eukaryota > Viridiplantae > Streptophyta > Magnoliopsida > Fabales > Fabaceae > Lathyrus > Lathyrus tuberosus. The sequence continues at coordinate 1,691,651 of JALAZF010000799.1, read as the reverse complement.
CAATCCTATGCCTACGTATTCTCAAGATGAACTTGAGAAATTAGAGCTTCCGTAGTTCCCCTAAATGGGGTGAGGAACCCTTGACTGTGGTCAAGGTTCCAAGGGAAAGTAGGGTGAAAAGCTTGAAACTAAAGTTTGTGAGGTTTGATTATTTAGGAGAAGAGATTAATGGCTATCTCTTATGAAATGATTGTGAAGGGTTAGACCTTCGTGAAGGAGAAGAGATTAATGGCTATCTCTTGTTTATGTTAAAGAAGGGTTTAAGGGTTATAAGAGATTAATGGCTGTCTCTTGGGAAGGCTAGGTTAAAAGGGTAATGAGCTATCTATGACCTTGCGGTCAATAGAGAGACTTTCCTTTGGAATAAAGGGAGATAACAATTCTTATGACTAAGAAAGTTACAAGGAATTGAAATTACATGAATAAACATGAGTGTATGAACTCAAAGGGATGTACAACAATTAAGCATGAATAACATCAAAAGAAATCAAGGTAAACAAACCAAGACAAGACCAAAAGCAAGGCCTACTTCAAGTTATAACATTTAAGAATGTGTGTGAAGTGTCATACAAGTGTGGCAAAGATAGTCCTCTCAAAAATTGGAATTTCAAGGTGAATGACAAAGGTTTTAGGTCTAAGAATCGAGGGTTGCATAATGCCATAAACCTTAGCAAAAGACCTCATTCAACGTCTCAAGTTAGTTCTCAAATATCCCTCTAATGTGTCCTAAGACACTTGGAAAAAATAGCTCAAGAAGATAAAGAGCAAAAGGGTTTTTTTCAAAAGAGGTTCAAAAGCTAGGTCCAAATTACTCTTAATTTTAGAAAATAAGAAATAATTATTAGAATTAAATAAAAATAAAAATAAAAATATTAGAAAATTAAATTAAACATTGAATTGTCAACATGAGTATTTTTTGGAATTTTTTGTCAACAACAACTATTTTTAATAAAACAGAATTGAAAAGGAAAGTAAAATAAAAACATTTTGAAAAGAAATAACAGGGGGTGTATTAGTAAAAGAAAAATGAGCTGAAGTTGTGTTGGCTGCGTGCATGGGCCAGAAACAAGGGGTGCTATTAGCGAATGGGACAAGGCCCAAGTCCACACGAAAGAAAACAAAAAGGAAAATAAAAGCCAAAAGGGTGTCTAGGGCGAGGGGGATTCGAACCCCAGACCCCTTGGTTACAGGCGCTTGTTCATACCACTGGGGTGGCTATACATCCATTGTATAAGCCACCCACTCAAATATATATTTTGTGAGCGAAAACTAAATGATGGCCAGGAGATACACATGAAAACGTAACACTTAACAACATCATCAATCGGTCAAGAAACTTAAGTCACTATGCGACAAAACGCGCCCAGCCAATCACTCACAGCCACGCACCCTCCTCCCCCATGCAAATGTGAAACAAAACCTCACAACCATCGTGAAAAATCAGAAAAACTCCATGGCACACCTCTGTCTTTCCCATCCCCATTCAACCTTATTTCTCCATCATTTTTCACAAACCAAAAGCCCAAACTGACCAGAAAATATCAAGGAGTTTAAATATGACATTTGTTTGCCCTAAGATTACACACACAGCTCATACGAATGCCAATACCAGTGGAACAACAACAAAGTTCAGAAATTTTAGAAACAGAAACACACAAGTCATACCAAGAATGCAATGGTTCATATAACTAAAACATAATAATATACACATGACAGCATCAAAGAGCAAACAAAATCACAGCATGCTTATGAGTTTCAAGGTTTTAGAGGCTTACCTCTTGGAGTAAGTCCAAGGCTTCTTTTAACACTTGCAGATGAGAACAGACAACTCCTAGGAACTTATTGATCCTAGTAGAGCAGGTTCAGATGAATAGAAGCTTTGGAATGTGCCTGGATGATGCAACCCGATACCTCTTGCAACTTGAAGTCCAAAAATGGCAGATGATGGTAGGGGTGTTTCAGTTAGGGTTTAAGGGTGTGAAGCTTCTCTATGTGATGTTTAGAGAAGGTTTGCAGAGTTTGGGAGTGAATGCACGAGCGATATGGCTGTTTGAGGTGTTTTTGCAAGTTTGCAAGAAGATGGAGATGAGAGAATGGAGAGAGGATCAGCCTTGGTTTTATGGTGATTCTGGTGTGTTTTGGAATGTAGAGGGAGCCTCTATTTATAGGAAAAGTTGAGGTTCAAGGTATGGTCAGAATCCACAACTTGCCAACTTTGCCCTTTTTTGAAAATCTCCATCGTGCAAGTTGTATGTTGAGGCAAAGAGTCTTCAAAAGCCCTAGTCATAGGCTCTGTGGCAATGTGGATTGATTAGATTGGAGCAGAGTCCAAGTTACAAGGAATAGAGGGAGTTGCCATGCCTTGGTTGAAAAGTTTCTCTCTCATTGTATCCACTTGCTTCAACTTGATAAAACTAATATATTTTGATGCTTGCAACTTGTATTTTCGTGGCGGGGCCTTTTAGCGTGTTAATATGGCTTCTAAACATCAGAAAGGTGAGAAATTTGGTGACTAAAGTGAGTTGTGTACCATTATACAAAAGTTGGTTACTTGAAAATCAAGAAATGAAACCCTAACTTTGAAGCTTCGAATCTCTCAGCTCACTCAATGGATTGAGGAGTTCTTATACTTTTTCGAAATCCCTAAATGTCCTCTACAACTTTCATGTTCAAGGATTTTTTATTTGAGTCTTGGAACTATATGAAAAATTGAGTTAAAGTTGTGTGAAAATTATGGTGAAAAAGCTTAAAATTTCACCAAGTCCCAAAGGCAACTTATCTTCCAATTCTTGTAACTTAAAAACCGTGCATTTTTTGAAATATGGTCCTCTAATACACTTTGAAGATCATGGAAAGAGCTTCCATTTGAGCTTTGAGTCACTCAATTTGGATGTGTGGTTTGAAAGTTATGACTGTTTCAATTTTGGCACAAGTAGTGAAATTTCCACATTTGAAAAGTTTCATGAACCAAACCTTGCTTCCTTTGCAAGAAACTTCTTAAAAATTGATTTCTTATGTCTTAACTCATCAATGAGACATGTCATGATGGATTTAGGACTTGGATATTTCATTTTGGATCAAAAATCTCAAAGTTTAGAGCCTTAATCAAAACCCTAATTTCAATTGTGAATGTACTGGAGTAATTTCTTATGATCTTGCTTCTTCCATCATATCTAAGGCTCATAGATGGTCTCTGAGGATGTATATTACCACATGGAGTCATGTCCCAGGGTTTGAGAACAACTCTTGATCAAAATCAAAGCCATGTTCCACTTGTCTTGAGAAGAAAACCTAATTCGGGGCAGGGTGAACTGGTGGCTCAAGTTACTTGGTAAGGAGAGCCGGTCACCTTTGATTTCTTATTGAGTAAGACCTCTAGGATGTAGGTGAGCTCACATGGTTTCATTTGGAGCCTTAACTGTCTTTTTGAACAGGTAACTTCCTTGATTCATGTGTGAGCTTGGCTTAGGAGACTTTGCCCTCCTCTTTGTATAAGTCCTGGCTTTTCATAGAAGAAACAGTCTTGCAAAATGAAATGGTTAGTTAACAATGCATAGATGATTGAACCTAAATATCAATGCAAGATGTTATGACAACTAAGGGGTAAAATTTTGGGTACAATAGGCATTTTTAGGGATCATGGTGGTAATCATTTGGGTAGCTTTGTGTTTAATCTCGGTTCAGAAAATGCTCTTTACACTGAGCTGATGGGTGCCATATTTGCTATGGAGTATGCTTTCGCTCAGCATTGGAGTAGGTTGTGGTTGGAGACGGACTCGAAGCTTGTGGTGCTTGCCTTCAGTAAACCTTCTATCATAGAGGCTTCATCTTCATCTTCAAAAATTCGTGCACAATTGAATCCTTGATCCTAAGATGTTTGAAGAAATGAGTGATCAAGGATTTGGCAATTTTCAAACTGATTTTCTGCTATTTTTACAGTGTTAGTCGATTAACCAAAACCAGTATAATTAGGTTAATCGATTGACAGCTCATTTTCTGCGCAAAAATTGGAAGTTTACACTGGTTAATCGATTAACCTAATTACACTGTGAAATGGTTAATCGATTAACCAGCACCCATAATGTGTTTTTTGCTTGTTTTTGGGGCTGTTTTTGGCTTTTCTTCCTTTTCTTCCCCTTTCTTCTTGTTTTAGCCTTGAAATGCATTGTTGAGATTAATTTCTCTTCAATTTCAATGGACTTTGGATATGGTTAAAGTAATTATACATTCATTAGTTCAAATCTAACTTTTAATGAATTGTTGAATTCATTTGAGGTGCTTTGAATTAGTGATATGTTTTCACACTTAAACTTATCAATTAAAGGTGATTGAACTTGAAGATGAAAGGTTCTTGAATTGTAATTCAATTTGGCTTTCTCTTCATCTATTTCTTTTTTTATTTTGATCGATGAAAGTCTTATGGATCTTAGAATTTCTTTTTTGAATTCTTGATCAAGACTAGATCGTTACCTATTTTCTTTTCGTGCGGTATTGCTTTCGGATGACGATCTACATATCATTCATCTAGCATGCAATAGCACAAAGATTTATTGACCGGCCTCATTGTAGGGTAATAACTCCGTAAATTACTCGGCGATTGCTAAACATAGCGCAACATTTGTCCCTCTTTATCCAATTCAGAATTTGAACTTTCGTGGTCCGGACCTTGATTGGTCGCGTCAACCCAATGGTGATTGATCTTTTGTATTAGGTTCAAAATCTTTGAAACTTGTTGTTGTAGAGGCTTTGATTTTATCAATCTTCTAACAAGTCTTCATTAACCTTGACCTAAGTACATTGTTTAATCACTATAGTTCAAGACGCGAAACGGAATATTCGGTGAAGGCTTATGGCACTAGAGCCTTGTGCTACTAATTACTAACTTCTAACTTTATGTTTCTTTCTCGCTCCCTATCTCTCTTTATTATTTATGCTTTATGTCATTATATCATATTCATGTTTATGTTTATGTCATTTTTCTTTTGTCCACTTGGACCATATTATCTTGCGCTTTGTTTTTCTTTTGTCCATTTTGGACTCAAAAACATTAATAAAGGATTAAACCACTAAAAAACTTGTGCTTCTAATCTTGGACTATGGTTACTATCCTTTGCAATGGACATGGAATTTTGTACCTAGACCTTGGACTTCAATGCTATTCTTGGATCTTTGGACTTAGAACTAGGACATTTTCCCTTTGCTTTAGAATTATGGTTTGAGGACTTTGAAGCCTTGTGCTTTTGTTTGGTTGATGGTGAAGATAGCTACATTTGTGGTTAGATCTTTCTTATCCTTAGCTTTTACTTTATGCTTTAGGATAGTCACTTCTTCTCCACCCCTTCTTCAATTTTCAAAACCTTCTCCCTTTTTCAAAACCTTCTTGCTTTCAAACTCAAAACTGCTTTCATAATAAAACCTTGACTTTGGTCAAGTGATTTTTAAACTTTGCTTTCTTTAATAAATGTCAATCAATTGTTAATCCTATTTTGACCATTTCATAAAAAAAACATAAAAAAACACCCAAACTCATCAAACTTTTTTTGTGCCTTATGCACTTTTCCTTTAAAACTTTTTCATAAGTTTAGACATGATTCATTTCTTTAAGTGAAATTATTCGCTTGGAAATGACGACTTGTCTTTACACTTAAAATCAACCAAAACAAATAAATTTGTGTTCTTTGTACCACGAACTACGAGGTTTTGATCCTACATTGCACATCGTGGGTACGTAGGCATGAGGCGATAAGTCTCTCCAAACACAAAAATCTAAAAAAAATAATTCTCCTCTCATCTCCCCAATCTTTTTCAAGAAAACCATTTTCAGACCAAAAAGCACGAATACATCAAAGGGCTCCTATAGAGTACTATAGATGTATTGGGTGCGTAAAACCTTCCCTTTACATAACCAACCCCCCTTACCCATTTCTCTTTGTCTTTTTTAGCTTTTGCTTTTTTAGACTTCTTAGGATTTATTCGCTCTTTTTTCCTTTTCCTTTGTGGAACAAATAAAAGCGCGGTGGCGACTCTTGCTTTATGAGTTAAGTTAATCAATAGCTTACACTCATAAATTTCCCCGCTACAGAAAAGTGGCGACTCTGCTGGGGACATTCTCCCTTGAGGGGTTTAGCCTACTTTGATTTATTTACTGCTTTTTGTCTGATTTGCTTGTTACTTGTTTGTTCTGTTTGGGAGTTCCTTTGTGTGTGAGATAGGTTCTATACCCGCACCAGAGTGTACTTTGAGATAGGAGGATAGTATAGTCAAGGGAGTTTTGAGGGAGTCGAATCCCGAAAAAGCAGAACTTGAGAATCTATAACACTGAGGACCGTAGTAACCCTTAAAACATCTTAGCCTTTTTAGGATCGTAGCGCGGAAGCTATGAGGATGAAAATTCGACTTAGTTGTCATGCGATGCTACACTCAGGTTAGATTCTCTTGAGGATAACTACCAACCTCCGAGCAAATCGGTGCGCTGGTGTGTCTAATAGTGGATTGTGGACCCTGGGCACTCTGTTAGAACCGCTATTTTCTGTAGGTACAATGAAGACAAAACCTTAGTAAATACCTTTGTGGGATTGGTTCTTACCCTTGGCTTCATGCTCGTGACTTGAACTTGACCCGTGTGCTTTGTGTGATCTTGTTTGTGGTTGTTGCATTCATGCACTCATGCATTCATGAGCATTCTTTTGGAAGGTTTCAAGGAACTTAAAGGTGTTATTGCCAACATTGCAGATACTTTTGTTATGGATTTTGAAAGGAGAAGTATAAGGAAGTATACTTTCAAGAGTCCTAAGTTAGGGGGTTTGAGAGAGCTAGGATCTTTGGTTGTTGATACCAAGAAGTTCGAGTCCAAATATTGAAGGCTTTTATCTCTCTTGAAGGTTGATATGGCTGAAGGATTACTTGCTACTTTGGTTCAGTTCTATGACCCTTTGCTTCATTATTTCACCTTTCCTGATTATCAGTTGGTACCTACGTTAAAGGAGTATTCTCTCCTGCTTGGTTTGTCTGTTCATGGTCAGATTTTCTCTTGTTTGGATCCCGTTCCCGAGCATCACATTATTGTGAAGGCTACTCACTTGAAGGTTTATGAGATTAAGGCTCGCATGGATACCAAAGGAAAGATTCTTGGGTTACCCGCTAAGTTCTTAATGGATAGAGCTCATCACTTTGCTAGTGTGAAGAACACAGTTGCTTTTGAGGCTATTCTTGCCCTGCTTATTTATGGATTGTTCCTCTTTCCGAATGTTGAGAACTTTGTCGACATCAACGCTATTCAGATCTTCCTGATTGGGAATCCAGTTCCTACTTTTCTAGCTGATGCCTACAATTCTGTTCACCTCAGGAATTTCCATGGTGAAGGGATGATTATCTATTGTGCGCCTTTGCTTTACAAGTGGTTTATTTCTCACTTGCCGAAGTCTGCAGCTTTCTGGAACCTCAAGGATGATTTATATTGGTCACGGAAGATCATGACTCTCACTCATTCTGATATTGATTGGTGTAGCCGTGTTCCTTCTAGAGCGATGATTATTGATAGTTGTGGTGATTTTCCCAACGTACCTCTTCTTGATACAAAGGGAGGAATTAGCTACAATCCAGTGTTGGCTCGTCGTCAGTTGGGATATCCTTTGCAAGAGGTACCGAAGAACATTCATTTGGCCGGTCTTTTTTTCAAGGAAGAAGAATCTCAGGTTGCTCTCAAGAGAGAAATTATGGAAGCTTGGCGCAACATTCGTAGAAAAGGAAAGGAAAGTTTGGGAAATCCGAATTATGTCTCTTCGGAACCTTACCTCCAGTGGGTTAAAAATAGAGCTATTACTTTGAAGATGCCTTATACGCGTCAGGAACCTTTGTCTCTAATTGCTAAGAAGCTTATCCTCTACTTTATGCAAGACACAGAGAAGCTTCATATTGCTTTGGCCGAGATGCAACAAGAGAGAGATGCTTGGAAGAACAAGTATCAGATTGTTGATTTAGAGAATGCAAGACTTCAAGAGCACTTCAAGAAGAAGAATGAAGATGAAGTCGCCAACAAGAAGAGAAAGGCGCAAGAGGATTTATTTTCCTCTCGTATTCAGTCAGTTTCCGATATTCTGAAGAGTTCAGAATCTCCTTGGAAGTTAATCGTCGATAAGTTGCTGATTGAGAATACTCAGATGCAGGCCCACATCAAGAAGCTGGAAGATAGAGTTGGGACTCCTTCTCATGAGATTCTCTAGAGATCTAGTTTTCTTTATTCTCTTTTGTTTTAGGATTCTTGAATTTGTACTTCCAAGATGTAATCTTTTCCATCATTAATGAATGAGATTTTAGTATTTCAAATAACAATGTTTTCAATATGCCTTATAATTCCTTGAAACTTTGCATTTGCATCTTGCATATCAAGCATCATTTTGCATTGTTTCTTGCCTTTTCAAGTGTCTTATGTTTACCTTTGGTCTTCATTCAGCCAAGTTGTCGCACCAGTATAATACCCGGACTAACCTGAAGAAGAAGATGGATCAGTTGCAACAAGAGAACCGTGAGCTTCGTGAGGAAGTGACAAATTTGAAGGATAGTTTGGAGAGACTCACTGCTATGATGGAAGAAATTGTTGCTTCTCAGAATCAACCTCCTCCTCCTCCTCCACTTTCAACTCTTGTGCAAAGGATAGTCATTTCTGAGATTGTCTTCACGCCCATCTCTGTGGCCCCTGCTAGTGTTCCTCAATACTTCTTTCCTCCTGGCTTCCCCTGGGCATGCCTGTTAACTTTTTTCCTGAAGGTTATCAACCACCACCACCTCCTGAAGTTCCAGCTGTTCCTACTGTCCAGCCTGTGATGGCTATACCACCGCCTGTGGTTCATACCATTCCTTTTGGTGAAGAGCAGATTTTTCACACTGCTCCAAGTGAAAATGCCAGTGCTTATGATAGAATGGAAGAGATTCAAGACCAGTTTGCTGAAATGCAAAAAGAGATCAAAGCTTTGAGGGGTAAAGAGCTATTTGGAAAGAATGCTCATGAGTTATGCTTGGTTCCTAATGTGAAGATCCCACATAAGTTCAAGTTCCCTGACTTTGAAAAGTATAAGGGTAACTCTTGTCCATTGAGTCACTTGACTATGTATGCTCGTAAGATGTCAACTCAGATCGATAATAATCAGCTTCTCATTCACTACTTTCAAGACAGTTTGTCTGGTGCAGCCTTGAAATGGTATATGGGACTCGACAATACTCAAATTCGCACTTTCAAAGATTTGGGTGAGGCGTTTGTGAAACAGTATAAGTATAATGTGGATATGGCTCCTGATCGTGACCAGCTTCGGGCAATGGCTCAGAAAGATAAGGAGACATTCAAAGAATACGCACAGAGGTGGTGCGAGATTGCTGCTCAGATTAATCCTCCTTTGGAAGAAAAAGAGATGACTAAGATTTTTCTGAAAACTCTGAGTCCTTTCTATTATGAGCGTATGATTGCTAGTGCCCCGAGTGACTTCACTGAGTTGGTTAATATGGGGATGAGATTAGAAGAAGGTGTCCGTGAGGGAAGTTTGTCAAAAGATGGTAATTCTGCTGGTAATTCCAAGAAGTATGGTGGAGGATTTTCCAAGAAGAAAGAGGGTGAGACCCATGCTATTTCCCATGGAGGACGCAAAAAGAGTTACAGTAAGAATAATCAGTGTTAGCAACATGTTGCATCCGTTACTCCTGTTGTTCAGGCAGCTCCTGCTCAACAATGTTCTAATCAACAGAACAATCAACGGGGCTGTTTTCAGAAATATTTTGATCCGATTCTGATGACATATACAGATTTGCTTCCTTGTTTAATTCAAAAGAATCTTGTTCAGACCCGTGCACCACCTGCTGTTCCAAAAGATTTACCATGGTGGTATAAGCCTGAAGCTTATTGTGCTTTCCATCAGGGAGGAACGGGGCATGATACTGAGAACTGTTATCCATTGAAGATGGAAGTGCAAAGGTTGGCTAGAAGTGGTATTTTGTCTTTCGAAGATTCCAACCCTAATGTCCAATCGAATCCGATGCCCAATCATGGTAAGGCATCTGTCAATATGGTTCAAGATTGTCCTAGAAAAGATCTTTCTACAACTGCAATTCTTGAAGATGACTTTGTAGGCTACATCCCATTTGGTTCTGAAAGTGATAGCATTCCTGCTGAAGATTGGGAGCCTTATTTGGAAGACCCCGGGTATATGTCCCCAGAGGATGCATATGTGCCTTTTTATTCCCCTCGGAAGAAGTTTAAGGAACCTGAATATGATGTCACTGCCATCATTGAAGATGATGAAGAGGAAGAGCTTCCCAATTTTGTGGCACATGGACAGATCTGCCGAAATTGGATAGTTGTTGATGTTCCCACAGTTGTTCGTATTTCAAGTAATTTTTTTGTTTCTTTCAAAAAATCCTTTCACTTTGTCCAAGGTGAAAGTGAATTTGTGAGGGCTTTGTTTCAAATTTTATCATCATCAATAAAATGTTATTTTGTTTATCCATATTATGTTTTCCCTTTTTGATTTATTTCTGAAAAATAGTAACATAAAAAACCAAAATAATAATAATGTGATGATCACTTTTATCTGCATAATACTTGCACTTCTTGTTCATATTCTAAAATCAAGCATAAATCATTGTGCAGATTGATTATTAAACCCATTGAAAACAATGACCCTGTGCCCTCTCCCAACTTTGAGTTCCCTGTGTTTGGAGCTGAAGAAGAGAATATTGAGGAGATTCCAGATGAAATTTCTTGGTTTCTTGAGCACGAGGAAAAAGCCATTCAGCCTCATGAAGAGCCAGTGGAATTGGTTAATTTGGGTTCAGATGATGATATAAAAGAAGTCAAGATTGGGGCCCTGCTTCAGTCAGATGTTAAGAAGAGGAATGTGGAGCTTCTTAGAGAATATGTTGATGTGTTTGCTTGGTCATATCAAGACATGCCTGGTCTCGATACTGATATTGTAGAGCACCATTTGCCATTGAAGCCTGAATGTCCACCTATGAAGCAGAAATTGAGAAGGACTCATCCCGACATGGCTATGAAGATCAAAGAGGAGGTTCAAAAGCAGATTGATGCTGGTTTTCTTATGACTTCTGAATATCCTCAATGGGTGGCCAATATTGTGCATGTTCCAAAGAAAGACGGAAATGTCTGAATGTGCGTTGACTATAGAGATTTGAATAAAGCGAGTCCGAAAGATGATTTTCCATTGCCACACATTGATATGTTGGTAGATAATACTGCTAAGTTCAATACTTTTTTCTTTTATGGATGGATTTTCTGGTTATAATTGTAACACCCCTTTTCCCACCGCGAATAAATAATACATTATAAAATCAGAGTAACTAAAAATTTTATTCGTAGACAGAAAACAAGGATGCCACATTTTTAAAGGAAGAAAACACAATCCCTGCTCATTTATTTGATACATAACACAAAATGGAATAACCTCAAAGGGAAACTTTTTCCATACCAAAGGAAAGGTCAATTATGGAATAAAGCGGAAGATCCATAACTGAATTGTTTTAAAACATAAATTGTTTTATAACATCAAAATATACATACAAAGGTAATACAAAATAAATCTAACAAAGGTATACATATATAACATAATCGTTTCCCCGACTCCCGTGCTACGTATCAGAGCAGATACCCAAGACCGGCAAAAGAACGGAGGGCTAATCTTCATAAAAGCCTCCAAGACTACAAATCTGCAATTGCCTCATAGAGCAACAAACCAAGGCAGAAGGGTGAGAAATAACAATTAAATCAAGATTGCATAATAATATGCAAAACATATAAATTGACATACATAGTTATTCTCACCACAACCATCACATACCAATACATATAGCACGCCACATATACATAACATATTCCTACTAATCCAACCGCATAGCATATATCAACTATACCAACATAAACACATATTCACACATAAGGCATACCAAGTTATAACATATGTAAACACACCACCACATCACATAACACATGTCTATACATAACACATATCATCCATAACCAATGCATTTATCACATATGCACATCAATTCACCAATTCAATCATAATTCTCAACACATGCTCAATCAATTCACAATTCTCACACATAATACATCCATTCACAATTCTCACACACAATCAATCCATTCATGATTTATGCAAATGCACAGAGACCGACACAACGACTCTATGCAATGCATATGCGGTACCATCCATCCATCATTTCTCATCACCAGTTCACTCAGGAACTATTGGAACCATCGCTTGTTACTTAGGATTACTCATGTAACACCCCGTCGGGCAAACGATGTTCCCCGTCGCTTTAGGTCCTCTTATTTTTTTAAGGCACACGATGTTTATGGATCGCTTTAGGTCCTCTTATTTTTTTAAGGCACACGATCCGATCGCTTTAGGTCCTCTTTGTATAAGGCACACGATCGTCTATAATCATCGCTTTAGGTCCTCTTATTTTTTTAAGGCACACGATGTTATAGCGGATTCCCTCTGGAACCGTTTTGTCGCTCACACCCACTAGGGCACACGACATCACAAGATGCATATCATGATGCTTGGCATACAAGGACTCATGACAATTAAATGCATCTTCACAAATCAACAATATGATTTATCTCATCATCATTCATGCATTGAAAACAATTCAAACAATGCATTTCAAACCATAATGGCCACCACACAACATACATTGAACTTCACATAAACAATTCATTTCATCACAAACCACAAACCACAACAATCATACAATCACAATTACTTCCACAAGTGATTCACACCACAAAGGCTACCCACAACACATCATAACAACATACATTGACATTCAATCAAACGATGTATTTTACCACACAACAACATCATTAATCACGCATCGAAGTCTAATCCAAAACATTGCACATATTTTCCATAAGGTCACAAACCATCATCACAACATTCCATCATGTATATTCCCATCATATAACAGCACACAAGCTACGCGTTACATATCAAAAGCATATAACATGATAACACATCAATCGCACACAATTACAACGGTAAAAGTCGACAAAACGACACATTTCCAAAATCACGACTTAAATAAATCATCTACTGTCCTCCAAACTATTTTTAATAGAAAGAATATTTCATTAGCTTGGCAACGCTTCGAACGGGGGTCAAAACGGACTTACGGTTCAAAAGTTATGAAGAAAACAAAATCTGACATTTTGAAAAATTTGTGTCACGCGCGGGTATGCTCAGGTCGAGTCTTTAGGTCGACTCATGGTTCTTTAGGTCGACTCATACTGCGCAGAATTTGAAAAAAACTCAGTTTAATGACTGAAAATCCAACCAAAACTCGATTGAATCACTCGGGATCACACCAACAACATTAACCGATTAAATATCAACCTATACCAATGTTACCAGACATATCCAAACACTTTTACTCGATCACAACATCAATTTGCACAAAAACATCGATATATATCAAAAATGCAAAAATTACAAATTCAACTCAATTCAATCAAACGATCACGCTAAATCACGACCCAACATCACTCGACTCTACTACGCGAGTTATTCCGACTTTCGTCCGTAAAAACATCGATTTCTAATCATTTCTACCATTTCGACCTAAAATGAAAACTAGAAGAAAATAACCAAAACAATCCAAGAAAACATACACATATACATATACAAGCAAGATATAATCGAAACTTCTCACCCTTACCCGATTATTCGCGCTTGAAACGGAGATTTCTTCGATTTTTCCTCTTTCTCCTCTTCTCTCTTTCTTTCTTCTCCTTTTCCTTCTTTCTCTCTTTTCTTTCTCTTCTTTTTCTTTTCTTTCTATTTCTCTCTAATCTCTATTTATAAAAATGTCTAACCCCGCAAAATGACCAAAATACCCCTACACTCAATTATCTCGCAAACGCTCTCAAAACGCGATAAAACATAATAACAATGAAAAATAATATATTTACCAAATAAAGGTCAATATTAAAATAATATAAAACGAAAATAATTAAATCGACTCGATTAAATAAATCTAACAAAAACCGGGGCGTTACAATTCTCCCCCACTTAGAAATTTTCGTCCTCGAAAATATAACTGAGACGAACAACTCCGGATACGACTCTCGCATCCGACTAACCAACTATCATGCCAACAAAAGGCACGCCACGAATAACACAAACTAACAAACCACCTTGCTAACAGCAACAACAACAACGACACGACAACGACAACGACAAGATGCAAAGCCCATACAATGCACTTGACGACCAACTCACAACTCAAAAAATACCCAAGTTACGAACACACAGGTTCACTCTTGAACCGAAACACAACAAGATCGTTACCATCACCGTAGGTAACACTCCCCCAATTCCCCATCATAGGAATTAGCTACACGCACTCGAACCATCACCATGGAAACGAGGCAACAACACAAACAAGAACATAAAGTTCCACAACATAAACAACGTCTTAACAACATCCATAAAACTAGAATACCAACATCCTTGTCTCACAACATTATCACAACAATGCTACGATTCACCAATCGAACATACAACCAAACAACCATCTACATAGTAGCCCATGAATAATATTCAAACCTTTCACCTAACACTTCCATTCTGAAACGTCCAATGGTCTCATCATTCCTACAGATTTCCAATGTCCAACCTAAGAACTCTTACAAGTCACACACGCATATACGAAATGTGCCACGTCACACTTTCGATGCGCACTCTGATTACTCGCAACAATCAAATCTACCAATTCTACGTCCAAAGTCTAACGCTTTCTCAGATTCGCCAAAAATCACTGTTCACTTTTAATATACCCAACCTCACACTCTATTGTGTTATCTCCCACACCAGACACAAGTCTCTGAACTGCTCAAATAATTATAATCCTCTGACCATCAAAACAGACATGTATAAAAACTTTCGACTTAACTCATCACGCACAACCTTAACTTTTCCCGAAGGATAATCCAAGCCAAATTCATAACTCGTCACGAATTCTAACCATCCTCGCTATCTCATACTCTATTCCTTCAGACCAACCCAGTACTCTAAACTCTTGCGATTACCAAAACCTTCGAATCTAGAACCATAAAGATAATACCTCCAATTATTCCAACACAATACAACCGCAACCAATTCCCAAATCCTGAATAGTATAGATCCTCTTATGAATCCTCAATCGTCGTAAAGCATAAGAAATAACTTTACCCTCTCGCATTAACACACTGACTAAACTCATCATAGACGCAACCCAATACCTCACAAACGGTTCATTAGGATCACACGGAATCAAAACTGGAGCCGTAGACAAATTCTACTTTAACCCTCCCAAACTTTCCTCACAATGAAAACCCAAAGCAAACAACTTACCCTTTGCAATTCAACTGAAGTAACGAAAACGCTAACTTAGCAAAGTCTTCCATAGCCTGCAGTAACAACCAACTAAGCTCAAAAGTTTCTAATCTCCTTAACCAACTTCAGAGCCTCTCATTGTAGAGCTGCATCTACCTTGGATAGATCCACAACAATACCATCATCGAAAATAACATAACCAAGAAAACTAACCTCTTTTAACCCAAATTCTCACTTGAATAACTTAGCATAAAAATTCCTTTCTTTTCAACACTTGCAATTCAAATCTCAAACGCTCTACTTGTTCTTCCTCTGAGTTTATAATAGATCCGAATATCCTCAATCAAAGCCACTAAGAACTTATCCAAATAAATATGGAAGATACGATTCCCCTACTCCAGAAACATTCCAACCAATTGTAATTTCACTCAAACTCCACCAAACCATTCCAGTCATCTATTCATGAAAGCGGACACTTGTTCTCAGTCGTTACCTTATTCAACTGTTAGTAATCCATACCCAATTTCTTCGCTTAACAGTCCAAATTCCATAAATCCCAACATGTAGAAACAACCAATCAAAAAGAACTCTAAAAATATTACATCCACACCTAGGGTTTCCTCAAAATTTCCATTAATGCTCTAAAACTCCAAAGACTCCAAACATCACTAGAACTCCAAGTTTTGCTTCCCATAGTCTCAATACCATTATACACCTCATGCTTGTTATTCTGTTCTATCTTCCATCCTTTTTGTTACTAACAATACTGGAGCTCTCTAAACAACACCTTAATGTTCCATCCAAAAACACATCTGAAAACCATGCCCAACTGACGGCCCATCACTGTGACTTTCCTGCCAATTTCCAGAATACTATCATCATAAACAAGGCCAACATATTAGTTCCATCTCCTAAGAGTTTCCTACTTACTTAGCAGATATAAACCCCAACTATTCACCTTCGTCCAATTAAGTTCATTCTCTACTCTCTGAGAAGCAGCCATTAATAATACCCAATCATTCCCCCTCAAAGACATTCAAACTTGACCAATATACAAAACCTCTAATCCGCCTCATCTTCCGATATAAGAATCTTCATTGACCCATCAAAATAATCTGTGATCATTTCCTTAAATTCCAAACAACTCATTTCACACACTATCAAAGCCGGAAAAACACGTTTATTCCATCCAACATAATTCCCGTATACTATCAACAAGAGATTAAGTGTGATCAGTTCCTCAATTTGTCAATAGACAGCCGACAATCATGATGGGGCATAAACCGTCTTTACCAAACTATAATAGCATTTCTTACCTCTTGTGCACAAAGCTACTTATGGCACAAATCCTTAGTTAACATAAACCTTACCTCTGCATTCCCTCCGGAACCGGGAACAACACTGTCCAAACAACACTTACACTCTTGCAATATACAACACACTGAGCCAACGTTCCACACCTGAAGCAACTTTGAGAAGTATAAGCTTCTCCCCCACTTATCTCATTCTCAATCCTGAAGACAAAGGATTAGAAAACTAGAAAGTATTGACAGTGTTTCAGACACATATCACGTACTAAGGAACAAACAACAACGACAGTATTCACATGTCACACCAACTGACTCAACAACTTGGCCGGACGGACCGACCTTCTCTGATACCACTAATGTAACACCCCTTTTCCCACCGCGAATAAATAATACATTATAAAATCAGAGTAACTAAAAATTTTATTCGTAGACAGAAAACAAGGATGCCACATTTTTAAAGGAAGAAAACACAATCCCTGCTCATTTATTGATACATAACACAAAATGGAATAACCTCAAAGGGAAACTTTTTCCATACCAAAGGAAAGGTCAATTATGGAATAAAGCGGAAGATCCATAACTGAATTGTTTTACAACATAAATTGTTTTATAACATCAAAATATACATACAAAGGTAATACAAAATAAATCTAACAAAGGTATACATATATAACATAATCGTTTCCCCGACTCCCGTGCTACGTATCAGAGCAGATACCAAGACCGGCAAAAGAACGGAGGGCTAATCTTCATAAAAGCCTCCAAGACTACAAATCTGCAATTGCCTCATAGAGCAACAAACCAAGGCAGAAGGGTGAGAAATAACAATTAAATCAAGATTGCATAATAATATGCAAAACATATAAATTGACATACATAGTTATTCTCACCACAACCATCACATACCAATACATATAGCACGCCACATATACATAACATATTCCTACTAATCCAACCGCATAGCATATATCAACTATACCAACATAAACACATATTCACACATAAGGCATACCAAGTTATAACATATGTAAACACACCACCACATCACATAACACATGTCTATACATAACACATATCATCCATAACCAATGCATTTATCACATATGCACATCAATTCACCAATTCAATCATAATTCTCAACACATGCTCAATCAATTCACAATTCTCACACATAATACATCCATTCACAATTCTCACACACAATCAATCCATTCATGATTTATGCAAATGCACAGAGACCGACACAACGACTCTATGCAATGCATATGCGGTACCATCCATCCATCATTTCTCATCACCAGTTCACTCAGGAACTATTGGAACCATCGCTTTTTACTTAGGATTACTCATGTAACACCCCGTCGGGCAAACGTTGTTCCCCGTCGCTTTAGGTCCTCTTATTTTTTTAAGGCACACGACGTTTATGGATCGCTTTAGGTCCTCTTATTTTTTTAAGGCACACGATCCGATCGCTTTAGGTCCTCTTTGTATAAGGCACACGATCGTCTATAATCATCGCTTTAGGTCCTCTTATTTTTTTAAGGCACACGATGTTATAGCGGATTCCCTCTGGAACCGTTTTGTCGCTCACACCCACTAGGGCACACGACATCACAAGATGCATATCATGATGCTTGGCATACAAGGACTCATGACAATCAAATGCATCTTCACAAATCAACAATATGATTTATCTCATCATCATTCATGCATTGAAAACAATTCAAACAATGCATTTCAAACCATAATGGCCACCACACAACATACATTGAACTTCACATAAACAATGCATTTCATCACAAACCACAAACCACAACAATCATACAATCACAATTACTTCCACAAGGGATTCACACCACAAAGGCTACCCACAACACATCATAACAACATACATTGACATTCAATCAAACGATGTATTTTACCACACAACAACATCATTAATCACGCATCGAAGTCTAATCCATAACATTGCACATATTTTCCATAAGGTCACAAACCATCATCACAACATTCCATCATGTATATTCCCATCATATAACAGCACACAAGCTATGCGTTACATATCAAAAGCATATAACATGATAACACATCAATCGCACACAATTACAACGGTAAAAGTCGACAAAACGACACATTTCCAAAATCACGACTTAAATAAATCATCTACTGTCCTCCAAACTATTTTTAATAGAAATAATATTTCATTAGCTTTGCAACACTTCGAACGGGGGTCAAAACGGACTTACGGTTCAAAAGTTATGAAGAAAACAAAATCTGACATTTTGAAAATTTTGTGTCACGCGCGGGTATGCTCAGGTCGAGTCTTTAGGTCGACTCATGGTTCTTTAGGTCGACTCATAAGTCCTTTAGGTCGACTCATACTGCACAGAATTTGAAAAAAACTCAGTTTAATGACAGAAAATCCAACCAAAACTCGATTGAATCACTCGGGATCACACCAACAACATTAACCGATTAAATATCAACCTATACCAATGTTACCAGACATATCCAAACACTTTTACTCGATCACAACATCAATTTGCACAAAAACATCGATATATATCAAAAATGTAAAAATTACAAATTCAACTCAATTCAATCAAACGATCACGCTAAATCACGACCCAACATCACTCGACTCTACTACGCGAGTTATTCCGACTTTCGTCCGTAAAAACATCGATTTCTAATCATTTCTACCATTTCGACCTAAAATGAAAACTAGAAGAAAATAACCAAAACAATCCAAGAAAACATACACATATACATATACAAGCAAGATATAATCGAAACTTCTCACCCTTACCCGATTATTCGCGCTTGAAACGGAGATTTCTTCGATTTTTCCTCTTTCTCCTCTTCTCTCTTTCTTTCTTCTCCTTTTCCTTCTTTCTCTCTTTTCTTTCTCTTCTTTTTCTTTTCTTTCTATTTATCTCTAATCTCTATTTATAAAAATGTCTAACCCCACAAAATGACCAAAATACCCCTACACTCAATTATCTCGCAAACGCTCTCAAAACGCGATAAAACATAATAACAATGAAAAATAATATATTTACCAAATAAAAGTCAATATTAAAATAATATAAAACAAAAATAATTAAATCGACTCGATTAAATAAATCTAACAAAAACTGGGGCGTTACAATAATCAGATAAAGATGGCACCCGAGGATATGGAAAAAACAACATTCATTACACCTTGGGGAACATTCTGTTACAGAGTTATTCCCTTCGGTTTGAAAAATGCTGGTGCAATGTTCCAGAGAGCTATGACTACTTTATTCCATGATATGATGCATAAAGAAATTGAGGTCTATGTGGATGACATGATTTGTAAGTCGAAGACTGAAAAAGATCATATTGAGTACTTATTGAAGCTGTTTCAACGTTTGAGAAAGTTTAAGCTCCGTTTGAATCCAAATAAATGCACTTTTGGTGTCCGTTCTGGAAAATTGTTGGGCTTTATTGTCAGCCAAAAAGGCATTTAAGTTTATCCTGTCAAAGTTAAAGCTATTCAGGAAATGCCCGCGCCCAAAACAGAAAACAAGTAAGAGGATTCTTGGGACGTTTGAATTATATCTCCCGCTTTATATCCAATATGACTGCCACATGTGCACCGATCTTTAAGCTTCTTCGCAAAGATCAAGGTTGTGTCTGGACAGAGCATTGTCAGAAAGCTTTTGAAAGAATTAAAGAGTATTTGCTTGAACCTCCGATTTTGTCTCCTCCGGTGGAAGAAAGACCTTTGATCATGTATCTGATTGTGCTGGAAGAGTCTATGGGTTGTGTTTTGGGTCAATAAGATGAATCTGGTCGAAAAGAATTTTCCATTTATTATTTGAGCAAGAAGTTCACCGATTGTGAGTCTCGGTACTCAATGCTTGAAAAGACATGTTGTGCTTTAGCTTGGCCTGCCAAGCGCCTCCGCCAGTATATGTTGAATCATACAACTTGGTTGATATCCAAAATGGATCCAATCAAGTATATCTTTGAAAAGCCTGCTTTAACTGGGAGGATTGCTCGTTGGCAGATGTTGTTGTCAGAATATGATATCGAGTACCGAACTCAAAAAGCGGTAAAAGGAAGTGTTTTAGCTGACCATTTAGCACACCAGCCAATTGATGATTATCAACCAATCAGGTTTGATTTTCCTGATGAGGACGTGATGTATCTAAAGGTTAAAGATTCTGAAGAACCATTACCTGATGAAGGGCCCAAGCCTGGATCCCGTTGGGGTTTGATTTTTGACGGAGCTGTTAATGAGTATGGCAATGGTATTGGGGCAATGATTGTTACTCCTCATGGTTCTCATATTCCTTTCACTGCAAGGTTGATGTTCACTTGCACAAATAATGCGGCTGAGTATGAAGCATGTATTATGGACTTGGAAGAAGCTATTGATTTAAGAATCAAGACTCTTGATGTATACGGAGATTCAACCCTAGTGATTAATCAGATTAAAGGAGATTAGGAGACACGTCAACCTAATTTGATTCCTTATCGAGATTATGCAAGAAGGTTGTTAACTTTCTTCAATAAGGTTGAGTTTCACCATGTACCCAGAGCAGCAAATCAAATGGCGGATGCTTTAGCCACCATATCCTCCATGATTATGGTGAATCTGTGGAATGATGTGTCCAAAATCGATGTTATGCGGCTTGATAGGCCAGCTCATGTATCTGCAGTTGAGGAAGTCATTGATGATAAACCGTGGTATTATGATATTAAATGCTTTCTTCAAAATCAAGAGTACCCGCTTGGGGCATCCAAGAAAGATAAGAAGACTTTGAGAAGATTGGTTGGTAGTTTCTTCTCTAATGATGATGTGTTGTATAAAATAAATTATGACATGGTCTTGCTCAGATGCGTGGATAGACACGAAGCAGACATGTTGATGAAAGAAATTCATGAAGGATCCTTTGGTACCCATGCCAATGGGCATGCAATGGATAAAAGGATGTTAAGGGCAGGTTACTATTGGCTGAGAATGGAATCTGACTGTTGCAATTTTGTGAAGAAGTGCCATAAGTGCCAAGTTTATGCTGACAAAATTCATGTTCCCCCAACTCCTCTCAATGTTATCTCTTCTTCATGGCCTTTCTCCATGTGGGGCATTGATATGATTGGAATGATTGAGCCTAAAGCTTCAAACGAACACCGTTTCATATTGGTGGCTATTGACTATTTTACCAAGTGGGTTGAAGCGTCATCATATGCCAATGTGACTAAGCAAGTAGTGGTTCGGTTTATCAAGAACCAAATCATCTGTCGGTATGGTATTCCGAGCAAGATTATCACTGATAATGGTTCGAGTATGAATAACAAGATGATGAAGGAATTATGTGATGAGTTTAAGATTGAGTATCATAATTCTTCTCCTTACAGACCTAAGATGAATGGGGATGTTGAAGCTGCTAATAAAAATATTAAGAAGATTGTTTAGAAGATGGTTGTTACTTACAAGGATTGGCATGAGATACACCCTTTTGCTTTGCATGAGTATCGTACATCCGTCCACACTTCAACAGGGGCAACCCCTTTCTCTCTTGTTTATGGTATGGAAGCAGTGCTCCCAGTGGAAGTTGAAATCCCTTCTATGAGAGTTTTGATGGAAGCTGAATTGTCTGAGGCTGAATGGTGCTAAAGCAGATATGACTAGTTGAATTTGATTGAAGAGAAAAGAATGATGGCCTTGTGTCATGGCCAATTGTATCAACAGAGAATGAAGAAAGATTTTGACAAGAAGGTTCGACCTCGTGTGTTCAGAGAAGGCGACCTCGTGCTCAAAAAGATCTCGGCTTTTACCAATGATTCTAAGAGAAAGTGGACTCCTAATTATGAAGGCCCATATGTTGTTAAGAGAGCCTTCTCTGGCGGTGCATTACTTCTTACAACTATGGATGGTGAATAGTTCACTCGTCCTGTGAATGCCGATGCACTCAAGAAATACTTCGCCTAAAAAATAAAAGAACAACTCGCTAAGTTGAAAACCCGAAAGGGCGGCTTAGGCAAAAATAAGCGTCTCGGTGGGCTGAAAACCCGAAAGGGCGATCCAGGCAAAAATTAGAGACAAAAACAGAAATAATCATCCCGGTAGATTGAAAACCCGAGAGGGCAATCTAGGCAAAAGTTAGGGATTATGGCAAGTAATTGCATCTGGCCAGTCTTGATCACTGAAAATAATATTGTCTATCAAGGATTCTGTTTCAACCACTCTCAGCTGAAGTTTTGATCATAGCGGAATTCAAAGTTGTTAGGGAGAATAGTGGTCATTGTATTTCAATGTAACCCTTTCCATGTGTTTACCATTTTTCAAACTTTGTAATGATCTATGGAGTTACGGCATTTGCGGACTACCATTCTATTAATAAAATTTGGGCCTTTGTCCCTTTGTTTGCAATTCTTATTTTGTTTCTGTTCGCAGAATTTCATTTATTTTTTATGATGATTTTTGAAACAAAATGTAAATAATTGATTTAAATTTTTGAAAATTATAAAAACATTTTCCTTTGATTTATGAATGCAAAAAGGAACGTCAACGGTTATTCCAAGGATGGTAAGATCGATGTTTTCCTCAATAGGGTTTATTCGTACTCTTCTAACAGAATTTATTGACAGCTCCCCAGTAGAGTTTGTCAATATTTCCCCAGTAAAGTTTGTTGATATTTCCTCGGCAGAGTTTTGTTCATATAACCAGTTGTTGACAAGATGTTGGGTTCCGTCAAAGTTGTGTTATGATGTATTGAATTCATAAGGGCCAATGTTGTTTGTTTTTTTTTCCAGCTAGGTCTTGATCTGGATCTTCTCCAGCTGATTATGGTATGGTCAGGTAGTCGATTAGTTTTGACGGTCCACCTCTCCTTGATGGTAGTCCTCATGCGGAGATTCATTTTTGTTGTCCCCCGGTATGAATCATATGAGGAATTCCCATCAGAGTTTTACCTTCTAGGTGTGTTGTTGTTGCTTTGGATATCCCCAAGCGCAGAGCAGCTTATCTTCCCCGGCAAATCCAGGATGTCTTTCTCTCCGGGTTGTACTCAGAGATTTATCCTTGATTTCCCAACGGGGGCAGTGCATTATTGTTTCGAATGTTTCCCAATCATATAGCAGTGATGTTAACTTCTTATCTTCCCCGGCAAGTCCAGGATGTATTTCTCTCCAGATTGTTTATTTTCAGAGAAGATTGTGCATCACTATTTCGGGTGTTCCCCAGTGAAGTTGCTGATAATATCTCTATTTAAGGAATACTGATAGTAGTCGCCTGTAGGGTTTTCTCTCGTTTTATTATGAATATTGATCCAAAATCCCCCACAGTTTGACCTATTGTTGTTTTCCTCAGCAAGTCCAGGATACTTTGCTCAGATTTGGTTAATCCTCAGAGAGTGTGCTCGTATCTCCAGTAGATTTGCCTTGTTTTCCCAGTGGATTTTGAGTAGATGTTTATATGTCTACTATCCCCAACGGATTCATTATTTTTCCGCAGTAGATCTCTTCATCCTTTTGAGATAGAAGTTCCTGTGAATTTTTGTTATCCCCAGGAAAAGTCAGAAAGATTTGGGTTGTTATAATTCCCCAATAGCTTTCCTTTCATCCTCAGAGCAGAGTCTATGTTTTATCCTCTTTGTGGATCATTGATGTTAGAAGATTGATATTTTGGTTGCCCCAAGGAGTATCTTCTTTTCTCAAGCAAGATTTGAGCCTTGTAGTAGGATTTATTTTCCTTTGATGGCTTTAGTTTATCTCTTGCAGGATTCTTTCAGACGAATCCCTAGCAGAGCTGCTAATAATATCTCCATCTTGTTGAGATTAGCCGAGTATTCAGCGGTGTTGTGACATTCATTCGCCCTCTATTTGCCCTTATGTCTGTTTTGTCAGCATATTCATACTCATAAGCATTGCATGCGCATTCTTTTTTGTGCATAGCATATTGTTGTTGCATTGTGCATTTTGCATCTGTGTTGGTGTTTCTTTGCTCTCTGGTGTTGTTGTCCCTGCAGAGCGTGTGTGTCTTCTCTCCATTTAGAGTGTTGACCCGTAAGCAGAAAATGCCTATCTTTGATAATTCCCCACTGAGTTTATGCCTCGTGGAAGATATTTGTTTTAGCCTTCCTCCCCAGTTCATTTGTCTGGATGGAATTAATCCCCAGTTGAGATGTTTCCTCCTCAAGATGAGTCTTGTTTGACCGTTTCTCTCTGGTTTATTCCCGGATTGAATTTTGGTCCCTTGCTTTGGCAATGGAAGCTTATCACCTGTGTCGTCCTACCCGTTTTGTTAGTAGTAGGTGATATAGCTAGCTTATTACCTTTGTCGTCCTACCCTGTGTTGGTAGTAGGTAATATAGTTGGGTTTGATTACCTTGTTGTAGTTATCACTTGGTTGATAATTGGTAATCTCTCTCTTCTTTGTTCGAGTTTATCGCCTTTGTCGTCCTGTCCTGTGTTGGTAGTAGGTGATGCTTCTCGACCCTTTTGAGATTATTACCTTTGTCGTCCTACCCTTTGTTGGTAGTAGGTAGTTTTTCTCATACCCTTGGTTGATTGCCTCGTCGTAACTATCACTTATTTGATAGTTGGTAATCCCTCTTGTGGGCTTATCACCTTTGTCATCCTACCCGTTTTATTGGTAGTAGGTGATATAGCTGGCTTATTACATTTGTCGTCCTGCCCTGTGTTGGTAGTAAGTAATATAGCCGGGTTTAATTACCTCGTTGTAGCTATCACTTGTTTGATAGTTGGTAATCTCTCCCTTCTTTGTTCGAGTTTATCACCTTTGTCGTCCTGCCCTGTGTTGGTAGTAGGTGATACTTCTCGACCCCCTTGAGATTATTACCTTTGTCGTCCTACCCTTTGTTGGTAGTAGGTAATCTTTCTCATACCCTTGGTTGATTACTTTGTTGTAACTATCACTTGGTTGATGGTTGGTAATCTTTCTTTAGCCAGCTTATTACCTTTGTCGTCCTGCCTTTTGTTGGTGGTAGGTAATATAGCCCGGTTTGGTTGCCTTGTTATAGTTGTCACTTGGTTGATAGCCGGTAATCTTATCCCCTTTGTGAGATCGCTACCTTTGTCGTCCTGCCCTTTGTTGGTAGTAGGTAATTCTTCTCATACCCTTTTGATTGACTGCCTTGTTGTAGCTATCATTTGGTTGGTAGTTGGCAATCTTTCCTTTTGATCATGCTATTACCAGATGTCTGGTATTAGACGATCTTTTCCCCAGCGGAGATTTTTCTCTCCATGTTGGGACGATGTTATCCGTCTTTTATTTCTGGTGTTGGTAATTTTCCCTCAGTTGGAATCTTACTCTTTATTCTTCCCCGGCGGAGATTGTTTCCTCCCCTGTTGGGAAGTGTTTTCCCTCTTTTGTTTTCCCCCGGTGGAGTCTGTTCTCTTTGCTCCCCAGTTTTGTTTGTCTCCCGTGGCGTTTCTCCCCACGGAGGTCTTGTGTTTGCATATCATTTGCATAATCATATCATTTTGTGGTCTCTTAAGGCCAAAAATTGGGTTTATTGATATATTTAAGTCTCTTCTATCTCGTCGAGACAAAGATGCCCATCTTCGTATCTCCGGATAGAAGAAACTTAAATAGGGGCAGATGTAAAACCCTAATTTTTTCCCCTAAGATCCCATGGGTCTTTTGTATTTCATGCCACAAACAAGATCACAAGCTTTGGTTCTGTTACCCTCCTCTGAAGGTTTGTTCTTGATTGAGATCGCCAAGCACCCGTATTCTTTTGCTTGTTTGAGGTTTATATTTGTCTATGTTTACTAACTATTAATTAAAACCCAAAAATATGTTTGCTTTTCCTTTACTAACTTTTTCAGGAAGAATTTGGACCAAAAATATCAAAATCATTCCCACAGCTCGAATAGATTTCATCTGAACAAAGTCAAAGTTGATCTGCAAACAATTCAAAAATCATCTGATCAAGAGTTTCCAAGATTTAACTGATTATTATTCAAGGGACTCCAAGGTTCATGTGTTTATTTCCATGCCTTCTTTGACAAGCAAGAAAAATCGAGCCAAAGCCAAGACAGCACATCAAAAAGCCATTTTTTTCATTTTTTGTACTGGTTAATTGATTAACCTAATTGCACTGTGAAATGGTTAATCGATTAACACGTGCAATTTTTGAAAAAATATGCCAAATTCAAATTCTGCAGCAATTGGCACCAATTTTCATCATTTTTTATCACATGTGGGATATTCTAGACCATCTCATTTTAATTCCCTACATCATCATAATTAATTCCCACCATGTACCTCCACTAATCACCACTCTTTTGATAATTTCCCTCCAAATTCAAATTCCAAGCCTAATTTTCATTTCCAAACCACCAAATTTTCCAAGCCTAAATTCTATAAATAGAGGCTTCATTTCATTCATTTCACAAGCTTTTGATAGACAATAAACCTCTTGCAAATTCTATTCCCAACTACAAATTTTCACTAAAGCTCACATTTCTTCTTTTGAAAGTTAACAAGAATTCACATTGAATCTTGTTCAACTTTGAGCTAAACCTTCATCCAAACTTGTTTTCTTCATCAATTACAGTAGATCAAGGCTTTGGTGTTTGGATCTTGAAGCAATTTGAAGGAACTTTTAGATTTGAAGTGGTAATTCATCTTTCACCATTGTTGAAGCTTCATCTTCATCTTCCATAATGTAGATCATTGGAGATTCTTGTTACTTGATCCTTTGGATCTTGTAATTGTGTTTAATTGCTGGTTTTTGCTGCTGTTTTACTCAAAAATTTGTGCACAATTGAATCCTTGATCCTAAGATGTTTGAAGAAATGAGTGATCAAGGATTTGACAATTTTCAAACTGATTTTCTGCTATTTTTACAGTGTTAATCGATTAACCAAAACTAGTACAATTAGGTTAATCGATTAACAGCTCGTTTTCTACGCAAAAATTGGAAGTTTACACTAGTTAATCAATTAACCTAATTACACTGTGAAATGGTTAATCGATTAACCAGCATCCAGAATGTGTTTTTTGCTTGTTTTTGGGGCTGTTTTTGGCTTTTCTTCCTTTTTCTTCCCCTTTCTTCTTATTTTAGCCTTGAAATGCATTGTTGAGATTAATTTCTCTTCAATTTCAATAGACTTTGGATATGGTTAAAGTAATTAAACATTCATTAGTTCAAATCTATCTTTTAATGAATTGTTGAATTCATTTGAGGTGCTTTGAATTAGTGATATGTTTTCACACTTAAACTTATCAATTAAAGGTGATTGAACTTGAAGATGAAAGGTTCTTGAATTGTAATTCAATTTGGCTTTCTCTTCATCTATTTCTTTTTTTTTTATCGATGAAAGTCTTATGGATCTTAGAATTTCTTTGTTGAATTCTTGATCAAGACTAGATCGTTACCTATTTTCTTTTCGTGCGGTATTGCTTTCGGATGACGATCTACATATCATTCATCTAGCATGCAATAGCACAAAGATCTATTGACCGGCCTCATTGTAGGGTAATTACTCTGTAAATTACTTGGTGATTGCTTAACATATCGCAACATTTGTCCCTCTTTATCCAATTCGGAATTTGAACTTTCGTGGTCCGGACTTTGATTGGTCGCGTCAACCCAATGGTGATTGATATTTTGTATTAGGTTCAAAATCTTTGAAGCTTGTTGTTGTAGAGGCTTTGATTTTATCAATCTTCTAACAAGTCTTCATTAACCTTGACCTAAGTACATTGTTTAATCACTATAGTTCAAGACGCGAAGCGGAATATTCGGTGAAGGCTTATGGCACTAGAGCCTTGTGCTACTAATTACTAACTTCTAACTTTATGTTTCTTTCTCGCTCCCTATCTCTCTTTATTTTTTATACTTTATGTCATTATATCATATTTATGTTTATGTTTATGTCATTTTTCTTTTGTTCACTTGGACCATATTATCTTGCGCTTTGTTTTTCTTTTGTCCATTTTGGACTCAAAAACATTAATAAAGGATTAAACCACTAAAAAACTTGTGCTTCAAATCTTGGACTATGGTTACTATCCGTTGCAATGGACATGGAATTTTGTACCTAGACCTTGGACTTCAATGCTATTCTTGGATCCTTGGACTTAGAACTAGGACTTTTTCCCTTTGCTTTGGAATTATAGTTTGAAGACTTTGAAGCCTTGTGCTTTTGTTTGATTGATGGTGAAGATAGCTACATTTGTGGTTAGATTTTTCTTATCCTTAGCTTTTACTTTATGCTTTAGGATAGTCACTTCTTTTCCACCCCTTCTTCAATTTTCAAAACCTTCTCCCTTTTTCAAAACCTTCTTGCTTTCAAACTCAAAACCGCTTTCATAATAAAACCTTGACTTTGGTCAAGTGATTTTTAAACTTTGTTTTCTTTAATAAATGTCAATCAATTGTTAATCCTATTTTGAACATTTCATAAAAAAAACATAAAAAACACCCAAACTCATCAAACTTTTTTTGTGCCTTATGCACTTTTCCTTTAAAACTTTTTCATAAGTTTAGACATGATTCATTTCTTTAAGCAAAATTATTCGCTTGGAAATGACGACTTGTCTTTACACTTAAGATCAACCAAAACAAATAAATTTTTGTTCTTTGTACCACGAACTACGAGGTTTTGATCCTACATTGCACATCGTGGGTATGTAGGCATGAGGCAATAAGTCTCTCCAAACACAAAAATCTAAAAAAAAAATAATTCTCCTCTCATCTCCCCAATCTTTTTCAAGCAAACCATTTTCAGACCAAAAAGCACGAATACATCAAAGGGCTCCTATATAGTACTATAGATGTATTGGGTGCATAAAACCTTCCCTTTACATAACCAACCCCCTTACCTATTTCTCTCTGTCTTTTTTAGCTTTTGCTTTTTTAGACTTCTTAGGATTTATTCGCTCTTTTTTCCTTTTCCTTTGTGGAATAAATAAAAGCGCGGTGGCGACTCTTGCTTTATGAGTTAATTTAATCAATAGCTTACACTCACAAATTTCCCCGCTACATCAAGAAACACACAGGGTTAGGGTTAAAGAAAATACAAGGGAAAAACAACAAGAGGAAACAACAAGGATTGGTTATAAACTGATATTCTTTCCTTTCTCCTTCAAACAAGGTTACAAGTATACAAGAATAACAAATAACCTCTCTCACTTGAATTAGGATTTTATCTTCCTATTTTTTCTTATTTCAAGATGAGAGACTAGCATGTTATTTATAAGAAAACTAACACACTTACCTAATGGGCTTTTTAACAATTACTCATTACAAACTAACTTAGGGTACAAGTTAACTTAAACAATTGGATCCTTAACACAAGGCCCAATTCAACATGCTAACAAACCTAGTAATATTGACTAATGCATGTTAGAACAAACTTCGACTACAACACGCATTACTCTAACAGCAACATGCGAATAGTCTCGACCTCATGCTTAATTCCTGTCGAACCTGAAGCTACCATTCGACCATACTAGAATTCGATCCAATATCTCACAAACACTTCTCGCCGTAACATTCGCTCGAGTAGCCAATCTATCCAATAGCAACCTCCACCCGAAGATCTTGACTTTCGTAGAAATTCTAGATTACCACAAGATGTTCAATGCTATTTTGATATTACTTCCCATCACCTCTTGTCCACCTACTTGCAACAGAATTGAATTTCAAAACTTAACAATAAAACAGTTGAAATTTCCACTTGGCCACACAAAGGGATCTGGCTGCCCAGCCCGAGGCAAGACTTCAGACAACAATAACATTAAATCTCAAAATTCTGCCTGCAAGCTATTTCTTTGACTGTCCCATTTTGTTTTGCTGAAGCTACATTGTGTCCAAGATAAAGAAAAAGAAACATTATGCGACAAGAGAAGGTGTTGTTTTTCCTTAAAGTGAGAACTCATGTAAATATATCAACGATATCTATAAGTGAACAATTAAAAATAAAAAAATTAAGTTAAAAGAAAAGGGATGATGCATTAAACTATCAACCAATTACAACTATTCCGTCAAGTTAAACTATTCCTTCAAATCAAACCGAAAATTTTAAATCACTTACATGACATAACAGAGTGATATATTCCTAATAGATGACATTATAAAACCTTAAATACAATAAGTAATTATTAATACAACAGCAAAAAGAAACTCATGAACAAAATTAAAGGAGATGATATTAAAAAAAAAAAAAAAAAAAAAAAAAAAAAAAAAAAAGGAGAAATAAAATTATAGATGAAGGAGATGGTTTCACTCTCTTTTGCACATAAAAGCATGCGAATACCCACATCACTAACATAAATATTGTATACTTACAATTTCCCCAAGTAACCTAAAGAATAATAATTTTACATAATAATACAACAATCTCTACTTGAGGTTGAACTCTGAACCCCACCTATATTTATAATACTACAAATATCAAACATTATAATACATGTTAGCAGAATTTATCCTATATTTATTAATATAAAAACATTATATTATACAAATACTGAACGTGGAGATTTTCCAATATAATCTCAGTTGAGGCTTGAGGCTTTCCATTCTCTACACCAGATGAGCATTCACGAGTGTCTTGAGGGATCCTCGTGTAACTGTGCTGCTCTCACATTAGGATCATCCTGCCACAATGAAGAAGCCACATTACTACATAAATGATCTTCAGAAGAAAAAGCTAGTAATGAGTAAATTACCAATTTAGTTTATGAGAATGTAGAGACCAAGCAAATTTGTCTGTGAAATCAACAATAATTCGAGATGGTCCTTGAATTGAAACATCTCGGACACAAATCTTTTGGAACAAATTTCAGAGACCAAAAAGACTAATGTGATCTGCGGTGGTAATTTTTAGAAATCATTTTAGAGTTTTGTTTATTTCGATGACTAAATTGCTCAACCCCAACAGTTTCATAGACTAAAATGGTGATTCCCTTGAAAGCCATACTAACCCTCATATTATATGTGAAACCAGTTCGCAAAAAATCCAGTTGTGCCTGCAAGTTTTGACTGTATAAGCATTCATCAAACATTACAAGGGATAGAAAATCATCTTTAGTATTACTGAACCATTACCAAACCGGGCATGCCTTGATGTGCACCATAATAACCATCGTGGCTGGTTGGTATGGAATTTATTGGTCCCTGCATACAAAACAGTTTCTGTATTATTGCAAGTCAGAAAATATTAGAGAAAAACTAATCAGTCTTTTACACACCAGTCCTTGAAGAGTCTGTTGATTCCCGTAGTAATCTTCACGTGTTGGTCCCATTAAATTCAACTAAACAATTAGATATGAAAATTATGAAGTTCATTCATTGAACATAATAATATACATTAGAACTACAGGATTCAGCATATCATTATCATACCATTCCCTGCACACTCTGTTGTGTGCCATAATAACCTTCAAGGGTTACTGCGGCTCTGGTGCTGAATTTGTCCTGCAAAAGAAGTCCCTTTTAAGTTAATAGATGGGTGACTAACAATAACAACAACCAAGCCTTATTTTCCAAAGTGGTGTTGGCTACATGGATCAAACTGCACCCATTCAAATTCCTACTTAATGCTTGATTCTTTTTTACTCGTCACTTTTGTAGAAACTAATTGTTTTTATTTACTTGTCATTTGCAAAAGGCAATGTAACATTAATTATTGATTTTTGATATGTGGAATCAGATGATAAATAATTTAAACACATAATTCTATCAAAAGTAACAATTTATTACTTTTCCTAACATGTATGTGTAAAAAAACTAAAAACAACAGCTAAAGAGGAACTTAGGGAGTAATGTAAATCATATTATGAGACCTG
Source organism: Lathyrus tuberosus (assembly GCA_022829125.1). Lineage (NCBI taxonomy): Eukaryota > Viridiplantae > Streptophyta > Magnoliopsida > Fabales > Fabaceae > Lathyrus > Lathyrus tuberosus. Next base: position 1,659,162 of record JALAZF010000799.1, on the reverse strand, counting down.
TGTTTAATCTATAAGTTTTTTTATCCCAAAAATACCATCAAACACATTTTGAGAGGTTAACTAGTAGTGTAGGAGTACAAACCATTTGTTGCAAGTTGTCTAGTGCCCCGACAGTCATCACCTCTGCTTCCGAGGTCACCTGCAATCCAACGAGGAGGTCATGAGGTCATGAGAGAGATACAGAGAGAGAAAGTATGGAAGTCAACTTTATAGAAACAAAAAACCTTTTTCTTTTTGGTTGGATTCTTCTTTTTGTTTGACTTTCCCATATTTCTACTTTGGGTGTCTTCTTCAATGGAAAGCTGACCATGAGCCCCTGATGTACCAGCTTCTGTAGGACTCTTATTACAATTGTTAACACTAACACAACTTTTGTGTGCCTCATTTAGCGCGTGGAATGCAATACTATAACTATCTTGAGACAATGATCCCTCTTCACTCAGTTTTAGTGATCGATGACATAAATCATTGTATCGTTGAACCCTGGCCAGCATAAGTTCAGATTCTTCGCCCATTACATTCCTGGTCTTTGCATCTTTTGCCCATCGGCTCAAAATATATTGATTTGGGAACACTGAATGGCCAGAATATTGAAGAACCACCAATGCATGTCGACAAAGATAACCTTTATATTCAAATAGCCGACATACACAAGACAGCTCTAACTTTACTTCATTCACCACAACAAAAAAGTCTTTGTTGCTTTCCATATCATGCACCCTATGAACAACAGTTGTCTCATCCTGCCTGTCAACTTTAGGATGACAAGCCACTGCACCAATAATCTCTGCTTGAATCTTCTTGAATACTGTATGGGTGCAAACCCCTGCAACGCTCTTTTCTAAAGGTGAAGGCGTTTTTAATGTTACCACTTTATTCCAAGTATCAGAATCTGCTTTTGCTTCCTCTTCATACCTGTCTTGCAAGATGGATTCATACTGTTTAACAAAATCTTGCACATAGGTCTTCCGATGAACATATTTGTCAAAGAATGAATTAACACTTTCAGATCGTTGGACAGTAGACATAGCCCCTAAGAACACATCTTTCATGAATGTTGGTGCCCATAACTTGCGATCTTCGTACAAAGACAGCATGCATTCATCTTGTCGAAGCTCAAATCTATCCAAAATTTTCTCCCATCTATTGTCAAAATCATCACTGGTCAGTGACCTAAATACGCACTTTTCAAATTTTGCCATAAAATTCTCATGTTTTTTAATTACAGGAGCTAAATGTTCAGATACCTTCCCCATTATATGCCATAAGCAAACACAATGGCAAGCACTAGGAAAAACATCTGAAATAACTGACTTCAAAGTCATGTCATGGTCAGTAATTATCACTTTTGGAACTTGACCACCAACACCTTTCAGCCATGTCCGTAGTAACCAAGAAAAAGTTGCCGCACTTTCATCTGATATCAAGGCACACCCAAGTAATATAAATTGGTAGTGCTGATTCACCCCAACAAAAAGCACAAGAGGCATCTTATATTTGTTTCTAACATAAGTGGTATCAAATGACACTACATCACAAAAGTTGATGTAGTCATACCTACTTTTAGCATCAATCCATAAAAGACTCTTCAGACGTTGATCCTCACCGAGATCTACTGCGTAAAAGAAGTTAGAATTCATATTTTGCATCTGAATAAAAAAATCAAGCATAAGTTTCGCCTCCCCAAACTCCAGGCCCAAATTCCGTCCTTTTTCAAACGGACTCTTTTCATTCTTGATACCAACCACAGTTTTGTATTCTGCAAATTGCCTGGCCATCACAGCATACATTCTTCGTGTTTGTTCACTTACTGCCTGGGCTGGTAAGAGCTCGTGATTATGCTCCTTTACAAAACTATGTATAACCCATTTCCCATCTGACCTTCTTTTTACATGCATGCTTGCTTTACAATCGGTTTTAGAACAAGATCTTCGACCAGTTGAATTTTCAGATTCTTGCTTGTTCTGTCGTGCTCGTGGTCGATTGAAGGATTTGTCATACTCTCGTTTTGTTCCATATCTGGAACAAGCAAACTTTGCATCTATAAATTCTCTTGACGTTTTTGAACGACGACTATTTTGTATTGCAGTGTTGAATCCCATTGACCGAGCATATTCTTGGTAGAAAGAATATGCTTCCCCATGGGACTCGAATTCCATGCCAGAAAGTGGCTCAAGATTTGAATCTTCCTTAAACATTACCATATCGACTGTGGGGGAATTCAAATCTCCGCCATTTAGAGCATGTACTTCAATGCCAGCATCAACAATATGCCTGCCGTCTATACCTCCATTGTGCAACTTTTCATCACCTTCCAACATGTTATCAAGTGTAGTTGTTTCTTCTTCTTCTTTATCATGTTCACCAGAGGGTAACCTGAGATCTATATCCATTATGAGAACAACTTGCTTTGATGATTTAAAGGATGCTGAAAATTATAAAGAACAGAAATTATGTCAAGCCATCAAGTAAATCAGTTCCGCATAATGTATGCTGTTAGGATATAGAATAAAATATATTTAAGTACCTAAAGTAGTTAGAGTTGTTATAGAAGTCAGTCAATTAGTTTAGGTTGTTATAAAGTATGTGTATAAATAAGAGCACACAAAGGGTAGTGAGCATCTTTGAATATTGTAATTATGCTAGTGCTAATGCAACAAGTAACTAACTCGTGTTTAAGAGAAATGACAGCCATCTGACAATCATAAACACTAACTACTAAGCATTTGTACAAATTTTGCAACATCAATCATTAATCAATGTTCCTAATTCGGATGAAGTGGCAGGAAATTTATAGAAATGATCCAAATCCTCCAAATTGGGCCTTAAAAACAGCAAATAAAGGCTGCCTGCATAAACCATGATGCTTTTTCAGCAAAGTCATAAGTCGCATTTGCATCAAAGCAAAAACTTGATGTTTAATCGCCTAATTGAAGGATAAGGGACCCTACAAAATGAGAAAATGGAAAATTAACAAAGAAAATAACAAAAAATGCAAACAGATCAAAGCCACTAAATCTGCATATTCTAAAAAAGACCGTAGGATGTAGGCTCAAGATGTGTAAGGAGAAGAGTGGGATGGAGCCTTGGTTGAACAATGCCATTCTTGGATCTGGTTACCATTGGATGTGTGTTTTGAGGTGGAGAGGGTAAGGTGGAAGTTTCAGTAGAACCATTGGTTGAAGGAGATGAAGAATTGTCAGCCACAGACTGAACAGAATCAGGAACTGAAGTGGTAGAATCTAAAGTGGCCTGAGATTGAGTACTAGGTTGAGAAGCAAAAGGAACAGCAGTGAGAGGAATAGGCTGGGGAAGTTCAGCATGATGAGACCCTGAATGAGGGATAGATGGTGTAGGTGTGGAGGTGTTTGTACTGATTGAATCAGAATGTCCAACCATGGTTGGTGTAGGAGGTGTAGGAGAAGAATTAGAGGCAACCAAATCATGAGGGCTTTGTGAAGAGACTGGTGATGGACTAGTGGTTTGCATAGATGATGAAGGCTGAGTGACAGGTGAATAAACTGGCAAGGGTCTAGGAACAGCTGTTCCAAATTGAGACAAATTTGGTGAGCCAGGAGAAGATGCAGAATGTGTTGTAGGAAATAAATCAGGGAAAGGAAATCTGGACTCATTAAACACTACATCCTTTGAGATATAGATTTTACCACTAGGATCCATACACTTGTAGCCTTTGTGACTGGTAGAATAGCCAAGAAACACACACTCAGTAGAGTGCATGGCAAATTTGTTAGAGTTGTAGGGCCTTAGATGAGGAAAGCAGGAACAGCCAAAAGGTTTCAGAAATTTATAATCAGGGTACTTAAAATGGATGAGAAAAAAAGGAGAGACATTTGCCAAGGTTGGTGAAGGAAGTCTATTGATGAGATAGGTGGCTGTGAGGAAAGCATGATCCCAGAAATGTAGAGGCAATTTTGCCTGAGCAAGAAGTGTCAAACCAGTCTCAACTATGTGTCTGTGCTTTCTTTCTACAGAACCATTCTGATGATGAGTGTGAGGGCAAGTAACTCTGTGAATGATGCCATGAGTGGTCAGAAAATGTGTGAGAGGCTTAAATTCACCACCTCCATCAGTTTGAACAGCTTTAATCTTCAGATTAAGTTGAAGTTCAACAAGAGCCTTGAATTGAACAAAAGTGTTAAGTGTGTGAGATTTTAATTTGAGGGGATACACCCATGTAAACCTGCTATAAGCATCCACACAAGTAAGAAAATAGGTAAACCCACAAGATGAGGTAACAGGGGAGGGTCCCCACAGATCACAGAAAATTAATTCAAGAGGTTTAGTATAAACAGCAGAAGAAGCAACAGAAGGTAACCTATGAACTTTACCCAAACAGCAAGCATTGCAAAAATCTGTAAGTGCTTTATTAGGAACATGAATATTACAAAGTTGTAATACATGCTTTAAAGTATCATGACTAGGATGCCCTAATTTTTGATGCCATATTTGATACAAACTAGAATTTGAGGCATGAACATTATTACATTGAGCAGAAAAATTAAGACTAGTCCCTAAGTGCAAAGATGAACTAGGGGAATTTGCTGGATGATGAGCAACACTAAGCACTTGTGAAGATGAAGCAGGAAGAGGACAGCTGTCAAACTTGTAAAGTCCATCACTACCAAGTGAGCCCTTTAGCAACACCTTAGAGGTAGCCTGGCATTTTACAAAACAAACATCAGCATGGAATTCAAAAAAGACATGGTTATCTTTAGCAAATTGACTCACACTAACTAAGTTCTTAGTGATAGAAGGGACTAAGAGAAGATTATTGAGTTTAAGGGACTTATTTGGACACAAATTGGAAGAAAAAGTCATAGAGCCAAGAGAGGTGATAGCCAAACCTTGCCCATTTCCTACATGAACCTGATCAGATCCAGGGAGAGAAATAGATTCTACCAGGTTGGAAGCATCAGGTGTGACATGATGAGTAGCTCCAGAGTCAGGGTACCAGTTCTGATTGTAAAAGGGAGTGTAGTCAATGCCAGCTACAAGTGCCTGAGGCCTTGGTGCTGCAAACTGGGGCTGAGCAGAAGGATTTCCAGGTCTGGGAGCTGGATAGAACTGAGCAGTAGGTGCCCTGTAACCAGGATGAGTCCAAACATTGGACTGAGGCATGCCAAATTGTGCAGGAATAGGAGAATAACCAAAAGCATCTTGACTGTGACGAAAATAGCAGTAACTGGCATCATGTCCAATTTTATGACAAATCTGGCATTGAACCATTCCTCTGTAACCATGGCGTGCACCATTACCACGACCACGAAACCGTCCACTACGCTGACCTCTGCCACGAGACTGATTTTGTCTTCCACCAAAACCACCATTGGAAGTGTCAAACTGAGAGGGATCCATGGATTCAGCAGGAGCAGAGGGATTAGGTGGAGTGTTTCCTTGTGTAAGATTGACTGAGACAGCTTCAGTAACTTCTTTCTTTGTCTTTTCAATGCGTGATTCTTGAGCAAGAAGAAGAGATTCAAGTTCATCAAGGGACACAAATTCAGGCCTGGTGTTAACAGCAGCAACAACTGAATCAAATTCAGAGGGAAGAGCTTCTAAAATAAGCTCAACTTGATCACGATGAAGAACAGGATCACCAATTGACATCAAAGTGTCAATAATGGTGCGAACACGAGCGAGAAACTCTGAAATGGTGCGTGTACCCTTCGACAGTGATCGCAGCTCAGATCTCAACTGTCTAGAACGCGTTTTCATCTGCGTGTTGCAATAGGAGTGAACTTCTTCCCATACCTGCCATGAATGACGCAGCAACACAAAGCGTGAGAGGAGCGAATCAAAAATTGTAGAGAGAAGCCATGTGCACAGCAAAGCATCCTGTTCTTCCCAAGCGATGAAGCTAGGGTTTTCAGTTCCTGAGTTGCGATCAGCAATGGAGAGGAATCGCTCAGGAATTTGAGGTGAAACGACAAATTTCACCATCTTCGTACCACGCAAGACACCTTCCACCTGTTGACGCCATTGACGGTAGTTAGAATCATCCAATTTCACTGAGATTTTCTGCTTGAAAGTCGTTGCAGCAGCGGAATTTGATGTTGATGATTGCGAAATTGAAGGTGTGGCCATCGCGCAAAAGAAAACAGGCTCCAAAGATCAGAAGCTCTTGGATACCATGTTAGAAGTTGAGAGTTTAGGAAGAAGAAGAAGAAGAAGCAGAAACAGAGAGAAGAGAAGAAGAGAAAGAGAGAGAGAAAACTGTTATTCCATTATTCAATAACCAAAGTTAGTTACAACTGAATGATGAGGATCTATATATAGAGTCCCTTGCATCATCATTACTCAACAGATTCTGTTACACACTTGTAACAGAATTCTAACACTCTAACCAACTTCTATTGAATTACATTAATGCCCTTACTAACTTCTATTGAATTACATTAATGCCATTACTTATATATATTCTAATACCTGACCCAAAAAATGGGATAGCGGGATGGCGGAAAGCGGGATAAATTTTTGTACTAATAATTATATAATAATCTATAAAACATATGTCATATACTTAATGTAAAACTAAACAAATAACACAACACTCACAAGATTTATAAAATCTAATGTCAAAGAACAATGCTTAATCAAGATTCAAAATATTATAGAAGATTAAAAACATAGTAGAAGATTCAAAACATCACATCTTAAAATTCAAACTTAGAACTATTATATGAATAATTCTAACTTACATCATTGATGTTTGTGTCCTTAGTCTTCTTAAAGACTAAATCCAATAATTTCAGTAGAACTCATAGCTTCCAAATAAATATTATTTTAGTAGAAGACACGGCCATCACAACACTCATAGAAGTAGAACTCATAGAAGTAGAAGTAGAACTCAATACAGAACTCATATAAGTAGAACTCAGAAAAGAATAAATCATAAAAACAGAGAACTTACAATATAAAAACAGAGGAGGAGTGGAAGAGATGGGGGTCGAAGAGAGACGAACGGAGGAGGGGTGCCGGCCGAAGAGAGACAGAGGAACGGAGGAGGAGCCAGAGGGAGGAGTGGAGTTGAACGATTAGGGCAGAGAGAAGTGGAAGTTTCACGTGGTTAGGGCAGAAAGAGGAGGAAGTGTCTGAAGCAGCGTGAAAACGAAAAAATAGAGAGAAACGTTGTTTTAACGTTTAAAAAATTAAGGGCAAAAACGTAATTTTGCTTTAAAAAAATTTAACAAAAAATAAAACAGGGTAACCCGCTCCGCCCAGGGATCGGAGCGCTACCCGAGAACCGCTATCTCGCAGGAATCGGACGCTCTTGCTGCCTGCTAATCGCTCTGTTGTTTGCGCGCGGATCGGGGCCGCTCCGGCCAGACCATTCGGGATCGCGCCGGGAGCGGCCGCTATTAATAACTCTGCTTATGAACAATCTACCTAGTCAAAGTCTACATAATTATGTTTCTCTTTGGAAGGTCAAAACTTTCATTAGATTGCACAATTAAACAAGATCGTCAACAATGGAATGTTACAGCTTTGCGAACCACTGAGGCTATATATATCTTCCGACACACTGTTACTGGGTCAATCTGGTAAGATTTTTGCACATTTTTTTTAACAGTGGCAATGGTAAATGAGTGTTGCCAGACATCTTAGAATGTTCACTATATATGAATAATATTAATAGAAAATGTTGTTTCATGTGATCAATTAAAACCACTAGAACCTTTAAGTGGGAGTAAAAATCAACCTTGGCAACATTGAAAAACCATAAAATCATATGTTAAATTCAATCCAAATCAAAACCAACATGTAGTTGGGCAAAGCATAAAACGCAAGGAGAACACTATACAAAAAGAAAATTGGAGAAAGGAGGAACGGGCAATCTTCTTAAATCCCACCTAAAATGGAAAAACAAAATGATGTCAGGTGCTTTGTGTTGCAAGAAGGGATGAGACTGGGAAGTTTAAAAGACTGTGCCATGTCACACGAGATGGTAAATAAGTGGTTTGACTGCTGCCAACAGGTTATGGAGGATTTTTCGGCTTCTATAAGTTTTAATAAAGCACATTTTTTGTCTGGTGAACAGAGAGATGCTTTAACACATTTAGTAAAGTCTAAAGGCTTTTTTTAACCCTTACTAAAAACTCAATGGTTTTTCATTTACAATGAAAACCAGTATTAAGCCATTATCAGAATGCATAAAGAAGGAAAATAGAGTATTAGATCCAACTCTTTCCCTCCTTACTCTTCTCAAAGCCTCAATAGTTAGTTGTCCTCCTGACAACTTCCAGGCTAACCGGACAAAAGTATAAAAATTTCCACCATGTAACTTAAGCCAATGCTTAGTTATGTAGAAAAAGACATTTGATAGCCTCAGTATTAGCATATCATATACACAAACATTAGGAGAAAGAGATGTGTTCAACCAAATGCTCCGCAAGAACTCATTTGTATCGATCATATGGAGTACGGTTACACCAGGAAATACCTCCCAATGTTGAGTTAGAATCTGAAAAACAGATTCACAATGAATACTAGTACTATAGTCCCAGGTTCTACTCATGCCTTCTGTAGGGCAACAGTGAGACTTTATTCCACATCTAGAAACAGCCTTAAAGTTACAACAGAAATGACATTTCCAAAACAATTTTATAAATTCCAAACCTATCACATTGCATTTTTTAAGTAAAATACCATTAGATGAAAAACAAAATTGATTAATATCATAGAGATAGAAGGGAAGCATTAGTGCCAACAGTTCAGTTTGTTGTCATTTGAATTGGTCGTCATGAGTTTGATTAATGCAACTCAGTTGCTCTAAAATTGACTGGAAGCGAGTTTATCTATGAAAAACTTCAAGATCTTTTAGAGAATGAAGGGTTTCATCTTGAAATATTTGGAAACTTTCTGTGATGTACCATACAACAACAAGAAGAGATGGACAGTAAAAACAAGGTGCTAGAGTATGACCGAATTTTCTTCAGTTCCATTGCCATCATGTGCAATAATAAACAAAAATAGAAAATAAAATACTTTGGAGAAAAATATATACAAATGCAACAGTTTAACCTAAAATTTTAACAGCATTATATCAAATTGTTCAATATAAGTGCGTAACAATTTACTTAGAGGACAAGACATTCCAAGGAAAAACATGACTCTGATCAAATGTAATGTAATAACAACTCTGGTATAATGGTACGTTCCCAAGAAAAAGGCGAAGCATGGCTCATAATGGCATTAATTCTAACATGATTAATATATTTGGATCTAGGTTTTAAGAATGAGGGAAAAGGAGAGTTTGAAATTAAACAAAAACTGAAAAAGAAAATTGTATGATGGGTTTTGAACTTATATAGGGAACAGAGTCGGTTATATAAGTAACGCCTCTAACAGATTCCTAACAACTTTTAACAGTCGTCACTAACATCAGCCTATCCTATCTGTGTATAGTAGATACATTAAAGCATATTCAAATACATCATAGAAACAAATAAACAAATACTCACAATTATTTAGGAAGAAAAAAAGAACTCATTCTAAATTAAATGCAAAAGAACCCCAGTGTCAATACAGTTCACCCAGCTTTCTTTCCTAAATCAAACAAACAAACACAAACAAACAAACACAAACAACATAAAGATAACCTACCTCTAAAATCCAATTCAAAACTAAAACACTAAAATTTCAAACACAAAACGCAGCTCTATCATCATAAAGCACATAAGAACTCATCCTTACACACCAACTCCATCTCAAAAAGAACAATAACAACAACAACTAAGCCTTATCCCACTAAGTGGGGTCAATTACATGAATCAACTTTTGTCATAATGTTCTATCCAGAACCATGCTTCTATCCATCTCAAAACCAACAATATTTGCAAAAACTAAGAACATTAATAAGATACTAATTCAAGCCACATTTTCCATTTCAAAATTCTACTAAATCAAACATAAAAGAAAACCTCACAAAGTATGTGTTTGGATTACAATCTACAACACCACAATTCTAGCAAAAACCTACACTTCAAAACTTCCACAAAATCACACTGTCTCATCCGCACATAAGAACAAAAAAAAACTAAAATTTCAAACACAAAACGCAGCTCTATCATCATAAAGCACATAAGAACTCATCCGCACACACCAACTCCATCTCAAAAAGAACAACAACCATGTCTTACCCCACTAAGTGGGGTCGGTTACATTGATCAACTTTATTCATAATATTCTATCCATAACCATGCTTCTATCCATCTCAAAACTAACAATTTTTGCAAAAACTAAGAACATTAATAAGATACTAATTCAAGCCACATTTTCCATTTCAAAATTCTACTAAATCAAACATAAAAGAAAACATCACTAACTATGTGTTTAGATTACAATCTACAACACCACAATTCTAGCAAAACCTACACTTCAAAACTTCCACAAAATCACACTCTCTCCCTAATTACACAAAACTGACTCTCAACACAAACACACACTAAAAAAACCATATAGCACTAACACCTCGGAAAAAAATGTGTCCGCGATGCTGTCAAACACCTACACAAACACTCGTATCGCCGTGTCAGTGTCGTACTTTTCAATATAACAAACTAAACTCGCCAATAAGTTCAAATCCAGTACTACATAACTAATTCACCCTAAAGTATATAAAATTAGAAACTCATTAGTTTCAAATCCAGAATCACCCAAACAAAACTCCATTGTAATATCATGAAAAATATGCATAATCCAATAATCCAAGTCATAAACAAACTAATAATCAATGATCCAAAACAATTAAATTAAACAGATTATAGAGAAAAAAAGAACCCCAGTGTCAATACATTTCACCCTGATTTCTTTCCTAAATCAAACAAGTAAACACAAACCACAAAAAGATAACCTAACTCTAAAAACCAATTCAAAACAAAAAAAAAAAAAACTAAAATTTCAAACACAAAACGCAGCTCTATCATCATAAAGCACATAAGAACTCATCCGCACACACCAACTCCATCTCAAAAAGAACAACAACAACAACAACAACCATGTCTTATCCCACTAAGTGGGGTCGGTTACATTGATCAACTTTCATCATAATATTCTATCCAGAACCATGCTTCTATCCATCTCAAAACTAACAATATTTGCAAAAACTATAACATTAATAAGATACTAATTCAAGCCACATTTTCCATTTCAAAATTCTACTAAATCAAACACAAAAGAAAACATCACTAACTATGTATTTAGATTACAATCTACAACACCACACAATTCTAGCAAAACCTACACTTCAAAACTTCCACAAAAATCACACTCTCTCCCTAATTACACAAAACTCACTCTCAACTCAAACACACACTAAAAAACCCATATAGCACTAACACCTCTGAAAAAATGTGGCTGCAATGCTATCAAACACCTACACAAACACTCGTATCGCCGTGTCAATGTCGTGTTCATGGTATAGTAAAAACCAACCAATACACTTTTCAATCTAACCAACTAAACTCATCAATATAGCACTAACACCTTTGAAAAAATGTATGTCTGTTATGGTGTCAAACACCTACACAAACACTTCTGACTACATTTAATTTATTAATTTTTTAAATTATTACTCGTATCGCCGTGTCAGTGTCTTGTTCATGAACCAACTAAACTCATCAATAAGTTCAAATCCAGTACTACATAACTAATTCACCCTAAAGCATATAAAATTCATCAGTTTCAAATCCAGAATCACCCAAACTAAACTCCATTGTATATATCATGAAAAATAAGCTAATAATCAATGATCCAAAACAATTAAATTAAACAGATTATAGATTAAAAAAAAGCTTAGTATGTTGAAATTGTAGGTACCTATAAAAATTGAAGGTGATGTTGATGATGATGATCTGAAACAGAAAGAAAGTTGGAAGAACAGATTCAAAACTCACGCGAGGAGCATGAGCGTGTGATGAAGCCTAGGGTTTACAAACGCACTCGATTCCTTTCGTTTACCAATCCACTCGCTTTCGTTCTTTCGCAATCTCACCGCTCATCTCGCACGTGTCGCGTACCTTCGCTGTGCTCTCTTTTATTCTTTGGGGTTTTTATTTTTATTCTCTGCCACGTCATTTCCCGCTCTCGGTTATTTAATAGGGAATGAACGGGTTCGTTGTTGGAGGATGACAACAAGAACAAAGCGCGTGTTATTGGAAAACGGAGGCGTAACTTACTACCTTGTGTTTATTTGGTTACAAGTAACAAAAATTGAATAATGAGTTAGTAGTAATTTTTTCTATAAACAATCAAACTTTAGTCAATTTAATTTTTAAATGATTAAAATTAATTAAAGAATTTTATATTGTTTTATTATTTAAATTTTTAATCTTTTGGAAGTTAAATCAAAAGACTAAATAATGGAAATAGATAATAGTTTAAAGGCTTTATAATTTGTAATAATTTAGACAAGTTGATAAGAGAATAATGGTTTATTTTTAAATTTAATTTATTATTTATTTCACAAAAATATAAAAGTAAGTCAAATTATGCATTGAAAAACACAATAAAGGAGACTATCATTATCATTTATACTTTTTGGTTCGTCCTCGAATCAGAATTAGGTATATGTTAGTGGTAAGGAATTCTAAATTGATGGTGTTAATCTCTAATATGACTGTGCAAGAGTTGGTCTGCAAGGTTAGCACTCTATTAGCTAAGTCAGTTTAAAATTCAAGAAAAGTGTAGTAAAAATTAAGAATCAGAAAGAGTATTTTAAATATCTCATATAATTTTATATTTTTGGTCATTTAAAGTAGATTGACATCAGTCTGAGCGCTAACTTTTTGGTCCATTGGACGGTCCAGAATAGTTGCCCTCAAGGCTTGTCGGGTGGAATTGAGTCAGTGAAGTTTTAGCAGTCGTAGTCAGACTTTGAGGATGTTGTTCGCTTAGAATCAAAAGTGGAAACGCTCATAGTCAATTGAAACAGTAGTGAGGGACAAGCACATTAAATGTCTTCCTATCATTAAAATGTTTCACTGCTCATTTCTCGCGTGGGGGTAGAGGTGGCTAGTTAGGGTAGGCGTTGTTTATAGTGTACTCGAGCGCACTTGAGTTTGTTTATGTTTCTAAAAGGGGTTCCAGACGTTGATTTTGTAACTTCTCATTGTCATTGATCTTGTATGTTGTCTGCCTTCGCGCATATATATATATATATATATATATATATATATATATATATATATATGGGTTGTTGAATGTTGATGAAATTTTTCGCAATCCTTGAAAGTACATTTTCATTCATAAGTGTTTCTATTTGCAATTATCTTCATCTCTTTCCTTCTGGGTGTAGGGGTATTTTTGTAATATAATAATTACCGGAGTTATAGAATTGGAGAGCAGAAAAAATAAAATAGAATTATTGAGGTTATTATGAATAATTGGATATATTTAATTATTTTTTAATAAGTTGAGAGGGTAGAAAATTAAAGAATTTTAATTAAATATTTATTTAATTTAAATAATAATTTATGAAAAATTGAGAATAGAGAGAGAAATTAGAGTTTTTATAAAATTTGAGGGTTAAGATGTAGTAACAAAATGCTAGATGGAAAGTTGAGAATTTGCCAAAATCTATTAGGTTATTAAATAGAAATGTTGGAATTGAGAGAAAGACTGATACGTGAAATTGGGGAAAATAGAGAAGTGGGTAGGAAACCCTAAGGAGAGCTCTAAGAAGGAGAATCAGCAACATAACCAGAAACTTTGCAATTCCAAGGTAAGGGGAGGATTTCGTTATTGATGGGTGATTTGGGCAGTTAGGATGGCGATGGTTTCTTACCCTCCCATTGACGCTTTGGGGTAATGCAATTTTAAACCATAATTTTTTTAGTATAGTAATCTGGAGGGATTACAGTGACAACCTCAATTTGGCTATCTTTTATATTAGTAATTCGAATGGATTACAATGACAGATTGTGATTGGCAACCTATAGGTTCAAAAGTGGAACCTTCTGATGATGTTTTTTATGATGTTTATGATGTTAATGATGTTTATGATGTTAATTATGTTTATGATGTTGGTGATGTTTATGATGTTGATGATGTTGCATGTTTACATTATACATGATCATGCATGCATTTATTTCAGAGTTGGGTAGGTCTTCGGTCCAATGATGGCCTATGACGGTCTCACGTTCATAGAGGGACACGGTTCAAGAGGAACCAGAGGCATGGATAAATCAGTAGCATACCTTTGATCTCAAAAACTCGGTACCACATGCATTTTTAATGAGGAGTTGGCGGCATTAACATTTACATCATTATTTGACTTTAATTGCGTTTTGTGTGAATGATAGACTTATGACTATTGATTATTATCATCTTGTTGCTAAATTCCATAATTAACATTTGTAAGGTGTATTCTCACTCATTTCTTGTTTGCTATGTTGGCTTTGTGCAATTGATGTATAGATACTCAGTAGAAGTAGTCACTTGTAAGTAGAAGACGGCATTGGAGCTTTCTTCATTTTTTTTATCTATTTTAGTTGGTTTTTATCTGCTCTAGTCTGTAACACTAGGAACTGGTGCGTTATTTGTTTTGAAGTTTTCTTTCAGAGTTATTTTTGTTAATTTGTTGTTTAATCTATTGTTTGATGTTATAAGGATTATTTGAGTTTTCCACTGCGAGTTTGAAAATATTTTATGAAGTGCATGATTTGTGTGAAGTAGCATCCTAAACAGTACAATTTTCCATTTTATATTATGAGTCGGGGTTTAGGGTGTCACATCTTCCTCACCTCAAGCTTTAATACATTCCTCATTTCCTGTACTTTGATCAAAATGAGTGATATTCATATTCACTTGGCCAACATTTCTAAGAGTACCACATCTCTTGGTGCAAGGACGAAAGTAGCTCGTTATTCAAACCCTTCCCCTTTTGTTTATGATCACATGGCCCTTGATATTTTATCCCTAACTGATGATTCTGATTTTGAAAATCTTTTTTTGGGCTCCCAAGATGAGGGAGCTTCCTCTAGGGATTCTTAATGATGACGCTAAGGAGGATCATACAGTTGCTTCCATGCCCCCCTCTTGTCTTTTGGAAGAAGCTTCGTCTCCTCACATTATGTTAAACTCAAAAATGCAGGCCACTAGACTGAGGAAATAACATGTTAAGGATTTCATTCAATTTTATTGGAGAACCTATAATCGATACCCAAGTAATACTGACATCAAGGCTCGTATGGAGTACAAGGGTCGGTCAGACGTAGTTTCTTGGCTTAAACATGTCGAGCATATTAAAGTTGATGAATCATCCCTAAGAAGGTTGGCGTTATTGGAATCGGATGACACGATTAAGTTTAATTGGGTGGCTAAATAAATAGTAGAGACCCCATTTGTTTTAAGTACTACGACGGTTATAGACGCGACCAACATCATGGTCAGCTTCCCTTTAGACTGGTCGATCCTTCTAGTGGATTCCGAAAGAAAAGAAAAAAAAAGGATGTGCAGCATCTTTGACGAGTGTTATATTCCATTTTATGATTGTTCGTTCACCATAATAGGTTTGTGGCTGCCTCAGTCTGAGTTTGAGGTTGTCATATTGAAGAACTTAAAAGTTGCTCCCTTTCATTTCTGCTATGCGGCTCATTCATACAGCATCAAACTAGATTCCCTCTCTATTTAAGAGGTTATTTTGAGGGGGATTTGGAGTCTCTGCACTAGGGACTTGGTTATGGAGAAGGTTTCAGCCCTGGTGAAGTGTCGTCATCCTTGTATAGGAAGAAGCTAATTGACATTTGTGATATTATGAGTGCAACCATTTGCGCAGAGGGGAAAGAAATCTTTGGTGAGGACGGAGTCTTGTAGTTTTTTATTCATATGTAAGTATGTTCTTTGTAAATAAAATGGACACATTGTAGATGGTTTTCTCTATCGCCTCCACCCTGGGCATTAAACTTTGACCTACTAATCAGGTTGTTACTTCTCCCTTTTTAACTCATATACTTTCATCTACTATTAAGGCTATTGTGGCTGCCTATAACACCTATATATATACATACATCCAAGCATATATCATACATGAATAATATGTTTTGGTACTGAAATATATACAAGTTCCTAGTCAACACATTGTATACATTAAATGCCCTAAATACAAAGCTCTAAAGTCTACGGCATAACATATACGAGATGTCCAAAATACACTAAGAACTAGATCAACACAGTGATCTCAAAAAAAATAAACGCCATAGCGGAAGCCATGCCATCTCAAAAGCTACGATCCGTAAGGAAAAGTCAAACCACTTTATCCTTACCTTTCTCCGAACCTGCAGAACCTGTGATGTAAACAACAACAGTGGGGTGAGATACATCAAATCTCAGCGAGTTCGCTATCTCATAGTCCTCTCGGCTTTACAAGGTTCTAACAAGCCTAACTCAAGTCAAAAGGGAAGGGAAATGACTTTGAGTGCACACACGATATAAATACATTCACACTCGTGAGCCTGTTAACTCACAATAGTACCAAAGTAAGTTCTGAGCCTGTTACTCCAGAATCTCACACATCAATAACCGTACCAAGGTATCCCTTATTCTCGTCCGCTTCTACGTCTAGAAGACGACCCGAGTCATGGATCCTTGTATTTACTTGGCATACGAATTGGATTCGGGATCATCGGCCTGTACACCGTGATCTGTCACTTCACACGGCCCGTACACCGTCACAAGTCTCTTTACCCGTAGGCTCTAATCGTACTATACGCGAGAATCAAACCTGCCAAGTAATTGTGCATACGTTTCAGAGGAGGTGCTTGAGTCTCATGAAACTACACCGCAAGATAAACCGGTTATTATTACTAGACACACGCCTCGGCCTCTTTTGCACGAGCGTTGTCACAATGTTATTCCCCACTATCCGACAATTGTTCATGGTGATATTCCTCACTCTACCTATTTCATATTTTAACATGCATACATACTCAACATGCTTAACAGTAGGAACATAGGCACTTATTCATCAATCACACAATTAAAACACATAATTCCACATATCACATATTACGACAATTCACGGTTCCCTCCGATTTATTTAATCGGGTATCACAACCAGTATTTCTCCCTTCTATTAAATAGAGGTTATTCACAGCTTCATATCGATATCAAGAATACGCAAAACGGATAAACGATGCAAAAGTTATGAAAGAAACAAAATTTCATACACAACCATGTTCGCTAGGCGAACGTCCCAGCGAGCCTTCGCTCCAGCCTTCGCTAGGCGAAGCTCCTGGCGAATGCACAAATAGAAAAAAAAACAGACATAAAGTTCGCTTCGCGAACACTCTGGCGATCACTCGCCTCTCCCTTCGCTTCGCGAACAACTCAGCGAAGCAAGTCAGAACCAACCAGAACTGAAAACACACAAAGTTCGCTAGGCGAACGTCCTTGGCGAACATTCGGTGGCGGGTTCGCTAGGCGAACCCTCAAAAATCCGTTCGCTGGGACTCGCCCCAGGTTCGCTAGGCGAAGCCTGGAAAATCCCACTTCTCAGCAGCGCTGTCCTTCAACCAAAATCAAATATTTTCAACCCAAAACACATCCAAACCTCATAATAGTCATCAAAACATGGTATAATCATAACAACAAGTATTTAACAACGATTATCTCGCATTCCATCCGTTAAATTCATGATTTTAACATAATTACTCATTTTCTCACAATTCCAACCTAACTCTAAGACACAAGGAATTCTACATCTAGAGCATCTATCTAGAACCCACCTTATACAGAGGATGATGATGAAGAAGATGAGTTGATTCAATGAAGATTGGATGATGGTTGAGGATTTGGTGTTCTTGAGCTTTTTCTCCTATTTCCTTTCCTTTCTCTCCCTTTTCTTCCTATCTTTTCCTTTCTTTGCTTCTCAAGAGGAAAATGAGGGAAAAGAAAAGATATAGTAAAACATCATCAATTACCAACACTACTAATTATCCAAAAAGTCTCCAAAGCTCAAATACTTAAATACCTCAGAGTCAGATAATATTAATTGGATTTAGTCTAAGTCCAACAGTTACCCTAATTATCTCTGCAGATGATTTATCATAGTACACTGGGACTCAGTTGATCATAACTAATATTATCCAAAGTAAAATAATTTACGGGGTATTACACTGCCCTGGGGGTTGATCAACTTACTACTGTCACTGCTACCCTATATATGGAAGATTAGTCACAGCCTTCCACTACACCGACAAAGAGATGTCAGGACCAAGACCAGCAGTCCCATTTGGAGGAGGATTCCCATAAACATACTTGTTTATCTGAGGGTGTTGCTTTAAGGTCAATTACTCTTTTCCTCCGACTTTCTGCCATTCTTCTTGCTCAAATTCCTCACACTCTCGAGGAAGTTGATGTTGTTGTGTTTGTGGAGGATCTGTGCTTCATCCAGAATATTTCTCAGACATAGAAAATGAGGCTTATGTCACCTATCATACATATCTGGAGTAACACCTTAGACTGCTTTTAGAATTATCGATTGACCCCACAAACCAACACAAGTCTTTTCAGCATGCTTTGTCCTTGCTCACACGCTTCTGAGAAACTTTCTAGAAAGCCACCCATCTAAATACTACTCCAAGTCAAGCATGTTTAACTATGGAGTTCTTATTTATTAGACTATCGAAAAGAAGATGTATATTATTTGTATAGGTAGTACTAATCAATCCTTATAAGCCTTCCCTCAACCATGCAATCTCGTACCTACACAACCTCAAGATCCTCTCATTTCGATGTGAATTTGGGCGATAACTTCATGCCATCTTCGGCCTCGGGTGTTACAACCACTCCCCCACCTTCTTCGGCCTCGGGTGCTACATTCCCACTAGCTTCTGCTTAGTTCACCCTCAAACCACATCATATTGGAATAGATCTGCTCTGGTACCATTTGTAACACCTCATACTTCTTTTAGGATTACCAACTAACCTCGCATACCAACACAAGTCTTTTCATCATGCTTTGTCCTCACTCACACATTTTCCGAGAAATTTCCCAGAAGGTCACCCATCCAAATACTACTATAAGTCAAGCACGCTCCATTATGGAGTTCTTATTTGTTAGGCTACCGAAAAGAAGATGCATCTTGTTGGTATATGCAGCATCAATCGATCCTTATAAGCATCCCTTCAACCATGTAGTTTTATACTTGCACAACATCAAGATCTTCTTATTCCGATGTGAATTCGGGCAACCATTCCCTACCCTCTTCGGCCTCAGGTGTTACAATCACTCCCCACCCTCTTCGGTCTCAGGTGTTACACCAATCAGCTTCTTTGTTTTCCTTGGTTGCTGCTGGACGAGGTGACGTCTTAGATGTGGATAATCCTTCTAAGTAAAGGGACACATAAGGGAAAATGCAAAGTCATAACGTATAAGTGCTCTAAATTCCAGAAGAAAACCATTGCTCTCCTGGAGAAAGTTAGTTTAGTTAAGGCCCTATTAAAGGATGCAAAGGTTCATGGCTCTCCTTCCACCTTGGTCGCCCAAATTATTGAGCTGGAATCTTTACTCGAAGCAGAGAAAAAGTGACATCAAGAGACATCTACTATTGTTGTCGAGGTGGACCTTCGTGCTGATGAAGTACAAACGGCTCTTCAACAAGAAAAGAAGTCACATGTTGAGGACCAGATAGTTCATGAAGGCGAGGTGGCTGCTTTGAAGGCGAGAGTTTAGGATTCTCTTTAGTAAACTTTGACGAATGTGTACGGAGTTTTCGACCATGCGGTTGACTAGGCTAAAGGATTTTTCCCGGACGCTCATATCCTTGTCATAGGACTGAATTCTTTCAAAGATGCTTCAGATGGGGCTTTGGTGGACGGCCATGGCACAACATCTGAGAGTGAGGAAGCCTAATCTTCTTCTCTTTTTCTTTTTCTTATGTAATGTTGGTCGGAATTTTATTCCTTGGCAAAAATAACAATATTTAAATATTTACCTTAATGTTATGTGCCTTTATTTAAATTTGTGTGCTTGATGTATTGTATTTCTTTCTTTATGTTTGTCTATCCCCTCTAAATTGGATTGATTGGTGAGTCTTTATTACGTCAGGACTTGTTCTGTGTTCCTGCAACTCTAAATTTGTTCACCCAGTGGATGTTGTTGATGTCCAATGTGTTCTTCAAACTCTATAGTTCCAATCGAAGTTTTGTTGATACTAGGACCGATTAGTAAGAGTTAGTGTGGTTCTTCAGAGTTGCTAGGAACTGTTCCCCGACAAAGATAAGGTTTTTGTCCCTGCCCTCAGAGTTGATCTAGTTCGGGTTAGACTTCTTCGGGCTCTACCGCCTACGCTCTTGGAGTGGCTAGTTCATAATAAAAGAGTGCGCCATCTACGATTCGAAGTGTTTTCACCAAGTGTGGAGTTTATCTCGGAAGAGCGGATTATGCCATCCCACAAGAGATTACAAGACTTTGTGTGGACGCAATATCTCATAGTTAGCAAATTAATTATTAGGATTACGCAAAACTTTATGGAATATTTACCTCGTTGAGAAAGTTACGATGTTAGTATGTTCTACTTATTCTTTAGTTATTCCTCGAATGACTTTGCAGTCAGTGAATGTAGTTCTCCTTTTGTATGCCACGGGTTTCATCGCTCGGTGTCTGCATAGTTGCTATTGTTCATGATCGTTGAGACTTGATCGTCTTTAGTGATTGCTTGGGTCGTTCCTTATAAATAGTTGGTAGAGTATCATATATTTTTCCCTTTTAATTTGAGGTAGACGCCGTTCTCCATAATCCTCTGAAGTTCGCCTAACAATGTGCTCACAAGGGGTGTAGAAATTTATTCCCTAGGATCTGGCTTGATTTGGCTTAGACCGAGACTGCTGCTGAATGGGGACGAATTTTATTTTAAAAGCTTATTTGTTAATGTGGAACCATATCTTGCAGGCTACTAATCAAGGAAGTCCCATTAAAGACAAAAATTATTTTGATGATGACAATCAGTCTTTGATGAAATAATTAAAGTAAAGCATAAAGTGGTTAAAGATGCAAACCAGAATATTAGAGTTTGATGAACTTGACTCTCCGATGATGGCAACCAAATGGAACATAAATCAAGCCTCATCTCAAGTGAACTTAAGCAAGTGTTTACAAGATAGAAACATCTGACAAGACTTGAAGTATGTGAAAGAACGAACTAAGTGTCTGAGTGAATATATATTGTAAAAGAATTAGGGATTTCGTACAAAGTATATGGCTAATCACACACACAAACAAACAAATTTTTAAATTTATTTTTCTCAAGAAAACACGTTTAAAAATAACTATTGATCCATAACAAGGGTCAAGACCTTTGCAAAAGGACAACATCCGACGAAGAAGCCAATGAATTTATAATGTTTGTCAATAATAGTGAGTATAAAAAGGTGGATAAGCTAAACTAGACCCCTTTTAAGATATCGGTCCTCCCATTGCTCCTAGATTCTGAAGCACACAGGGAGGCACTTATTAAAGTTCCAAGGGAAGCCCATGTTACCCAAGATATCACAGTCGCTCAATTTGATGGGGTTGTTGCCAATATCACTGTTAATAGTTTTCTTAGCTTTAGTAATGAAGAGTTACTAGATGAAGGGAGGGCCCCTAACAAAGCGTTGCACGTCTCAATGAAGTGTCATGATAACATCCTTGCAAGGGTGTTGGTCGATATCGATTATTCATTCAATTTCATGCCAAAATTAACTCTTGCTAAGTTGTATGTTAATGGAACCTACATGAACCCGATGTTGTGGTGGTGAAAGCTTTTGATGGATTAAGGAGAGCAGCCATTAGAGAAATTGAGTTACCAATTTAAATCGGCCCATAAACTTTTATAATAGATTTCCAAGCGATGGATATTGCACCGACATACAGTTTCTTTCCAGGGAAACCTTGGATTTATGCAATAGGTGTTATAACATCAATTATGCACCAAAAGTTTAAATATGTAGTTGAAAACAAGATGATAATTGTCTTTGATGGGGAAGACATGTTGGTGGGTCATTTTTTGTCCTTCCGATATATTAAAGTCGTATAAGAGGCCTTAGAAACTTCTTTCCAAGCACTAGAAATTACAAACGCAGTCTCTGTAGGTGAGAAGAATTATGTGAAAAGGCCAAACTTGTCCATATACTTGTTGAAAGTGTGAAAGCCCTGGTAGAAGGTGGAAACTCTGAAAAGTGGGGGAAACTGCATAATTTACCTAAAAAAATGACATATATATGTATTTGGGTACAATCCTACCAAGGGTAAGAAGGAAGGTCTATTTTCTTGCTTGGAGGGTAAAGCTCTGCATACTGAAAAGATCCTCATCTACACCATTCAAGAAACTTTTCAAAGTGTTGGATTTATCTATGTTGATAAAGTGGCTGCTTTTGACGGTATTAATGCTGACAAGGATGCACTCTACATGGTGTATCACTGCCATCCCAATCTAATCCCCAACAAATGAAAAATCATCGAGTTTCCTAAGATTTTTAATTCATGCTTAATGTAATTATGTAATCCAAATCTTTTTTCTCTGCCCAAGGCTTAACGATAGCTTGTTAGGGAACTCTTTGTTTCAATTAACTATCAATTGTCAATAAAATGCATTTTGTTTGTCTAAAACCATCATCATCATCATCTTCTTCTTCTTCTCATTTCTTTACTTTTTTAGAATGACATTTCTTATCATACACTTTCATTTTTTGTTTTGGTTTTTTCTTCTTTTTTTCCAAAAAAAAATAAATCAAATAGTGCATATAAGAAAATGGATCCATTGAAAACAACAATGTTATAATCCCTGTAAATTTGAATTCCAAATTAACTATGTTGACGAGGATTGTGAGGATGATTGTGAGATTCCCTGTGAATTAACTAGGTCGTTGGAGCACGAATTTAAGATGATTGAACCACATCAAGATCCAGTCGAACTGATTAATTTGGGAATTGAACATGAGAAAAAAGAAATCAAAATTGGTGTTTCAGTGAAAGAGAGTGAACGAGAGAATTTGGTCAAACTCTTACAAGAATATGTGGATGTCTCGCATGTTCATATCAGGATATGCCAAGATTAGATACAAACATAGTTGAGCATAAGTTACCACTCAAGCCATAATGCGGTCCAGTTAAACAAAAGTTGAGAAGGACTAGCCCTAACATATCACTCAAGATAAGATAAGATAAAAGGCCAATAGGCAATTCAACGCAAGTTTCTTATATATGGAAAAATACCTACAATGGGTTACTAACATTGCACCAATACCTAAAAAATATGGAAAAGTATGGATGTGTGTTGACTATCGAGACCCGAACAAAGCCAATCCTAAAGATGAATTCTCTTTGCCTCATATTAATGTGTTGGTAGACAACATCTCTCAATATTCTCTCTTTTCCTTTATGAATGGTTTCTCCGAGTACAAGCAAATCAAGATGTCTCCTAAAGACATGAAAAAACTACATTTAAAACCCCATGGGGAACCTTTTGCTACAAGTTAATTCCATTTGGTTTGAAGAATGCAGGGGCAACTTATCAAAAGGCAATGGTGGCTATTTTCTATGACATGATGCACAAAGAGATAGAGGTTTACGTAGATGACATGGTTGCTAGATCTAAAACAAAGGAATATCACATTATTAACCTTTAAAAGTTATTTGTACACCTAATGAATTTTAAGCTCCGATTAAACCCTAGTAAATGTACTTTAATTGTTAGATCAGGAATGCTACTAAGGTTCATTGTTAGTCAAAAGAGAATAGAAGTTGACCCAAAAATGCACGAGTAATTACAAACATTCTAGTTCCTCGTACTAAGAAAGAAGATCATGGTTTCTTAGGATGACTAAATTACATCTTTTGATTCATCTCACATCTTACTATAACATGTGAATCAATTTTCAATTTTTCGCGTAAAGATCAAGTCGTGAAGTGGAATGCATATTGTCAAGAGGAATTTGAGAAGATAAAACAATATTTGCAAGAGCCATCAATATTGATACCCCTTGTTCAAGTGAAACCCCTCATTATGTATTTAACAGTACTCGACAAGTCGATGAGTTGTGTATTGGAGTAACATGATAAGTCTAGCAGAAAATAACATATAATTTATTACTCAATCAAGAAGTTCACTAGTTGTGAGACAAAATACTCATTGCTAAAACAAATGTGTTATGCTTTAGCATGGACGGGTCATCGTTTGAAGCAATAAATGTTATGCCACACAACTTGGTCAGTATAAAAAATGGACCCAATAAAGTATATATTTGAAAAACCTACTTTAACTGGTAGGATCGCTCATTGGAAAATGTTGTTATCAGAGTAATACCTCACATATGTTGCACAAAAGCTATTAAAAGGAGTGTACTTGCATAATATTTTGCTCATCAACCTATAGAGAACTACCAGTCAATGCGGTTTGAGTTCCCAAATGAAGACATAATAATCTTAGGTGAGGAAGATGAACCTCGCAACACAAAAAAATGGACTCTCATATTTTTTTATGCTTCTAATGCATTAGGTTATGGGATTGGAGTTTTTTATCTCTCTAGAAAACAATTCATTCCCTTTACAATAAGGTATTACTTTGATTGTACAAATGATGTTGCAGAATACAAGCATGCACCATGAGCATTGAAGTGACCATTGACCTAAGAGTTAAGATTTTGGAAGTATATGGAGATTCGACTATTGTTATCCATCAAAAAAAGGAAATGCGAAACTCGTGATGCCAAGTTAATTCCTTATCATGATCACATCAAAAATTTATTGGAACATTTTAATGACATTACTTTCAATGATATCCCCCGATAAAACAATATGTTGGCCGATGCTTTGGCTACTTTGTCATCAATAATCAAAATAAGCAAGGATAAAAAAATTTCGCTCATAAAAATTCAAAGGTGAGATAAACAAACATATTGTCTAGCAGTTGAAGGAGAACCTAATGGAAAGTTGTGGTTTCATGACATCAAATGTTATGTCAAAAACCAAGAATACCTAATATGTATTTCAAATGGAGATATGAAGAATTTTAGAAGATTGGCAGCCAAATTATTTCTGAATGGTGATGTACTTTACAATACGAATCACAATACGGTTCTCCTCAAACATGTTGATAAACCCGAAGCTGACATAATCATTAAAGAGATCCAATGGGCATGCAATGCCTAGGTAAATCCTAAGGGGTGGTTATTATGGGTTGACCATAGGATCTGACTGCTTTAGTTACGCGAAGAAATGCCACAAGTGCCATATATATTGACAAGGTGCATATACCACCAACACTTTAAATTTTTTAACAGTGTCATGGTTGTTTTCTATATGGGAAATCGATATGATTGGACTCATCAAACCAAAGGCCTCAAATAGGCATTGATTCATCTTGGTCGCCATTGATGACTTCAAAAAGTGGGTTGAAGTTGCTTCTTATGCCAATGTGATCAGGAAAGTAGTTGTCAAGTTCATCAAAAGAGAGTTAATTTGTCTCTATGGATTTCTAAGTAATATCATCACTGACAATGCCACTAACTTGAACAACAAAATGATGAAAGAGTTATGTGAGAGCTTCAAAACCGAGCACCACAGTTCATCGTCATATCGACCAAAGATAAATGAAACCATAGAAGCAGTGAATAAGAATATCAAAAAGACCATACAAGAGATGGTAGAAACCTACAAGGACTGGCACAAAATGATTCCCTTTCCATTGCACGACTACAGAACATTTGTTCATACCTCAATAGGGGCAAGACTTTTTCATTAGTGTATGGAATGCAAAAAATTATTCCCATCAAAGTCAAAATCACTTCAATGAGAGTTTTGATGGAGACTAAGTTAGAAGAAGCAAAGTGGATTCAAACAAGATTTTAACAACTGAACCTCGTCAAAGAAAAGATAATGATAGCTTTATGTCTTGGTCAATTGTATCAGAGAATACTAAAAATGCATTTGATAAAAAGGTTCATCCTCGAGAGTTCAAAGAAGGAGACCTAGTGCTAAAAAAATATTGCCCATTCAAATGGATTTTTGCGGGATGTGGACCCCAAACTACAAAGGTTCAAATGTTGTGAAAAGACCTTATCTGGCGGAGCTTTGATTCTTAGTACGATGGATGGAGAAGATTTTTTGCACCCAATAAACTCTAATTCAGTCAAAAAGTATTATAATTAAATAAAATAGAGAGCCCACTAAGTTGAAAACTTGGAAAATGTGACTTAGGAAAAAACTAGAGCATCTCGGTGGATTGAAAATTCGGAAGACTGGTCCAGGAAAAATTAGCGATATTTTTAAAAAAGAAGAAGAAGAGTCTGCTAAGTTGAAAACGTGAAAAGGTGACTTAGGAAAAAGTTAGGGATTTCCATGAAAGAAAAGCGACAACAACATGTAAGCCTGCTCGAAACCCAAAAGATGAAGACATGAAGGATCAATCAGGTCATTATCTTCATAGTCAAAGTATTATGGATTTATAGTTATGTGGATGAATATAATTTATTATGATATAATGGAAGCGTAAAAAACTTCCCACGTTGCCATTTTTTGTTTGGTTGTCATTCTTATGTCTAGTTTTTGTTGTACCAATGAATTCCCTATATGGAGTTACACCCTTGTGTGCTGTCATTCTATGCATGTGTTGCATTTCTTCTTAAATAATATGATCGCATTTTGCGTCTTCTTTGTTAAAACTTATTGTAAAATGTTATTTATCTTTAATAAGCAGTGAAACAGTGAAATAAAAAAGCATTAGAAAATACAAATACTTTGATGTATGAAAAAGTATAGGAAAGATAAAATACTTCCAATGATATGTCGAGCTCACAAAACATAAGATCATCAAAGTCGGCAAGGCACAATACAAAAATCCACTAAAATCAACGATAAGCATCACAACAAGCATTGGGGCATGAAGAGGTCTTTATGATCATCCATATAACCTTGGCGTGTTTGATATCCTAAGTGTCTGAAAATCAAGAAACTAACACATTTCATGTATTAATCAATCATCACACTCTACGCATACTCTCATTTTTATCATGCATACTACCCATATTAGATATTCTTATATGAAGTTATGTCAAACATCTATTGTCAACATGCATAACACGAATCTTGTTCGACATTCACTGATACCCAAAGCCTAATTTTTGTTGGCATCCAAAGCTTAAGTTTCATTATCTCAAAGCCCAATCTTCATTTGCACCCCTCAAATCCCAATATCCATTAGCATCAAAAGTATACTTTCTTGTCAATCTAAGTATCAATGTTTCAATTAGTGATGACTATTTACTTTCTTGTCGGTCTAAGTATCAACATTTCGGTTAATAATTATTTACTTTCTTGTCGATCTAAGTATCAACATTTCAGGTGATGATGATCATTTGCTTTCTTGTAGATCTAAGTATCAGTATTTTGACTAATGAAGATCATTTATCTATCTTGTCGATCTAAGTATCATCATTTAGGTTAATGACAATCATTTACTTTTCTTGTCAATCTAAGTATCAATATTTTGACTGATGATGATCATTTACTTTTCCTTGTCAATCTAAGTATCCGTGTTTTGGTTGATGACGATCATTTACTTTCTTGTCGATCTAAGTATCAGTATTCTGACTGGTGGCGATCATTTACCTGTCTTGTCAATGTAAGAATCAGCATTTCGGGTGATGATGATCATTTAATTTTCTTGTCAATCTAAGTATTGGTATTTTGGTTGATGACGATAATTTACTTCTTCTTGTTGATCTAAACATCCGCATTTCGGATGAAGACGATCATTCAAACTTCCTTGTTGATCTAAGCATCATCATTTTGGTTGAAGGAGGTCATTTAACTTTTCAGTCAATCTAAGTACCATCGTACCGCTTGGAGACTATCATTTCCCTTTCCTTTTATGTCAATCTAAGCATCAACACTTCATCTTAAGATGACTATCTTCATTCTTATTGATCTACACATTAATATGAAATCTAGAGACGATCAGTTAATTTCTTTTGTTTGCTCACCGAAGGATAAAATTAGGGTCCTTTATATTTAATCAACTTTGACAAAGATTATATAAATACTTATGTCATTCATATTCTCTATTTAAATATAATAGGCAACAACAGTACCCTAGTTTTGTCTAGGTGATTTAAAATCTCTTTCTTAATTTTATGTCATTTTTTAATTTCACTTGATTAATCTAAAAAACACAATTTAGTCTTTCATTTCCATTTACCACCATATTTACCATTCTTTTTAATCCCGTCATAAAATAAAATCATTTATTTAACATATTTAGTTTTTTCTATCAAAATCACCAAAATTTGAATTCAAAAATACAAAACCATAAACTTTGCACCCTTTAACCTTGCTTAAAGACAAGCTAGAAGGTTTACCAAAGTTGGTTTTCAACTTTAACCTAAAAACATCTTCATCTTTTGTGATAATTTTCTTTCACTTTCTCACTTTCACTCTTTTGCCTTGCCATTTTGGTGATTCATATGTCACCTTGCATGTTGCATGTAGATGACTTAAGCAGCAAGTTTGACAATAATCTTACCTCTTCTAAGTATACATTTTTTCATCTCCCATCATTATATTAAACCCTATAAAGTTTTGTCATCATCCCCACCAAAAACCCAAGTTTTTAATATAATTAAATACCCATTTTGTGAGGAAAAAAGGCTGAATTTTTTAGAGTGTAAGAAAGTGTTGGGAATTTTAGGAGAGAAAAATAGTTTACTTCATAGTGAGAGTTGAAAAAACAAGCCATTTTTTTTTCTTGAAAATAGCATCAAGATCATCTATCTCCAAAGTTTTTTTTTTGTTGGTAACCATCCTTCCACATCTTGCATCTTTTTTTGGTGTGTGTTTTAAAGAGCATTATTTTTGCTATAATATATTGTGTTATGTTATTTATGATGTTTCATAAGTTAAAAGATGTTATATAGAATATAGTGTGTATTATGTGTGAATTAAATGTGTGTTACTACTATATGTATGTTGTACGTGTGTTGACAGCGTGATGTAATCGATTACAGGCCCGTGGTATTCAATTACATGCTTTTACTTTTTGGAAAAAATCATTTTTGTTGCCTTGAATGTGGTAATCAATTACATGCCTTTGCTGTTAAAAAAACATTTTTTTTCTCTTAGGTAATCAATTACCTGAACGTGGTAATTGATTATATACCTTTGCTATTTGAAAAAAAAAATCATTTTTGTTGTCAGGTAATCGATTACCTGAATGTGGTAATCGATTACATGCCTTTGCTTTTTGAAATAAAAATCATTTTTGTTGTCAGGTAATCAATTACATGAATACGGGTAATTGATTATATGCCTTTGCTATTTGGAAATATTCATTTTTTCTATCATGTAATCGATTACTATCACGTGATAATTGATTACTACCTTCAAATTTCTTTGAAAACTCAACTTTTAAATTCTAATGGTTTCTACCCTTTTTTATTTGGAAATAAGTCATCTTTTAATTATATGAGTTTTTATGAACCTTTAAACCATAACTGGATTAAAAAAGGATGAGTTGGATGTACATCCATTTTATCTTCAATTGTTCTGACACAATTTGTACCACTTGATTGTTCTAACCCTTATCTTCCTTTCTAAAAAAAAAACTTGATCTTTTTGATTTCATCCTTTTCTTGGATTGAAAAAGGATTAATTGGATGTACATCCCTTTTATTCCCAAGTGTTCAGACACAAGTTGTACAACTTGCTTGTTCTTATGATGTCTTCCTTTAAAAGATTACAAATTGATTTCTTTTAAGTCACTTCCCTTACAAATAAAAATGGATTAAAAAGAGATTAATTGAATGTACATCCTTTTTATCCTCGAGTGTTCGGACACAAGTCGCACCGCTTGCTTTTTTTAACACATGTCGTCCTCCTAAAAACTATCACAACAAACCAATAAACAACTTTTTTTTGTGCTTTTACGCCATCAAACCCTTTTTCCTTAAAATCAACAAACACATAAGGTTTTCTACCCAAGAACTATGTAACTTTGAATTCTCCTTCGCACAGGGAGATACATAGGAGCAAGAATTAAATATTGTCAAGCACAATAATAAAAAAACCATTTCCCCTTATGTTTGTAAACACGCTATATCTCTTGTTCGATGATTAGGAGATGATCAACATGATAAGGTTAACACCTATTTAGCAAAATTAAATAGAGGTAACTGTTTTCTTAAAACGGATGTCGTAGGGTTCTTATACCTTTCATACGCATAATCGACACCCATTCCTAAATTTGGTTTCAAAGACCTTTTTTTTTTTGTTTTAAAAGGATTTTATCAATGTTTCCTCTATTTAAATAAACTTTGATGGCGACTTCATTGATTTCGAGTATGTCTTAAATATTTTTCGCGATGTGACAAAGGTTTTGTCATATCTTATATGCTCATTTGAAAGATATCTCGGGTTACTAAGGAATAATTTTAATAACTTACTTTAATGTGTACGCTTCTAAATATAAGATGTCTTGAATTATAATTTGAATTATTTTGTCATTTTATGATTTTTAAGAATTTTGTTAATGGCCTAAATGTGGTGTTATGACCATATCACAAGTTCTACTCATCCGACCAGTTAGTGTGACATCCTAAAACTCAAATATATTTAAATAAATAAATACATATGTTCCAAGGCCTCATATGCATAAGCCACCTCATGTTTTATTTGTGTAAATAAAACAACTTGATTTTACAAATGTTGGTTTTTCTCGATCCACTAAATTGGATGGAGCTGTCTTTTTTTATTTGTAGCTTGTTGGAATTTTGAGTAAACACTACATCATTAAAATTGTTGCTTAATTTATTTATGCTCGATAGGATATGCATAAGTCTTACAACCAATAAAACATTATTGATATATGAAAGACAACTACTACCTATTGTATTTCATCTTGATGCTTTGAAATATATATATTCAATTTTTAAGATGACAATTTCCTTTTCTAAAGTTTCATTAGGTTTCAATGATATACCATAATTCTTTTAAAGACCTTATCATTTATTCATCATTTTCCAGATTTACCAACTAATTCAATTAAATAAATTACAAGTTCATTACGTAATAGATTATAAATTATCTCATTGTTGTCAATATCATTAGCCATGTCATCCAAATGAACTCAAGTGGATGTTATGGCCATTAGAGCAACATTTACACATTACTCATTATCATAAGAAAATTGGTCAAAATCATCCCATGTAGCCATGAGACCATTAACCCTACCATTGAATCCCTTTCCCTCTGGTTTTTCTTTCTCAAAATTGAGACATTCATTTTTAGTGTATCCAAGTTCCCCACACTCATAATAGACCACCTTCTTGCCAGTTTCTCTCTTGTCTCTAGAGTCTTTAGAGTATTCAAATTCTATTTTGAGTAATTATTTCTTTTTTTTTTCTATAGATTCTCAAATTTTATG
Organism: Lathyrus tuberosus; assembly: GCA_022829125.1. NCBI lineage: Eukaryota > Viridiplantae > Streptophyta > Magnoliopsida > Fabales > Fabaceae > Lathyrus > Lathyrus tuberosus. The sequence continues at coordinate 1,627,747 of JALAZF010000799.1, read as the reverse complement.
GGTATGGGAGAATCTCATAATCATTTGACACTTCATCTAGTTTATTATAGTCTTCATCCTCTTACCTTTATAAATAAGAGAAATAATATTTGGTTTCCTTTGAGGCTCATCTTTTATGAATTCAATCTCGTGACTCCTAAGGGAGCTTATAAGGTATTCAAGAGATGAGAAACTCAGACGATTTCCTTCTTGAATAACATTAAACTTTGGTCTCCATTTTTTGGGAAGTCTTATAGGATTTTCTTCTCACGATCAACAATAATGTAGCTTTTCTTCAGAACTTTGAATCCAGGTTCTAGAGTATGGAATCGATAAAAAATGGATTCAACATTTTCATCATCTTTCATTCTAAACATTTCATATTGCTTTTATAATTGCATTATCATTAAATTCTTTAACTTGCTTGTTGTCTTCATTGTTGATGCATAATGAGAGAAAGGATGGCTAGAGTTTCACAAAATGAATTTGGTCAAGCATCAAATACTTTAGCACAAGGGTTCTATTTATATAACCGCTTTTATGGGTTACAAGTTTAAAAAACCCACTAAGCACACTAAACTTTACGATGTGATGTCTTTAAACTAAATGCATCGTACCTTACAATGTTTTATATTCCACTTAAGTGAAACTACGATGTCAGTAACAATGTTATCCTTGCTATTTTTCATCTATGTTTTGATGTTTTTGTAACATTTTTATTTTATTGTAATTTAATTCATTTCTTTGATTAATTTGGTTGTGATTTTATCATTATTTGTAGATTGTACCTTGTGTCACGTTTTACATTCAATAAGCTCAATTTGATCCATTTAAATGTGTTTTTATCATGAAAGAGTTAGTCAAAATTCAATATATATGTGCCTTGAATCACAAGTTAGAAAACTTAAAATAGAGTGTTTTGATGTATGATTCGAATCAAGCATATAGTTGATTTGAATAAAAAAATCATTTGGAAATTAGGATATTGGCTATATATTTCTGATTTAAATCATGGTATTCTCTGACTTATATCAAAAGACATCACGACTCGAATCATTATTCTCTTTGAATATAATCATGAGCAAACAAAATTTTAATATTAATCGTGATTTAAATAAAGAAATTGCTTGACTTGAATCACATGTATCACATCATGTTTTGAATCAAAGCATTCCATTTCCATATTTTATCACCTTGATTCAAGTCATTCTTTCCTCTTATTCAAATCATGACTCTATGATTTGACTAAACTCAGTATTCATTTTTTCTCACTTTTATGCATAACCTCCATCACCTATATGCATATTTTTTGTCATTTAAAAAAACTTATTATATAAAGCTTGGAACAAGATATGACTGAGTAAAGGTCAATGCGAAATGAACCCTTGGAGCTAGATCTTTGGGTCTAGCAAGATATTTGGATCAATGTCAAGTGAAGATCCTGAAAGATTGACAGTTTTTAGTGTTCTGATACAACATAAGGGAAAATCAATTTAGATATGTGGTTGGTAAGCAATTTGTTGGCTTGTAGTGTTCATCGTTGCTGATTATCCGTTGTACCAAAAGTACTCTTGTATTTATCATAATAATGGAAGACCCTACAAATTTTTAATGGCGAAACCATTGAAGAGTGGATTAAACTCTAACAAATATGAATGAGTCAAACCACTATGAATCTTGCGTACACTCTCTGTAACCTTACCTCTTTTATTTTTTTTGATAGACATGGTATGCTTATGCCTTATTGATTTTCTAGAAACTGCATGTAGTTAGGATTTACTGCTTTTGCAATGATTTCTTGAGTAAAAGGAGGTTCGTGTTAGACTAAACCTCTGAACAATCGCCTAGGTGATTAAACCTGAAAACTCTGACTATAGAATCCTTATCAACTAATTAAGTTTGAAATACACTTCTCGTGCATGTTTAAAATTATATTTATTTCTATTTGATTATTTAATAATTTCATCGTGATCACATTCTATTTTCTATATTATCGTGACATTATCCGTAATCATTCCAATCACATCTATTGTACTTTTTCTGCTGCTAAACATTTTATTAAACTCTGATTTTGAAAAGCAAACATTTTTTAAATCTGGTATTTTTCTAAACAGTCTATTCAACCCCCCTTCTAGATCATCATAATACCATATTCCCCCTAACAATTAGCCTCGGAGCTAGTCTTTTGATCAAGTATTGCGACTTTAAAAGTTGATAATATGAGTGACGATGATCCGAAGGGTGCATACAATAGAGCTTTTATTTTTAAAGGCAAAAACTATGCGTATTGGAAGGATAACATGTATGTATACTTGGCGTTTATTCGATAAAATGCTTTTGGCAACTATAGATAACAAACCTTATATATATGAATAAAGCTTACCTAGCTAAATTGGGTTGGCAATTAAAACGTGGGGATGGAAATCTATGGTGGAAAGTTATAAGGAGTAAATACATAATTCAGAGGCAAATGAGCAGAAATATTAGTGCCAATTCAAATTATTCTAGTATTTGGAAGCAGTTGTTAAGCATTTGGCCTATTCTTATTGATAAGTCTTTTTAGGAAGTAGGGAAAGGAAATAAAATCAAAGCTTGGGAGGATTCTTGGCTTGAACCTGGCATGAAACTTCAAGAGGTGATGATTCAGCAGAATGGTTACAGAGAGATAGGAAGTAATGTAGCCGACTTAGTCACTGAACAAGGGAATTGGAACTGGAACTTGCTATGAAAGATTTCAGTCAAGAAGTGTTGGATAAAATCCAAGTTATCTCACCACCAATCAGGACTGAGGCTGAAGAGGATACATGCATATGGGGTGGATTAGTTAATTGAGTTTTCTTAATCTCTAATGTTTTTGAAAAAAATCAGTAATACTAGGGAAAACCATTTGAAAGCTATATGGAACCTGCAAGTGTTAGAGAGAATCAGAAGTTTCATCTAGATGATAAATCATAATGGCCTCAAAACGAAAAAAATATCTAAACTAGTTAAAGTTAAGAAACAATTTATATGATGAATGTGTAAATCAAGTGGAAACAATAATCCATGCGTTGCGAGATTGTAAGTTAGCTAAGCAGGTTTGGACACATCTAGTTAGAGATGCTCACAAGCAGATATTCTTTAATGTTGATTTTGATGATTGGTTTGAGATAAATATAAAGCATAATCAAAGTAGAGATAAGGTTGACTGGCCAACAGTTTAGGCCATTGCGTGTCACAACATTTGGTACTGAAGGAACCAAATATTGCATTTGCCAACTTATGTTATGCCCCAAAATATGGTGCATGTAATCCTTCAGATGTATAACAGGAACATCAGTATGCAAAATAAGGTCAGTAGAAATCAGATAGTTGAGATTCATCTCAAATGGAGTCCTTTTGAAGTGGATTGGATTTGCCTGAATTCTAATGGGACAGTGCAAGGTGGGAAAGAGGCAAGATGCGAGGGAGTGCTTAGAGATTATCAAGGCAACTAGTTAGAAGGACATGGCAAGCATATAGGAAAGTGTAACAGTCATGCAATTGAGCTTTGTGGCGTCTTAATGGGTCTCGAAATTGCTCGGGACAAAGACTATAACCGACTTGTTGTTCAAGTTGATTGTAAACTTGTGGTAGAGGCTATTAACAAGGGTAATATTCAGCAAGGGCCAAATTTAAATCTGATTAGAAGAAGTCGGCAAGTAGGTAACAACATTGGAGATTTGCGCATAAATCACATATACAAGGAAGCTAATCATTGTGTAGATACTCTCGCCAAACAAGGGATCTCGGGACTAGGGGGTTAATTGTGTACGATGATTATCCAAGTTGGATATATCATGATAAAAGATTTAGGAGTTACTTTTGCTAGGATGTAGACTCCTATGTAATTATTTTGTTTGGGCCTAGGCCCTTCATATTCACAAAAAAAAATACTATTTAAGAAAATAATAACATAAAATACACCGATAAATACGATAGTCGAGAAAACAAATGAATATAAGTTTGGAAAAAATATCGTAAGTCGATCAACCGAATCAAACCAAACCAAATTAAATCGGTTATTTTGATTCGGTTCTATTTTTAAAAAATACTAAATGTTGGAATTAACCCAAAACCTTTTAAGAATTCCAGCTTCCTCTACCTGCAATTGAAACATTGAATGTGACTTTTGTCCGGCTTTCGACCACCACCTCTTCCTCTACCTGCAGCACCACCTATTTGGTTGCCTTGGTTCCAGGGTTTTCTTTGATTCGACCAGTTTCCTTCATTCTGATTTCGACCAGTCGAATTGTTGTAGCCTTCTCTACCTTTGTTGCCATTCCAGCTTCCTTTGCCTTTCCTTTCCTTTTCTGATTGCGCCTGCAAAGCCATATCATTCTTCAACTTTCCTGCAGCTCTTTCAGCCATCCTTTGTTCATGAGACTCAAGCGTCCCTTGAAGCTCTTCCTTCGTTAATACTGACAAGTCTTTCGACTCTTCTATGGCTACTACCACGTGGTCGAACTTTGGAGCCAATGACCTCAAGATCTTTGCAACAACTGATCTTGATGTCAACACCAACTTTGTAACTCTGGCAAAAAAATCTGTTATACTTTCATTGTCTTCCATCTGAAGCAACTCATAGGTTCTCTTGTGAGTTTGTAACCTCACCTCTTTCACCTTCTCTACACCTCCAAACGACTTTTCAAGAATATCCCACGCTTCCTTTGCTGACTCTGCATCACTAACTTTTTCAAAGTTACCTGGATCGACACACTGATGGAGTATAAAGAGAGATTTATAAACTTTCTTCTTCAATTCTTTGTGTGCAGCCTTTTCTTGATCTGTCGCGTTCTTTGCAAGCGGTGTTATTCCTTCCTTCACAAGATTCCAAAGATCTTGATAACAGAAAACCACCTTAATCTGCTTGCACCAATTCTCATAATTATCTTTCTTGAGAATCGGAAGGCTCGTCGGAAAGTGCTCGTTCGGATGATTCATCGCCACCACGATTTTCCTTCCTTGAATCGCAACCGGAGCTCTAGATACCAGATGTTGGAATTAACCTAAAACCTTTTGAGAATTCCTATTAAATCTTGATCTCAAGATTGTTTACAATCACACGCAATGGCAACGAAAAGAAAAACTGAGAAAGAAAGAGAAAAGAGAAATAGTAGCGTTGGAGAAGAAGATGAAAAACTGCAGAATTTTTTCTCCCCACAAACTGTGGAAACTTTCAATATTCACTTGCAACTGCAAACTATGAATTATCAAACTTGATCATTACAATGATAAGGGTTCCTCCCTATTTATAGATTTAGGTTAACTTGCATCTCAAGCAAAAGCCCAAACTATAAAAGCCCAAAAATATCTAATCTAATATTTCCAAATCAAATCTGATCTTTCTAAATCAAATCTAATATTTCTAAAACAATGAATTACATATTTAACACGCCACCTAATTCATTGTGTCTAAACTATCTATATTCATCATAAGTCTTAGTCTTCTGAAAACTTCGACATGCACTCCCTTCATCATGATATATGATATCTAATTCTTAGTTTTGCATTGTTCCATGTTCATCTTCCCTTCTGCTACCTACTCTCGAAGATAATGGAACCTCATTTCAATGTACTTACTTCGACCATGTGCTATTGGAATCTTTGCCAAGTTGATAGCTGACATGTTGTCGATCTTCATGGTAATTGCTCCATGACTCTTCCCTGTGATCTCTTTGACCAGGTTCACCATCCAGGTTACTTGACATGCACAAAGAGAAGTAGCAATGTACTCTGCTTCGCATGATGACAATGCCACTACTGGCTCCTTTCTTGAACTCCAAGCAACTGGTGCACCACCTAACATAAACACATAGCCAGCTGTGGATTTTCTATCCTCAGCATCACTACACCAACTAGAGTCGGTGTATCCCACTAACTTGCATTCTTTTCCTTCATCAGCTGCAGGAAACAAAATATCGTAGTCTAGAGTCTCTTTCAGATACCTTAGTATCCTCTTCGTTGCTGCTAGGTGTGATACCTTTGGCTTATGCCTGAATCTACTTACCATACCCATACTGTATGCTAAGTCAGACCTTGTGTGACAAAGGTATCGAAGTGACCTAATATGTCTTCTGTATTGGGTAGGGTCGACATCATCTTCATCTGAATCTTTCAACAGTTGCAATCTAGTCTCAGCTGGAGTCGAAGTTGGGTTGCAATCTTGCATCTCAAATATCTTGAGTATTTACCTGCATATCTTCTTTGGTGCATCATCAAACCTCTACTAGTCTTGTAGAATTCAACCCCAAGGAAATATGAGAGATTTCCCAAGTTTGACATTTCAAACTCCTCACTTAGGTCATGTTTGAAATCTTCGATCTCCTTCTTGCAACTTCCTGTTATCAACAGGTCATCGACATAGAGGCATAGAATAAGCAATTCACTATTGCTTTTCCTTACATACACTCCATGCTCAGTCGTACATTTCACAAATTCCTTCTTCCTTAAGAAGCTGTCGATTTTTTTATTCCAAGCTCTTGGAGCTTGCTTGAGTCTATACAAAGCTTAATGGTGCCTGCACACCTTTCCTTCTTCGCCTTATTTCACATACACAGCTGGCTGTGCGACATAAACTTCTTCGTATAAGGGGCAATTAAGGAATGCACACTTCACATCCATCTGACATGTGTGTCAATTGTTCATATTTGCTAGACCAACAACCAACCTGGTTGTTTCGATCCTAGCAACAGGTGCCAACACTTCGTCGAAGTCAATTCCTTCCTTCTGAAGAAATCCTATCGCCACAATTCTCACCTTGTGTCGAGTTACTTCTCCTCTAGAATTCACATTCACCTTGTAAACCCACTTCACATCAATTGCCTTCTTGGCTTGAGGCAATTCGACAAGTGATCAAATGTTGTTGACTTCGATGGACTCTAACTCCTCATTCATTGCTTTCACCCACTTCGAATCTTTCAATGCCTCAGCTGAATTGACCAGTTCGACATCTGCGTAGAAAGCATAATGTACCAACTCACCCTCTTCATCAACCATATCATTTGATGTAATTACACATTCTTGCAACCTTGCAGGCATGTGTCTTGTTCATCGAGGTCTGCTTGGACCTGCTTCATCTATGACTTGTTTCTGTCGAACTTCTCTTTCGACTTCAGTGGCTGGTTCTTCACAAGAGATTCTCACTGAATCCTTCTTGACATTCTTAGTTCAATCCCATTCTTTAAGCTCATCTATGATCATGTCCCTGCTGATCACTACCTGCTTATTCACTGGGTCGAACAACTTGTAACCTCCAGTAGAATGATATCCTATCAAGATCATCTGATTCGACTTGTCATCAAGCTTCCTTCTAAATTGATCTGGCACATGTCTATGTGCTATAGATCTAAACACCTTCAAGTGACTAAGGCTAGGCTTGACACTTGACCAACATTCTTCTAGTGTGATTCCTTCAAGCTTCTTCGTCGGACATCTGTTCAAAATATATGTTGCTGTCAAAACCGCTTCTCCCCATAATTCTTTGGGTAGATGCTTTCCATTCAACATACTTCTCACCATGTTCATGATTGTTTGTTCTTCTTTTCTGCAATTCCATTTTGCTGTAGAATGTAGGGTGACACCACCTCATGCACAATCCCTTTTTTCTCACATAATGCATCGAACTCTTTCGACACATACTCTCCACCACCATCAGTCTTCAGAATTTTCAACTTTTGACCACTCTGTCTTTCGACCATAGATTTGAATATGGAAAATACCTCGATCACATCACTTTTCTTTATGAGGTAAGTCCACAGCTTTCGACTATAATCATCTATGAACGTGACAAAGTATCTATTGCCTGCAATCGAATCCACCTGGATTGGACCACTTACATCAGAGTATATGACTTCCAGAATTGCCTTCGACTTCCTTCTTGCATCCTTGCTAAAGTTATTCGTGTGCTGTTTCGACTGAACACACTCTTCACATACTTCACTTGGAATGTCAATTTCAGGTAATCCTGAAGCCATATTTCTTCTCTTTTGCTCTCTGATGTCATTGAAGTTGAGATGGCCTAGTCGAAAATGCCATAACCACTCATCTCTGCTGGCTGCAGTTGCTAGGCATTTATGCTCCATCACATTGAGTTCAATCTTGAAGGTCCTATTATGAGACATAGGAGCCTTCAAGATCAACCTACCACCTGCGTCGAGAACTCTCATCATCTTGTCTTTGATCGACACCTTGTAGTTCTTTTCGACCAACTGCCCTATACTGAGCAAATTGCTCTTCATGCCTGGTATGTGCAACACATTGGAAATTGTTGACCTCTTGCCATCTTTCCTCATAATCAGAACATCACCAACATCTTCAGCTGCTAGAGATTTGTCATTTATAAACTTCACAATGTTCTTCGACAAGGGCTTCATGTTGACAAACCAATCTTTCCTTCCAGTCATGTGTGATGAGCATCCTGAGTCCAAGTACCACTGGTCCTGGAATCTCTCTTCGTCTCTTGTTATGACCATCAGCAACATCTCTTCTTTTTCTTCATGTTTCACCAGCTTTGCATCAGTTTTTTTATTCTTCTTCTTTTCTGGACAATCACTAGAATAGTGACCATACTTCTGACAATTGAAACATTGAATGTGACTTTTGTCCGGCTTTCGACCACCACCTCTTCCTCTACCTGCAGCACCACCTCTTTGGTTGCCTTGGTTCGACCAGTTTCCTTCATTCTGATTTCGACCAGTCAAATTGTTGTAGCCTCCTCTACATTTGTTGCCCTTCCAGCTTTCTTTGCCTTTCATTTCCTTTTCTGACTGCGCCTGCAAAGCCATTTCACTCTTTGACTTTCCTGCAGCTCTTTAAGCCATCCTTTGTTCATGAGACTCAAGCGTCCCTTGAAGCTCTTCCTTCGTTAATACTGATAAGTCTTTCAACTCTTCTACGGCTACTACCACGTGGTCGAACTTTGGAGCCAATGACCTCAAGATCTTTGCAACAACTGATCTTGATGTCAACACCTCTCCACATATCTTGATTTGATTCACCAACTTTGTAACTATGGCAAAGAAATCTGTTATACTTTCATTGTCTTCCATCTGAAGCAACTCATAGGTTTTCTTGTGAGTTTGTAACCTCACCTCTTTCACCTTTTCTACGCCTCCAAACGACTTTTACAGAATATCCCACGCTTCCTTTGCTGACTCTGCATCACTAACTTTTTCAAAGTTATCTAGATCGACACACTGATGGATTATTAAGAGAGCCTTATAATCATTCTTCTTTAATTCTTTATGTGCAGCCTCTTCTTGATCTGTCGCGTTCTCTGCAAGCGGTGCTACTCCTTCCTTCACAAGATTCCAAAGATCTTGATAACAGAAAACCACCTTAATTTTCTTGCACCAATTCTCATAATTATCTTTCTTGAGAATCGGAAGGCTCGTCGGAAAGTGCCCGTTCGGATGATTCATCGCCACCACGATTTTCCTTCCTTGAATCGCAATCGGAGCTCTAGATACCAGATGTTGGAATTAACCCAAAACCTTTTGAGAATTCCTATTCAATCTTGATCTCAAGATTGTTAACAATCACACGCAATGGCAACGAAAAGAAAAATTGAGAAAGAAAGAAAGAAAGAGAAAAGAGAAATATTAGCGTTGGAGAAGAACATGAAAAACTGCAGAATTCTTTCTGCCCACAAACTGTGGAAACTTTCAATATTCACTTGCAACTGCAAACTGTGAATTATCAAACTTGATTATTATAATGATAAGGGTTCCTCCCTATTTATAGATTTAGGTTAACTTGCATCTCAAGTTAAAGCCCAAACTATAAAAGCCCAAAAATATCTAATCTAATCTTTCTAAATCAAATCTGATCTTTCTAAATCAAATCTAATCTTTCTAAAACAATAAATTACATATTTAACACTAAACCTAATTCATTGTGTCTAAACTGTCTATATTCATCATGACTCTTAGTCTTCTGAAAACTTCGACCTGTACTCCCTTCGTCATGATATATGCAATCTGATTCTCTGTTCTGCATTGTCCCAAGTTCATCTTCCCTTCTGCTACCAGCTCTCGAAGAGAATGTAACCTCATTTCAATGTACTTACTTCGACCATGTGCTATTGGATTCTTTGCCAAGTTGATAGCTGACATGCTGTCAATCTTCATGGTAATTGCTCCATGACTCTTCCCTGTGATCTCTTCGACCAGGTTCACCATCCAGGTTACTTGACACGCACAAAGAGAAGCAACTATGTACTCTACTTCGCATGATGACAATGCCACTACTGGCTCCTTTCTCGAACTCCAAGCAAATGGTGCACCACCTAACATAAACACATAGCCAACAGTGGATTTTCTATCCTCAGCATCACTACACCAACTAGAGTCGGTGTATCCCACTAACTTGCATTCTTTACCTTCATCAGCTGCAGGAAACAAAATACCGTAGTCTAGAGTCCCTTTCAGATACCTTAGTATCCTCTTCGTTGCTGCTAGGTGTGATACCTTTGGCTTCAGCATGAATCTACTTACCATACCCACGCTGTATGCTAAGTCAGGCCTTGTGTGACAAAGGTATCGAAGTGACCCAATATGTCTTCTGTATTGGGTAGGGTCAACATCATCTACATCTGAATCTTTTAACAGTTGCAATCTGGTCTCAGCTAGAGTCAAAGTTGGGTTGCAATCTTGCATCTCAAATCTCTTGAGTATTTGCCTGCATATCTTCTTTGGTGAATCATCAAACATCTACTAGTCTTGTAGAATTCAATGCCAAAGAAATATGAGAGATTTCCCAAGTATGACATTTCAAACACCTCACTTAGGTCATGTTTGAAATCTTCGATCTCCTTCTTGCAACTTCCTGTTATCAACATGTCATCGACATGGAGGCATAGAATAAGTAATTCACTATTGCTTCTCCTTACATGCACTCCATGCTCATTGGTACATTTCACAAATTCCTTCTTCCTTAAGAAGCTGTCGATTTTCTTATTCCAAGCTCTTGGAGCTTGCTTGAGTCTATACAGAGCTTTATGGAGCTTGCGCACATTTCCTTCTTCGCCTCGTTTCACATACCCAGCTGGCTGTGCGGCATAAACTTCTTTGTCTAAGGGGCCATTAAGGAATGCACACTTCACGTCCATCTGAAATGTGTGCCAATTGTTCATATTTGCTAGACCAACAACTAACCTGGTTGTTTCGATCCTAGCAATAGGTGCAAACACTTCGTCGAAGTCGATTCCTTCCTTCTGAAGAAATCCTTTCGCCACAAGTCTCGCCTTGTGTCGAGTTACTTCTCCTCTAGAATTCATCTTCACCTTGTAAACCCACTTCACATCAATTTCCTTCTTGCCTTGAGGCAATTCGACAAGTGACCAGGTGTTGTTGACTTCGATGGACTCTAACTCCTCATTTATTGCTTTCACCCACTTCGAATCTTTCAATGCCTCGGCTGAATTGACCAGTTCGACATCTGCGTAGAAAGTATAATGTACCAGCTCACCCTCTTCATCAACCACATCATCTGATGTAATTACACATTCTTGGAACCTTGCAGGCATGTGTCTTGTTCGTCGAGGTCTGCTTGGACCTGCTTTATCTATGACTTGTTCCTGCCGAATTTCTCTTTCGACTTCAGTGGCTGGTTCTTCATAAGAGATTCTCACTGAATCCTTCTTGACATTCTCAGTCCAATCCTATTCTTTAAGCTCATCTATGATCACGTCCCTGCTGATCACTACTTGCTTATTCACTGGGTCGAACAACTTGTAACCTCCAGTAGAATGATATCCTATCAAGATCATCTGATTCGACTTGTCATCAAGCTTCTTTCTCAACTGATCTGGCACATGTCTATGTGCTATAGATCCAAATACCTTCAAGTGACTAAGGCTAGGCTTGACACCTGACCAACATTCTTCTGGTGTGATTCCTTCAAGCTTATTCGTCGGACATCTATTCAAAATATATGTTGCTGTCGAAATCGCTTCTCCCCATAATTCTTTGGGCAGATGCTTTCCATTCAACATACTTCTCACCTTGTTCATGATGGTTCTGTTCTTCCTTTCTGCAATTCCATTTTGCTGTAGAGTGTAGGGTGACATCACCTCATGCATAATCCCTTCTTTCTCACATAATGCATCGAACTCTTTCGACACATACTCTCCACCACCACCAGTCCTCAAAATTTTCAACTTTCGACCACTCTGTCTTTAGAGCATAGATTTGAATTTGGAAAATGCCTCGATCACATCACTTTTCTTCTTGATGAGGTAAGTCCACAGCTTTCGACTGTAATCATCTATGAACGTGACAAAGTATCTGTTGCCTGCAATCCACCTGGATTGGACCACATACATCAGGGTATATGACTTCCAGAATTGCCTTCGACTTCCTTCCTGCATCCTTGCTAAAGGTATTCTTGTGTTGTTTCGACTGAACACACTCTTCACAGACTTCACTTGGAATGTCAATTTCAGGTAATCCTGAAGCCATATTTCTTCTCTTTAGCTCTCTGATGTCATTGAAGTTGAGATGGCCTAGTCGAATATGCCATAACCACTCATCTCTGCTGGCTGCAGTTGCTAGGCACTTGTACTCCATCACATTGAGTTCAATCTTGAAGGTCCTATTCTGAGACATTGGAGCCTTCAAGATTAATCTACCACCTGCGTCAAGAACTCTCATCATCTTTTCTTCGATCGACTCCTTGTAGTTCTTTTCGACCAACTGCCCTATACTGAGCAAATTGCTCTTCATGCCTGGTATGTACAACACATTGGAAATTGTTGACCTCTTGCCATCTTTCCTCATAATCAGAACATCACTAACACCTTCAGCTGATAGAGTGTTGTCATTTAGAAACTTCACAATGTTCTTCGACGAGGGCTTCATGTTGACAAACCAATCTTTCCTTCCAGTCATGTGTGATGAGCATCCTGAGTCCAAGTACCACTGGTCCTAGAATCTCTCTACGTCTCTTGTTGTGACCATCAACAACATCTCTTCTTCTTCATGTTTCGCCAGCTTTGCATCAGTTTCTTGATTCTTCTTCGTTTATGGACAATCACTAAAATAGTGACCATACTTCTGACAGTTGAAACATTGAATGTGACTTTTGTCCGGCTTTCGACCACCATCTATTCCTCTACCTACAACACCACCTCTTTGGTTACCTTGGTTCCAGGGTTTTCTTTGATTCGACCAGTTTCCTTCATTCTGATTTCTACCAGTCGAATTGTTGTAGCCTCCTCTACCTTTGTTGCCATTCCAGCTTCCTTTGCATTTCCTTTCCTTTTCTGATTGCGTCTGCAAAGCCATATCACTCTTCGACTTTCCTGCAACTCTTTCAGCCATCCTTTGTTCATGAGACTCAAGCGTCCCTTGAAGCTTTTCCTTCGTTAATACTGACAAGTCTTTCGACTCTTCTATGGCTACTACCATGTGGTCGAACTTTGGAGCCAATGACCTCAAGATCTTTGCAACAACTGATCTTGATGTCAACACATCTCCACATACCATGATTTCATTCACCAACTTTGTAACTCTGGCAAAGAAATCTATTATACTTTCATTGTCTTCCATCTGAAGCAACTCATAGGTTCTCTTGTGAGTTTGTAACCTCACCTCTTTCACCTTCTCTACGCCTCCAAACGACTTTTCAAGAATATCCCACGCTTCCTTTGCTGACTCTGCATCACTAACTTTTTTAAAGTTATCTGGATCGGCACACTGATGGATTATAAAGAGGGCTTTATAATCTTTCTTCTTCAATTCTTTGTGTGCAGCCTTTTCTTGACCTGTCGCGTTCTCTGCAAGCGGTGCTACTCATTCCTTCACAAGATTCCAAAGTTCTTGATAACAGAAAACCACCTTAATCAGCTTGCACCAATTCTCATAATTATCTTTCTTGAGAATCGGAAGGCTTGCCGGAAAATGTCCGTTCGGATGATTCATCGCCACCACGATTTTTCTTCCTTGAATCGCAACCGGAGCTCTAGATACCAGGTGATGGAATTAACCCAAAACCTTTTGAGAATTCCTATTCAATCTTGATCTCAACATTGTTAACAATCACACGCAATAGCAACGAAAAGAAAAATTGAGAAAGAAAGAAAGAAAAAAGAGAAATAGTAGCGTTGGAGAAGAAGATGAAAAACTGCAGAATTCTTTTTGCCCACAAACTGTGGAAACTTTCAATATTCACTTGCAACTGCAAATTGTGAATTATCAAACTTGATTATTACAATGATAAGGGTTCCTCCCTATTTATAGATTTAGGTTAACTTGCATCGCAAGCTAAAGCCCAAACTATAAAAACCCAAAAATATTTAATCTAATCTTTCTAAATCAAATCTGATCTTTCTAAATCAAATCTATTCTTTCTAAAACAATAAATTATATATTTAACACTAAAAACCAAATCAAATCGAGGGCATATCAACAATTCGGATTTTTTTTTTTCTAAAAATCGATTCAAATCGATTTGATTACACCCCTTAAAACATGTGTAATAGATGGAGGGAAAAGTAGCCCCCCTCGTTATACAACTCAGAAAATAATACAGGCTTTGAAATTTTCTAAATCTCAAACTCGTGCATATTAGGCCCTCTATTTGCCAGAAAAAAAGATTCATATTTAAAGATTTCACTTCAGTTTTATTTGGCAATATCAACCCATTAGCTTATAATGATAATTTAAAAAATATAAGTTTGAAGCACTAAAACGAATGACAAAATCAAATATTTAAAAATTAACATCACATTCCTAAAAGACATTGATATGTATAAATATTTGAATTATCTATAAAAGATCAATTATCTCTAATGTAATAAAATAAAAAAATATTTAAATAATTAAAAAATATATTGATTGTGTAAACATGTTTTTTCATATTTGATTATTTTACTATAAACAAAATTGTCAGCGAGTAAAATAAAAAAAAAAGAATATACACTGAAGTGTAAAATATTTTTACACTATCAACCAATGACAAACGTTTATTCCGCCACATCACATTTTTATTTTTAAAATACTGTTATACTTTATCATTTTAAAATAATCTGATTGAATGTCTGTGTAATATTTCTTTATACCGACAGTGCATTACCTTTAAACGCGAGTAAAATCTCGTCTTTCAAATAACTATATTTTTCTCCAACCTACTCATACAACAAAACAATATGCTAACATAAGCATTGATCTTTCATCATCTGTGTCGGCCAAAGAATTTATAAATGTCTTTTTCTTTACAAATACTTCCATCTATCAAAATATATAAAACAAAAAATCCTTATTCTAAAAACTCTCTACTATAGACAATATGCTCTTTAGATATATCCAATAACTCCTTACAACAAACAAGACAATAAGATAATTATAAGACAATATTTAATAACAGTAAATTATTTCACAAGTGACATATAATCTTCTAATTCATCAATAGAAATAGTTAGGAGTTTTTCAGCTAAAGCACTCTTCCCTTAAATTCTTTAAAAAAATATTTTAATATAAACATCTTGAATGCTATTTGTTCGATATAAAAAATATAGTTGAAAAAAATTATAATTAAAAACAATTATTTATTTTCAAATAAATCTTATATTTGAAAGAAAAACACTAATAATATATGAGAATTTCTTATCACACCACCATTGTCTCTTAGGCACCATCTGAATTTCCGGTTTTGCCCCCTGATTTCGGATGTGCACATTCGGACGCACCAATTTTTTAAAATTTTTCAGTTTTTACTGGATGTGCACATCCAGAATAAATTCGTATTTGCAAATTCGGAATAAATGCTGAAGCAAAACACCAGAAATCCAACAATCTTTCTCACATTCATAAAACAAAATCGGGATTACATTGAGAAAATCGCCATGACATCGACAAAAATTTAAATATTACAAGATCAATAGCCCGGTGGACGCTTGCACATCTCTAAGATGTCATCGACCGTTCTTCGGATTTTGACGGCCGCCTCGAACTCGAGCGGGAATCGTTCTTCGTAACCCAAAAAAGTTTGCCACATCGCTCTAACATTCTCTTGATTCTTGAGCTCAACAAGGCTGTAAGCGACGTTCCCTTCGTTATCAACGGAAGGTGAACGATACTGAAGCTTCGCAACCTTCCGTTTGTCTCCGTAAGGTAGGAGATGTTCGATGTCGTCAATGATCTCGCCGATGGAGGTGTCCTTCGTTAGCTTATACTGGCGATTGCGTGTTTTTCCGTCGGTGTAGGAGACAGTTGCGACATACCAATGGATCTTGATATCATACAATTGAGACATTTAGTGTTTGTGTGAATGATATCAAATGAAACCCCTAATTTATAGAAAAGTTAGGGTAAAGTTATTTCTGCCTAAGTACGTTCCGGATGTGCAGATCCGGACAAACCCTACAAATAATACTTCCGGATGTGCACATCCGGAAATTGTCCGGATATGTAAATCAGAATGTTTTACTGATACAATTTTAAAACAGAATTGAACAGCTCATGCAACCACTTGGAATACTTTAAGTGCAATAAAATTCGTAAGTGTATTAAAAAGACATATGGATAAAAATACAATATATTTCACTTCATTAATGTACATGGTGTCGTATGATTATACAAAAGAGTTAAAACAAAATTCTCCGTCTAAATCTATTGGAGCTAGAACTTTCGATTTTTTCGCATTTGATGCCTTTTCAATTGCGTGCAATCTTTCGAATTCAAGCATCCTTTTGACAAAACTATCCGTCCAAGACTCGGCAATTGCGGTTGCATGCGTCGCCCATTGCGGTGATTTAGGTGGTATCGGGCATCCGGGTTTCAAGATAACTTGTACGAAATGTCTTGATTTCGCAATAGTGCAACCACACTTTGCACTATCAGAACCTACCGTTTCGGCTCGGTTGGCCTCGTGAAAAATATAGCCTAACCTCGCCCGAGACATGTTGCCGATCAATTGAGAGTAGAGGAAGTTACCTTTAAACCGATATTCCAAAACCGTGATGCTCCGACCGAAAGTGGTTTGTATCTCATTGTGTTGGTTTTTGATCATTAGATTCACGGAGTCCCAATTCCGACATAAATCCCCTTGCTATTCCCCAACCAATTCTTCAAAGTGGCATGTGCCGACTCAACTCTATTGGTGGTAGTGTTTCCAAGATGTCGTACGTTATCGGTCCACGCATAAACAATCTTTTCTTTCACTTGATCAAGAATGATGGATTCAACATATTTCAACAAAGCGGGGGTACCGTTCACACACTTTCTGGAATTTAATGACCGAATCGGCATATAATTCCGTTGTGGAAGAATTTAGAATATGAGTCCATGCATCCATAATTTTCTCTACAATGACACCCGACTTGACCACTTTTCCGTTTTCCGACTCCACTTGTTTTGCACCAACCGCGGTCTTAACCCGACTTCGCACATTCTTTGTTATGTGAAATCGACAAAGTAGTGCATTGGAAGAAGGAAAGACCTTTGCAACCGCATTCATCAAGGCGTTGTCGCGGTCTGTAACAATTGCTTTTGGCATTTGAACATGTTTCTTCAAAAGTGACCGACACGTCTCCAACGCCCACGTGAAATTGTCCTCTTTCTCACATTCCAAAAAGGCAAAGCCGACGGCATATGTCTTATCCGTAGACGTAACGCCAACCATCTCAAACAATGGAAGACGATACTTGTTTGTCTTGTAGGTGCTATCGAGAATGAGCACTGTCGAGAACGTGTTGAACAACTTGATGGAATTCGGATGAGTCCAAAAAATATCTCGGACCGTAATTCCATCATCGCGATATCTGTACCGAGACACGTAATCGTTGTCCTCCAACACTTTCAACAGTTGTTGCATCTCACTCCTATCTCCCCTAATTGCCTTGTTCGTTTGATACCGAATGTTATACACTTGCTTTATGTTTGCAACATTTTCGGGTTCTTTCCGTTTCAACGTCGCAAGTATATTCTTCGGTTGGACAAGGTTCAAGGTCATGTCGGCTATACATGTCTTCTCTTCCGCCTTGAGCCGACATACACTTGGATGGCCTTGAAGCTTTGAGCACATTTCGTGGTTATGTATACCACAACGAACGGTAAATCTCAATTTCTTTGAAACTAACATGTAACCACCAATCTTAAAAGGGCACTCACATCTTCTAGTACCGGTCTCGTCTTTCTTTAACTTCCGTAGAGGTGTTTGATATTTAACGCTTCTTTCGCAACCCAAAATTACAAAAGCTTTTCTTCTATCCGACCCATTATCCGATCTCCCGATATTTACATCGAAGCCAAGCTCAATAGCCGTTCTACGAATGTATGCAATCATGCTTTCACGATCATCAAAGTCTTGCTTGTTGTTAAAGTCACCGCCGACATCAACCGACTTTACGAGCATACCTTCATCTTTCGGGGAAATTGACGCAACTAATTCTTTTGCCATGTTATCGGGATGCACCATATCTATTTATAAACAAGAATAGAACAATTAATATGTATAAATACGATATATTAAAAAATGCTGAAAACTTAAATTAATTAGCTTCAGGCATTTTTTCGGATGTGCACATCCGAAAAAGTTCATGCTAAATTCGTTCCGGATGTGCACATCCGGAAGTAGCGTAACTTGTTTTTTTCAAAAATGTAGATTGATAATGTGAGCAATGTAGTGGATGAAGTTGAATGTTTACCTGAAATTCAGTCTTTCCTTGCTCCCTTTGATTTGTTGCACCAAAAACTTGAACTTTTTGAGTGAGAAATGGGATTGATGAAGTAGGGTTTTTTGGGTTGGTGAGAGTGAGTGTGGAAGAAAAAAGGTTGATTATGGGAAAAGGGAGTGATCATGCAGCTTCTAATATAACATCAATTATTCCGGATATACATATCCGGAGGCCTTCCGCATATACACATCCGGAACAACTTTTTATTTCTTAAGGATACGGTGCGTCCGGATGTGCACATCCGGAATCAGGGGGCAAAAAAATAATTTCACGTGGTGCATTAAGAAATGCTCTAATATATTTATACATGACACGACTTAAATAAAACTAAACTTACATTTTTCCGTTTATTTAAAAATGTCATTTAAACATTAAACTCTTAAACTAAAAAAGTGGAAAGATATAGTCAACTGTTTCCTTCTCCATTTTTTTTCTACCGACTTTTGTGAGCACGAGTATTTACATAAACTTTTATATTTTTAGGCTTAAAAGATATAATATCTGCGTGTTTTCCCCGTCTTACCCTCACTTTTTTGTGAGACGAACCTAATATTTAAGTCTGCATCTTCAATTATGATTATTCCGCCCCATTTTTTATAAACTTTTTACAGGACATATCTAAACGGGGCGACATGCTTGATTGCCACCACTAATCTTCTAACTCATCGGCTAAAGTTATCTCTTCCTAAATTCTTAAGATTATTTTAATATAAACATCTTTGTTAGGGGAGTTTTACACTAGGGAGCATTGAATATTAGGCCAAGAGCAACACAAGTGAGACACACCACATATTCACCAAAAACTTTAAGGTGATATATTAGGCCAAGAGCAACACAATGTGAGACTATTATTCATACTACTCACACTTATTATATTATTCTCAATAATCTTAAATATTATTCGTTCTAGATAAAAAAGATATAGTTGAAAAAGATATATAATTAAAAACAATTATTTATTTTCAAATAAATCTTATATTTGAAAGAAAAACAATAATAAAATAATATATTTATACATGACTCGACTTAAATAAAAATAAACTTACATTTTTCCCTTTATTTAAAAAAGTCATTTAAACATTAAACTCTTAAACTAAAAAAGTGCATTCTACAATCTTTCTTTCATAAAAATAACTTTTCACTAACCAATAAAAGTGCTTTAAAAAAAGTAGTTATTGAAAAATAAGTAGAAATTAATTTTATAGAAAATATGTGAGTAGAAATTTTACTTCACTATTAAATGAATACCATTATTTTGGCTGCACTATTTACTAGCTCCAACCGATGTCCCACCTTTGTCTGTTCACTCGTCGACCTAACTGTATGCGGCCTAATCAATTGCAATTATAGTTTCTAAATGTGGCCATAAGAAACACAAATTATTTGTCAAATCTCTGGATTACTTTTGAGATATTTTCCTTATATTTAGTTTGTGTGGTTCGATTAATAAGTGCCTCACAAATATGTTGTTACATGGTCAATTTATGACTCATCAGTAAATGAGGACAAAATCTCAAATGTAATTCAAATATCATTATAAAACAACAAATATATATATTTGAGTTATCCAACAAATATATATATATATATATATATATATATATATATATATATATATATATATATATATATATATACACTACAACAAAAGTAAGTTATAACATCGCACCTTAGACAACGCTTTAATACAAAAGCGCTGCTATAAGTTAAAAACAAGAAAACTAGCCATTTTAAAAAGTAAAAGCGCAAAAAAATATAAGACCTTAGACAGCGCTTTGGTCAAAAGCGCTTTATAAGGTCTTATAAATTTAAAAAAAAAATTTAATGGAAAATATTAGACAGCGCTTTAGTTAAAAGCGCTTTCTAAGGTCTTATAAATTTTAAAAAAATATAAGACCTTAGACAGCGCTTCGGTCAAAAGCGCTTTCTAAAGTTTTATTAATTTAAAAAAAAAAATTAAAGGAAAATATTAGACAGCGCTTACCTTAAAAGCGCTTTCTAAGGTCCTAAAAATTAAAAAAAATAAAATCAAAAGCGCTGTCTAAGGCCAACCTTTGAAAGCGCTTTTAAAAGCGCTGTCTAAGGTCTAATTAAATTAAAATATATGAATAGTCAGTATTCATTTTCATATTTGCGCTCTTTCTTCTCCCCTGCATGCGAACAGAGCTCAAAACCCTTCACCGAAAAACCTTCACCGTCAACCGTCCTTAACTGTCCGTCAATCGTAAACCTTCACCGAAAAACCTTGCCGTTCGTCCGTTTCTGCTCATTTCCGTCGTCGTTCGTTTCTGCTCATTGCCGTCGTCCGTCCGTTTCTGCTCTTTGATACATTTCGTTCTTGCATTGCCGTTGTTACCGTCGTTAAAGGTACGTCGTTGTTGTGTTTTGTTAAGTTTTGTTAATGAAGTTAATGAAAATGAGTTTTGTTAATGAAGTTCGTTCATTTCGTTCTTTCTGCTCTTTGATGAGTTTTATTAATGAAGTTATGTTGGTCTGTTTTATTAATGAAGTTTTGTAGTGAATGAGTATGTTTGAAGTTTTGTTAATGAAGTTTTGTAGTGAATGAGTATATTTGATGAGTTTGTTAATGAGTTTTGTTAATGGAGTTTTGTTAATGAAGTTTTGTTAATGAGCTAACTCCAAGTATTTTTGTTTAAAACATATTTTATTATATTTGTTAAATCGTTTAGTTTAGTTTAGTTTAGTTTAGTTTAATGAAGTTTTGTTTAAAACATCTTCTAAATAGTTTAGTTTAATGAAGTTTTGTTTAATGAAGTTTTGTTTAAAACATCTTCTAAATAGTTTAGTTTAGTTTTATTAAATCTTCTAAAAAACTTTTATTTTAAAACATATCCAACTCTTTAGCCATTATAGCTAAAGAGGTAAAATTTGTTATATACTTGATTTCTTTCTTATATTTGTTATATATTATGTCATATTTGTTATATTTGATATCCTTGATTTCTTTATTATATTTGTTATATATTATATTTGGTATCCTTGATTTATTTATTACAGGTTAGATGGCTACTAACAATGATCACCCACATGATGATGATCACCCATATGATGATGATCACCCACATGATGATGATCACCTACATGATGATGATCCCGATATTCAGGTTGGAAGTAACAGATCTATGGAAGCAGAGATTAGAAGAGGAATAACCATTATGAAGAGAGTGATCCGTGCTAGAGATCAAGGCATCACTTATAATGTGCATTGGAGCGCTTCGAATACACTTATTGAGCCTAACGGTCATACTTTGACAAGTTTCATTGGTGCACTTGTAAGGAATTCGGTTCCTATTACTTGTGATGATTGGAGATCCAAACAGTTGAAGGAAACCAAAGAAAAAATTTGGAATGAGATAAAGGTACCATAATTATGTCTTTAATTATGCCAACTAATTATGTCCTTCAAATTATCTGTACTAACCAATGTGTATGGTTTTTTTAGAGGTGCTTCAACGTCGAGGAAGAAAGAAAAGCTTTTTTGATGAGATTGGCAGGGAAGCTCCTAAGAGGGTTTAGGACATATTTAAACCGCACCTATCTTAGGGATGCTGACGATAACTTTGTTGATGGAGAGTATCCATCTAAATATGCAAGTTTGATTTCACCACAAGAATGGGTAACGTTTAAATCCAAACGACAAACCCCAGAATTTACGCGATTAAGTGCAATTAATCGGGAAAGAGCATCAGCTCCCAAGTATAAATACAGGAAAGGACGTGTTGGATATGGACGTTTGGAGCAATCTTTGGTAAGTATCAATATATTGCAATGCTATAATAATTGTTCATCATGAGTTATAGTTGATCATATTATTTGGCTTTATATGTAGTTACAACAGGCGAATAGCTCTGAAACATCTCTTCCTGCACATGTCTTGTGGAAGGAAGCCCGTGTGGGCAAGTCTGGAGTTTTTGCAGTAGAGGTTCTACAAGTATTTGAGAAATGTGTAAGTATAACAATATTTCTTTAATTAAATCAAAACTTTATTAACAAATATTTGACAAATATTCGATATTCATCTGATTTTCAGGAGGCGTTATCTCAGTCTGTATCTCCAGACGATACCAGGAGCATACTTAGTCGGACATTAGATGTCCTTGAGTATTCTGGTCGGGTGAGGGGTAAGGCATTTGGGATTACCCCGACCTCCTTGAATATTAAAAAGGGAAAGGTTGCTAGTAATGCAGAACTTCAAGCTAAATTGGAAGCACTAGAAGCTGAGGTTCGGGAATTACGAAAGGAAAAAGAAAGGGATAACGCTTCATGTTTTAGAGATGGATCGGAGAAAGATAGTATCAACTGCAGCTTTCATCCGATTATTCCAGAGGTAATTATATATATATTTATGAAATTAAATTAGTAGCTTAAATTATTTAAATGACATATATACACATTAACAATGGCATATTTATTTTTGGTTTTAGGGCGTTTCCCAATGTCAGCTCTTCTTATCTTCACCAACTTATCGGAAGGTTGCAAAGGGAAAAGTGTATAACAATGGGGTACAATTACTTCACAATAAATCCCTCCCTACTGGAAGTTTGAAAGTATCAGTTGATATTGCTATAGAGGAGGAAGCACTATTACCCTATCCTGACGATGATTCGGATGTAACATTGGTACGAGATGCTATAGGGTCGTATGTTGCATGGCCGTCAAACCTCATACTCGTAGGATATGAGGTATGCTTAAAACCGTTATAAACCTTTGTTAACCTTAATGTGTAGATTTAAAGATTTTACGAGCATTTTATTTTCATTTTTTACATGGTAATGTTATTTAGACTCCAACAAAATCCAAAACAAAGGATAAGCGGATTCCGGAGCATACCGAGTCCGTTGTTTCAAAAAAACAGGTACATCACAATTATATGATATTTATGCATAGAAAATGTTAAATTGGATATCTTATACTTCATCTAACAAATTATATGATATATAGCTGCCTGGTAAACAGATTAGCAACATTTCAATGCAAACAAATGTTGGTGCTAAGAAGAGCAGGGGTAGAAAACAACCTATCTCCAAGTTTAGGTCGTGCCTCCAGACGTATCTACAAGTGACAGATATTATCACCGGAGGTGTCCGTCTTATAAATATGGAGAAAGGTATCTATGGCTTTGAACATGACCAAATTATTAGTAATGAAGACTTCGAGCAAGTTTTCAATCATGAAGAATTGGGCGTCACTGTTGTCAATACATACGTGAGGTATATATCCGATCTACTTTGGTATATTAATTGAACAACTCATTTACTTTATGTTTCAAATGAATAGTCTAATGTTAATGATGTTTTTATTTAAGGTTTCTGTATGACAAAGTTATGCGCCCACACGGATTGCAACAAAGATTTGCATTCCTATGCCCGACGTCTGTCAACTTAACCTTAATAATCAATAAACCAGATGAGGTCCTGGCGTATATACGCGACGTCTTTATGGACAACCAAGAAACGGAAAAGTTGTTCTTTTTACCGTTTAATACTGGGTTAGATTTTCATTCTAAATTCATCTATTATAGTTTTTTTGTATTTTGACGTCGTGTAGAAAGTTTCCATCTAACACTTGTTTAATCTTACAGTGGACATTGGTTGTTGGTCGCAATTAATCCTAACAGAGCAATGGTGTATTATCTGGATTCGTTAGGAAATGATTGGACAACATACCCGAATTTGAAGAAGTGTATTGACACGTAAGTGAGATTGTTCTAAATATGAATGTGTATATTTATTTGTTTGTTTATTTATTTATGTGAATTTTTCTAAATATTCACTTATATTTTATTAGCGCTATACAAGCTTTCCTAGCACTACGAGATAGCCATCTACCACAGCAGAGAGTCAACCCCATTATTACATGGAATACAGTGAAGGTATATTAATTATCACATGTTTTATTATATTAGTGATGCTACTTGATAAAACTTAGGATTTATCCATATTTTCTTTTCATTTGTAGTGTCCTCGGCAACGCAATCAAATAGATTGCGGCTATTTCATGTTGAGGTTTATGAGAGACACTCTTTTGTTGGATCGAATAGAGATTCCATCCGATGTATGTATTTCTAACTTATGAGTTATTTTAATATTAACACATATCTCTCATGTCTAATGAAATAGTTAAAACTAAATCAAACTATGTTATATTATTATGTAGTACTTTGAAGAATGCAAGTGTGCTCATTACTCAATTTCTCAATTGGATGAAATTAAAGAGGATTGGTGTCAATACATTATCGAGCTCGGAATTTTACAAGGTATAATATTGTACTCTTACTTTAATTGATGAGAATTTAAATATGTGTAACTTTGTTTATGTATTCTTTTAATTGAATTACAATCTTTGTGTTTTCAGGACCTATAATGTAGATTTGAAGCATACCTTTGGTTGGATGCAAAAGTACTAGTATAAGTGATATGTGCAATTGTAGAAAAAATGTAATGATTTGTAATTATAAATAGGTGTATATATAATTTTGGTTTGTAATTTTAAATATATATATTGGTTTGAATTGCCAATTGTTTTGGATATATAATTTTGGTGTAAATTGGTACATTTAAATAGGATAAATTGGATTGATTTGAATCTCCAAATTGTGGTATTTTTCTGAACAGGTCAAAAACAGGTCAAATTATGGTTGAAAAAACCTGGTAAAAATTGAGGTTTTAAAAAATTTATATAAAATTTTTCGTATACCTTAGACAGCGCTTTGGGTGAAAGCGCTGTCTAAGGTATACCAAAAAAATGTCAAAAAAGGTAGGGCTTAGACAGTGCTTTCACCAAAAGCGTTGTCTAAGGTATACGAAAATTTTTATATAAAGGTACCATAGACAGCGCTTTTCATTAAATATACCCACCTTTAGACAGCGCTTTTGGTATTAACCAAAGCGCTGTCTAAACCTATAGCAGCGCAGGTTTAGACAGCGCTTAAAAGCGTTGTCTAAGGGCAAAAAAAGCGCTGTCTAAGGTCTTATTTGTTGTAGTGATATATATATATATATATATATATATATATATATATATATATATATATATATATATATGAAAGAGTGTCTAAAGAGAAAATAAAGATTAAGATTCTATATATATGAGTTATCCAAGATATGTATAAAGAAGTATCGACTAATGTACAAATACAAGGTGGATAGATATACGACTTTTTCATTACAATAGGTTTGCATAAATGCTCAACTCTAAACCCATACCTTTGTATCTTAATGTTGGATGTACTCACGGAACCAGCAACCAACGAGATGCATACTTTTTGCATATGATATGGCTCTACTTGGAGAGTCGAAGGAGAATTTAAATAAGAGGTTGGAGACTTGGATACAAACTTTAGAAACATATGGTTTTAACATAAGTAGAAGTAAGACGGAGTATATAGAATGTAAGCTCAATAAAAGAAAAATTGTTTCTTGTCAGGTGATAATATGGACTATGGACGGTCAAGAAGGGCTGAATATACCTCCATGGTTAAAATTCGTTTTAAAAAGGTTTTCATCAAAGTTTCAAAAACAAAGTATATTTTGCATAGAGGAAGCAAACTCGGCGTAAAAGAGATTATGCTTATCGATTGAGAGATTCACAAATGTACTTAAACAATTTATAATAGATCAAATTGGACTAGTTAATTATACCAAATAAACAAACTAATTGTATTTCAAAATCGTTCAATTCCAGAAGAGGTGTTATCAAATGATTTTCAACCACACACCAGATTTTACAATCACAGTCTTCAGGTTTAATCGACACTAATACAAGTTTGAATTACCAATTCTAACAAAACCTACAACTTATACAATAAATCTCTACCAACAGAAAATTCTATCAGCATACAATTCTAGAAAGTAGTATAAACAACCTAATCACGCAATCAACTACAAAATTAAATGTGTGTGTGTGTGTGTGTGTGTGTGTGTGAGAGAGAGAGAGAGAGAGAGAGAGAGAGAGAAAGAGAGAATACACCAGGATTTATAGTGGTTTTGGCACGTTCATCCTCTATTTTTGCTTAATCCACTATCCAATGATTGCCCATTGAAAATTCGTCGGTCTTCCCTTATGATCTATAACAAAATTACAAGAGTTTGTAGAATCACTAGTCCAAAAATAAATGCAGAAAAATTAATTGAATTCTTTTCTTAATCTTCACTTGTACACAACTCCAGAAACTGAACTTTATGTGAAATCTTTGCTAGAGATCTCTTCTTGCATCTTCCAGCCCCAACAACCTGCTCCTATGACATTTTCTTGCATCTTCCAGTATCTAGACTTGTACACAACTCCACAAACTAGACTTTATGCGAAATTTTTACTTGAGATCTCTTCTTGCATCTTCCATACCTAACAACTTGCTCCTAAGATATCTTCTTGCATCTTCCAGTATCTTGAGCATTGGTTTGTCTTAAGATTGATAAGAACTCTTACCATGTTCGTAGGCTTCTACACAACACTACCAAGGTCAACCTAGAGAGAAAAATCACCTTCTTTTTCGTCACAACACCACACACTCTTGCAATCCCCTAAAATCTTAAACAAATCTTCAAAAAAATGTTAAATCCAAAACGAATCTCCTTAATTAATCACAAATATTTCAAGATAAGATTCAGATCCATGAAACAATGGAAAAACAATTAGATAGAAGATGAAAGAAATTGTTTTTAAGTGCTCAAGAAAGGTTCAAAACTCTTTTGAAAATGTGAGAACAAGTGATCTATGAGTTTTCAAATCATCAATGGAATAATGTGTTTTCTAACATTGTGAAAGGTTTGAGAGTAAAAAATGATTTATAGGTGTTGAAGATGAAACACAAAAATAGTGAAAAAAAATCACATTTGATTCGAGTCAAGAACACTTGGTGAATTGAGTCAAGTGGCAAAGTAATGTGGAACAAGATATTCACTTAAAGAGACACCCATTTTGGTGTGTTTCGAGTGAAGCACAAGGCATGATTTAACTCAAACATGCTATGATTCTAGTCATGTGTTAGTCATGATTCGATTCGAACTGGGCAGAGGCTAAAGGAAGCTTCATGATTCTACTCATGTTGAATTTGTGATTCGACTCACAGGTTGCATGATTTGAATTATGTGTGAGTTGTGATTCAAATCACAAGCTCACACAACTTCATATTCCTCTATGTTCAGTTTGATTCAACTCAATGGATTGTGTGATTCGAATCACACATCCAAAATATCAAATTTTGAAGTTCTTAAAGATGTTTTTTTATTTTACTTGTGACATGACTTGAACCAATCTCAATTATGGTTCTTGTTCCAAAAACTCAACTAATTTACTTAAAGCATAATGTTCATACTCAAACACAAACAATTTAATTATGCATGCTAAAATACAGGTCCAAAACTCGATCCGTAAAGATGCGCAATTGAAGAGAAGACTCAAATATAAAACTAAACTTAAAGTAAAGCTTAAGACACAAGCAACAAAACCACGTAGGGGCCCCTCCCTTAATGTATCTGTTAGCTCCTAATTTCAACGTCTGATATTGGATTAAGAGGATTAATCAAAGAAATAGAATTTTAGAGAAGTTTTGGAAGACTTCGACGGGAATGGTATTCCCAAAAATTCTAGTCGAAAGTGTCCTTGTGCAAGAGAGACATATTTTATGGACTTAGAATATTTCTAAAAATTTGGAAATATGGTTCGACGGAAGCGTTGCTAATGACGTTCGATTCAAGATTTGAATTCAAATAAGGGAGGGAACTTTGTTCTTATCCAATTGATGGTAGAAGACACATGGAGTGCATTTAAAGGACGAAAACATGCAGAATGCCATTTGTCTCGCTCTAATTAGAAGGCTGTTAGGGGTAGTTATTTTTTACTATTATAAATAACAAGTCTTAGTGTTAGGATTTGTGTGTGTTCAAGTTTGTACAAATTCCTCAATTACTCAAAGTACCCGCGTGTAGAGAAACGAGTGTGTGAGAAATGTACGTTTGATGTAACACCATCTTTTATATTTAATGCAATTCAGTTAATCTTTGCCCAGAAGTTATCTTTTACTTTTTGCAAGTTATTTTCCAACGCACTTTGATCATTTTCCCGCATTACTGTTTCTTTTTTATTGTCGAAGTAGACTTTCTTTAAACCAAGAATATTGTCGAGTGTTCATCTTTTTCCAAATATAATTTTAATTTATTTAGCACATGTCCTAAGATTTTGTATGGTCAATCCTGCAAGTTATCCAATTTCTTATTGATTTGGTAGACCAGAGGTTGTTTGCTAATTTTCACAGTAAACAAATTGGCACGCCCAGTGGGACAGTGCTAAGTAATTTGTGAAAACAATTTTCTGTGTTTTCAAAAAATTTATAATTTTGCATTCAATTGTCGTTTTGTTAGCTCCTAAATTTGACGCCTAGGTTAAACCCAGGGGATTAATCTAAGAGACAAGAAAAGTCCTTTAAGGAAATTGGAAGTTTTCGACCATAATTGAACTGTTGAAAGTTTGGGTCAGAATGATGTCCTTACGTAAAAGAGAAACTATGTTGTGGACTTAGAAATATTTCCAAACTTAGGAGATATCAGTCGACGGAAGTACTACTGAGGGCACTTCGACGCGAAGATTCAAAATTCAAATATGGGAGGGAACATTTGTTCTTATCCATTTCTGAAGAAAAACATGTGGCGTGTATCCAAGAAACGAAGGCACGCAGAGCGACACTTGTCGTATTTTAGTTTGTAGGCCGTTAATGGCAGTTATTTCAATTGTTATAAATAGCAAGTTCTAGTGTTAGGATTTGGGGGTGTGTGTTCAATTGTATACAAATACTCAGTGTGCTCAAAGTACCAGTGCGTAGAGAAAAGAGCGTGTGAGAATGTATGTTGATCTAACACCACTTTTACAATTCAATGCAATTTAATAAGTTTCTTTCATTAAACTTTCTCTTTATTCATGCAAGTTAATTTCTGCATTTTACCAGTCTTTTCGACTTGAACCTTTTTACATTTTAGTTTAACTTTATATTCCTTAAATTAGGCCCTTTTTACTTATGAACGCTGTCTGAGTGTTTTTGATATTTTCCAGAAACTTATACAGAAAAATGATTAGCACATGTCCTAGGATCAATCTGGTCGATTCTGCGAGCAACTGAAAACTTTTGTGTTCTTAGAAGACCAGCGCTTGTTTACCAATTTTCTC
The DNA here is from genome assembly GCA_022829125.1 of Lathyrus tuberosus. Classification (NCBI taxonomy): domain Eukaryota; kingdom Viridiplantae; phylum Streptophyta; class Magnoliopsida; order Fabales; family Fabaceae; genus Lathyrus; species Lathyrus tuberosus. Next base: position 1,597,893 of record JALAZF010000799.1, on the reverse strand, counting down.
GGTAAATAAATTTGCACGCCTAGTGGAATAGTGCTAAACGAATTTCTTGTGTTTTCAAAAAGAAACTTATAATTCTGTATTTTGATTCTTTTCTGTGTTGAGTACTTTGTTGTATGTTATTAAGAAGTGGAAAAGTAACCACCGCAAACGAAGATAGACCAAAAAGAAAGTATACGAGGAAAATGGCAAGTAATAATCAACCAAATAGTTCGAATCCTCAAACTATGTCGGGTGTCAATGCATAACCAATCCCAGGGTCTTCAACTAGAGGACCCACGGTTCTTGCGTCTGTATCTGAAACTATACCATCTATGGCAAGTTCGACACCAACACATTCGATCGTCCATACTCAGCCCATTCTGAGTTATGTTGGGTCAAGAGGTCCACCAAGGACTCCCCCACCAGCGGGAAATGCTAACTTCCAACCATTTTTCCCCTTGGATTTTCTATGCCTTTGCCTAGTTGAGACCCGCCATATGGGATGCCAACCTCGATGATGGCAAACTTACAGAATGCTCCTCCAGCATTTACAGAACCTATAGTAACATCGCCTTTACAAGGGTGGGGATCTGGGGTTAATATGGGTCGAAATAACCAGTCCTTAGGAATAGGATACTCAACCCAAATGCCAGGCTTGACGAATACTACTGCAGCCTATTTAAGACAACAAATGGATGAAAGTAACCACTAAATGGTCCAGATGATGTCCCAAACCATGGGAGAAATCTTTCAGCCTCTAATTCAAAATACTACCCAGACTAATCAGCAAATGGCCGTGCAGATGACGCGCCTCACAGATTTCTTTAGTGTGCCTAACCCTCCTCGACACCCTCAGAGAGAGTATATCGTAGGAAACCAAGGGGTGGTGCTCGAAGAAGACCCCACTATTAACCAGAACCAACAAAATCCAGGAAACATACCTCAGGCGAATGTAGTAAACCAGGGAATAGTCGAACCCCCTAAGAATCAACCACAAATTCCTGTAGGAGAACAACCAAGGATGGTTTTGGTGAATAGAAATCAGGACGCTGACAACGTTATACAACAAGTTCGACGTCATGAGGTGGAAGCAAATAACAATTTGGCAGCCATGGTCGAAAGGATTATGGTCCAAAATGGGGTAAACTTTGGCCTTCGAAGGCCAAATTATACATCTCCATTGTCAGAATACATTCTCCAGTCGGAGTTACCCCCTAGAACGAAAGTCCCTAAGTTCACTAAGTTTTCTAGGGACACCACTGAGTCCACTGTCGAACACGTGGCCAGATATGTGATAGAGGCTGGAGAAATTGCGAATAATGAGAATCTTAGTGTTGTACCCCAAATTTTACCCCTTAGATGTCATAACATCTTTTGCATGAGAATCATAGATCAATCACCTATGTATTGTTAACTAACCATTTTATTAGTTTTTGTTCGTTTTGTTTCATTTGTGAATTTAGGTTTTATCTCAAGAGACTTCAAGGGTCTGTGTGGTGTGGTTTGAGATTCAGTGGAAGTTTGACCTAGTCTTGGTCAAACAAGTGGTTTGTATCAGTATCAGCTTATCAGGCTGTGGCAGAGATTCTGAATCAGGGTTTTGGTCCTCATCAAGTCATTTGTTTCATAAGTGTGCACTCAAGGCACGAGGATTAGGGTTTCTCACCCTTGGAGTTTATGGTTGACAAATATCGTTCGGTTGAGTCTCCTAAGGTTAGCTGGTTCATGGTGTGTGCATTACTGTTTCAGTTCAATTGAGGTTGTAGAGCCATCAGAGAGGTTAAAGCAGTTGGTACATTTCAAGGTATGTGCAAGTGTTTGGTCATGTAGTTCAGGATTTGTGGTAGTCAAGTGCAGTGGTCAATGCTAAGTGTTGTGGTGGCGTGTTACCTTTACCATTATCAATTCTTTTTTCTTTTAATCATCCATTTTCCTAATTAACCATTTAAAATCCATTTTCCATAATCCAATTCATCTTATTATCCACTCATAAATTCATTTCCCACCATTATTCATTTTTAATACCCATTATTCATTTTTGTCCATTTTCATTTAACCAATTTCTCAATGTATCTTTATCCACCTCAAGAATTCATTTCAAAAATCATCTTTTTAACACTTATCCATAATCTATTTTCCATTCCTTATCTACTTCAATAATTATCTTTTTTTTATTTCATCCATTCTTCATTTTATTTCATAACAAAACAAACACACTATCCATTAAAATTCCAAAATTATTATTTAGTACTAAGTCCACAAGTTAAGTCCATTCCATTTCTTGTTGGCTCACATACTAAAGCCCATTTATGTTATCACCAAGCCCGATTACACAACATTTGGAAAGGTACATGATTAACCATTGCCACATGAATTCACTACAGCCTCACTACAACACGCCAAAACAGTTCTGCAGAACAAATTGTAGGCCCAAGCTTAATCCTCATGAAGCCACTCCAAATCGGCCCAAGGATCATGCCAAAACATCCTTCAACGTCTACGACACTGCTACACAAACCACGCAACAGGGACAAGTCGAAACAAGTCGTACCACCCAGTACAACAACTCAGCAAACCGGCTCGACCTGCATCATAAAACTGCTGCAACTTCAAGCCCCAAGACTTTGACCCTGCTCTACCTCTCCAAACTCCAAACCTGTACCAAAACCGTGTCAGCAACAGCCTGCGTTGAAATGGACCCTTCAATTGGAAACTTACTCGACAAGTTTAGGTGGTTTTAAAAAGAGAAAAGAGAAGTTCAATAGGGGGATCGACAGAAAAATAAAAAGAGAGAAGGAAGAGAAAATTCTGAAAACCAAAAACCTTCTCTTTCTCTACCGCATACCCCTCCAAACCTTCATCGCCTCTGAACCGAACCCTTGTTTTTCTCAAAACACCCAATCAAACTCTTCTTCAAATCCCTCCACAAACCTTCAACCACATCAAAAATCACAAACCCTTCATCAACAACAACAACCTTTCACCGCCACCGTACAAATCAACAAACTTCTTCCAATCGCAAACCTCCATTCCAGAACCCAAATCAACAACCATCCAACCTTTCCTCAAATAAAAATCTTTCCCAGATTCTTCATAACCTTCACCCTCCATTAAAACAACCTTCATCTTCCTCAACAAACCAAAACAACAATAGAACACCCATTCTTCACGAAACCCACAAATCCTCCATCCAAAACTCAACCGAACCAAGAACAGAATCAGAGTAGAAGAAGAGAGAGTTGAAACATATCAAAACAGAGGGAAAGAATTTGAAATCGGAGGCTTACGCGAGAGATACCGAGAGCAGAACGAGAAGCGTGTTCGACAAAAATGGTTTTTGTTGGTTTCTGGGAAAAGTGAAGTTGACTGTTGACCATGATGTGTTGCTACTAATTGTTTCTGCTTCTTAAGTTGCATCGCCCTATTTCTTTTTAAAAAAAATATAGTAAGAGTTTTGTTTTTATCCAGACCATGCCCTTGTTGCTGGGCTTTGTGTAAAGCCCTTGAAAGCTTCATTTTCTATTTACACCTTCATTTCCTCAAGGCATGCGCGTTCCACCCTTTGTTTTTTGCTAACCCGCTTGTGCTTTTTGGAAGGGCGACGGGCCTTTGAGCCCACATGATCCCATTGATTTTCTTACCCCACGATTCAGAATGCATCCCATTTTGCTTTATTTAATTTGTTTATTATCTTTCTTGTCTTTTTTAAAAAAGCATGCCATTTTCTTGTTTCTCAATATATTTTCTCAATTAATCTTATTTACATTTTGATTCTATTTTCTTTATTTTGGGCCCATGATATTACAAAAATCATGACTTGGTTGATTTATTCAAAATGACCAAAAGTCTTGATATGTATGAGGCTCATTTCTTTATTTTTGTTGGTCAATGAAAGTCTAATCAAAAGATTATCGATTTCTCGATTAAATCTTGATTTAGACGAGACCAACTTTATTTTTCATTCTGATTCCATTTTTATTTTTCCTTTTAGTTGGTCAATGAAAGTCTAACAAAAAGATTATTGATTTCTCGATTAAATCTTGATTTAGGCGAGACCGAATTTATTTTCATGTAGGTTCCATTTTCTTTATTTTGGGCCAATGATATAAAAAACATCTTAACTTTGTTGATTTTTCAAATCAATAAATTTTGATTATATGAGGCCATATTTTTCTTTTTTGGTTGGTTAATGAAAGTTAAAAATCAAAAGATTATCGATTTCTCGATTAAATCTTGATTTAGACGAGACCAACTTTATTTCCATTTCGATTCTATTTTCTTTATTTTAGGGCCAATGACATTACACAAATCTTGACTTTGATTATTTCAAATCAATAAAGTCTTGATAAATATGAGGCCACACTCTTGTTTATTTTTATTGGTCAATGATAGTCTCATCAAAAGATTATCGATTTCTCGATTAAATCTTGATGTAGACGAGATCGACTTTATTTTCATTTCGATCCCATTTTCTTACTTTGGCTAATGATATAAAAAACATCATAACTTTGTTGATTATTTCAAATCAATAAATTTTGATTATATGAGGCCATCTTCATTTTCTCCTTTGTTGGTCAATGAAAGTCTAATCAAAAGATTATCGATTTCTCGATTAAATCTTGATTAAGACGAGACCAACTTTATTTTTCATTTCGATTCCACTTTCTTACTTTGGCCAATGATATAAAAAACATCATAACTTTGTTGATTATTTTAAATCAATAAATTTTGATTATATGAGGCCATCTTCATTTTCTCCTTTGTTGGTCAATGAAAGTCTAATCAAAAGATTATCGATTTCTCGATTAAATCTTGATTTAAGACGAGACCAACTTTATTTTTCATTTCGATTCCACTTTCTTTATTTCGGTCGATGATATAACAAACTTCATGGTTTGGTTGATCTCATTAAAGCGACAAAAACTTTGATCAATATGAGACCACTTTCTCTTTATTTCAGTTTCATTCACTTTTTAGTCGATGAAAGTCAAGAATCTGATTATCGATTTCTCGATTAAATCATGATTTAGACGAGACTATTTCCATTTCATTTCAATTTTTAATTTCTTTGAATACTAACTTTTCATTTCTCTCTTTGATGAGACTTGTAAATATTTTCTGATAAAGTCTTGTGGGCAACTATTATGTTATGATTGTGGTTGCCTGTTTCATTTGACATTTCTCAATACCATTCCAAAGGAAAGTTCTCCTTAGTTGACTCATAAGTCAATAAACAAATCATCCCACCTTAGCCTCATAAGAGCCATGGAATCATAACTTAGCAATAGGTTAGAGTTTTGAACTCTATGTGATTCTCACCATCATGAGAACTCACTTTTCCCATCATAACTTAGACTTAGAGAGTTTCTTAAAACTCTAAATAAGCTCATACTCATTTCCCCTTAGGAACTTTGGCCATAGTCAATGGTTCCTCCTTCACCCTTAGTTAGGTGAACTACGGTTGCTCTGATTCTTTAGTCAGATACGTAGGCACAAGATGCAACGTCTTGGCGAGCAAACTTAGTGTACATACCCTTAGGTCTTTACCTTAGCATAGATATCTTAGCAAGCAAACATAACTTAACACAAACTAGAACAAGAGGTTCATGTAGAGTACTACAGATATTAAGGGTGCTAATACCTTCCCTTAGTATAACCAACCCCCGAACCTTAGATCTCCCCCCTTTAGGTTTTTCTCGATCTTGAATCTTTCCTTTGGATAAATCAAAGTCGGTGGTGAACTTCAAAGTTTTGCGATGCAAGCTAATTAATAGCTTGTCATCCGATTTTCACCGCAACAGAGATGGTGACTTCAATGGCGAAAGAATCTGTTCGTGAAAACGTGCTACTCTCGACCTAGGAGCCCTTGATATTGAGAACCGTAGTTACCAAACCCCACTTAAGCCTTTTTAGGATGTAGTGCGGTGACCATGATGGAGTCTATTTCTGAATTGGTTGTCACGCGATACTACACTCAGACGAGATTCTCTTGAGAATTTTATTGATTACCAAGTCATCTGGGAAGTCGATAATATCCGAAAGATGGATTGTTGACTCTGGGAACTTTTTAGAACCCTGTTCTGCAGATGAAAACCCATAGTACACACCTTTTGGGATGGGTAGACCATGGCTCCATGCTCATGATCTTCAAACCTAGGCCCTCATTCTATTTGCCTGTGTGAATATATATGAATATCTGTTTATGTGTGTTTGTGCATACATTCGTCCATTCATGACAGCCTTTCAGTTTCAAGGAATTCAAGTGCCTTTTCCTTTGTAAAAATCAATAAAGATCATGGATTTTGAAACAAAACTCTTTAATTTTCCAAAAAAATTTTTTACAACATGCCTTCGAGTTCTTTGAAACCATTTGGCTCGCATTAGCATTGCATGCGCATTTGCATTCCGTTTGCATTTCTCAGCCTTGAGTCTCATCCATCCTTTGTCCGTAACCCAGTTGACTTCCCGAAGCCATCATTGGACTTGAAGTAGATTTTGGAGGATCATGAACTCAGAAGAGCAGAACCAGTTTATGACCAGAGCGGATTTTGACTTGTTGAGAAACCAGTTGGATCAGATTGTGACAGCCTTGGCAAAGAAAGATGACAATATTCAGAGGACTCCTGTGAACAATATCGCTCAAGCTCAACCTGTACATATTCCTGTTGAGACCAGTTTGGCAAACCAAGAAGGAAATTCTAGTTCCCCGAAGCCAGCAAACTTTTGGCTGTTTAGCATTTTGTTGTTTTTTCTTTGCATATTTGAATCTGTTTTTGCTTATAAGCTTTGTTGTACTTTCAAATTGGCAAGATTAATTAAGTGTTTGTGCACCTTTTGATTAAGTCCATTCATTTCACTCATTTTATTTTCATAAAAACAAAAATATATCTTGTTCCACTCCCTTTATCAAACTGTTTGTTTAAATAAAGATTGGGGAGGATGACGAAAATATTATCCATAATTGTTGTGGTATACTTTCAATTAAACCTTTCCGAGGATGTAGGCCATTGTTTCAATTCCCAAACACTGGAGAAATAAGGAAGATAATCCCTCGTTAACCCTTCGAGCCTAGAAGTAGGAGTTTTCTTTTCTTTCTATACAAAAAACCCTTAAATGTCAACCTTGGGGTGGGTAGTTCTCAGTTTAACTTGGTTATGCATTTGAACGCAAGCGCTTCATGCAAGGCATCAGTCAGCTCGCTCTAATCAAGTGAATAAATGTTGTACAAGTTGTTCCCGAAGCGACAAATAAGGAAGGATCGTCAAGAAATCCTTAATCGAAGAATAAGCCGAGTCCCTTTCAAGGTAAAAACCAAGAAAGATGGGAAGCCCAAAACTTCTCCTTATACAAGAAGGTTTGTACAACAATCAAGGAAAGAAGAGGTCTCAAAACCTCAACCTGAAAGAAGAGGTCTCAAAACCTCAACCAAAAAGAAGAGGTCTCAAAACCTCACCAAAGCAAAGAAGAGGTCTCAAAACCTCGGTGAAGACAAGAAAAGGTCTCAAAACCTCAGAAGACAAGAAAGGGTATCAAAACCTCATCAAAAAAGGATAACCAAATTCTGCAAAAGAGTAATGGTTACAAAGGTGTTTGAATCATCATCAACTATCATCAATTCATTCCTAGCCTATAGGAACCTGAATGTATAGCTTGAGTTAACTGAGAGTAGGATTGAAGTTCATCACGAAGATGGGGTGGGACAAATAAGCTTTGAGCCTTTATCCTTTGTTTCATAAAACCGTGAACCAGACCACGTTACAACCCTTAAAAGACCTAATTGAGGTAAGGTTGTTTTGAAAGCATACTACAACAAGGTTGATTAATCTGACTCCTAATGATCTTTACTATTTGTGTGTGTTGATCACAAAATCTTTCATTCTGTAAATGACTAGATCCATTTTGTTTTTGATTATTTAATCACTCCACCGTGTGTGTTTTCATCAATAAACTTTGTTTTCAAAAGCTTGCGTGAATTTTGCATTAAGATTGCCAATTTTTAATGAACAATACTTGTTTGCAAAACAATTCAATATCAACAAAATCCCAACAAATGCAGCCAGTTAGGGAAGTTGACTTGATAAAGGAAGCTCAGTCAGGGGCAACCAAGCAGAGGGATTTGCCAATCCACCAGTTCAAGAGCTATTGAATCAGGGGCAGAACTCTCCAAGTTCAGAATATTGGGGCAAGTCTTCCTGAGGTCATCTTATGACAAGTGTGAACTCCAGTGACCCATCAGCAGGGGCAAGTTTGTTCCCCAGTTGTTTCTACTACAGTCTAAAGGACTTGATATTTCAAATACAGTTGAACTGGGGCAATTATGTCTAGGTTCATTTATTTTCAAAAGTTTGAAGACATTGAAGCATCTGGTATGCCAATTCTTCTATAAAATCCTTTTGATTACCTATCAGTTAATCAGGGGCAATCAGGTCGAGATTCGACAAATCTCTTAAAAACAGTTAGTCTCCTTCACAGATCAACCAGTTTGAAGAGCAAATTCAAAGACTTTGTTGTGCAAGCACCGTTAATCTGGGGCAGTTACGCCGAGATTCATGAATCTCTCCAACAATTTGAAGATATTTAGGCATTTCGTATGCCGATTCTTCTGTAAAATCCTCTTGGTATTTTCTCCCAACAAACCATGTAATCTGGGGCAGAGAAGATTTGAAGATTACCTGTTGCAAGAGCCGTTGTTCATTATGGTGATCATCGTATAAGTCAGGATGCAGAACTACTCTGTTCTTGTGATATCCTTTGCTAGCTCCCCAATAAGCTGTTATTTCATCTAACCTTGGCAAGCTCAATGGATCTTCCTCCTCCAGTAAGGAAATTAAGCTCTTGATGGCAATCCTAGTGAAGTCATGATGCTATACCTCCAGTGGGATACTCTTTTCCCCAGTGAAGTAGATCTGATGATCTTACTAATTCATCCCCAGTAATGGTCCAATCTGATGAGTTTGGATGGGTATCCTTGTCGAGATGTTTATTTCATCTCCAGTCTCGTTTCCTTTTGTCTGTTTTGTCAGCATAAGCATAAGCACGACATAAGTGTAACGCCCCAGTTTTGTCAGTTTTTATTTAATTGAGTCGTTTTGATTATTTTATTATTATTTTATTTTATTTTTTACTTTTATTTGAAAATATGTTATTTTTCATTGTTGTGATGTTTTATCGCGTGTTGGGAGCGTTTGCGAGATATTTGAGAGTAGGGGTATTTTGGTCTTTTCATTTATTTTGTTAAGTTAGAAAACATATAATAGAAATAGAAAGAGAGAAAAATAGAAAGGAAAGAAAAAGAGAAGAAGAAAAGTAGAGAGAAAGAAGAAGAGAAGAAAAGAGAGAAAACTTGGAAATCAAGAAATCTAATCAACCGACTTTCTAAACACGATTTAATCGGGTAAGGGTGTGAAACTCGATTATCTTATGCTTGTGTATGATTATGTATGTGTGTGCTTGTATGTTTTCTTGTCTTTCCATAGCTTTTGATTCTAGGTTGGAAATGAGAATATGATGAGAAATCGATGTTTTCGCGGTTGAAAATCGGTGTAAACATAGTAGACTACTTGTTACCATGCTTGGGTTATGTTTTGATTGCTATATGTTGGTTTGGAAATGTTTTGGTGGTAAAAATATGGTTTTGGGATGATCTGGTGCGCTGCTGGGTTTTGCTGAAATCGCAGGTTCGCACTGCGAGTGGCCAGCGAATAGGTGGCGAGCGTTCGCGTGAGATTCGCACTGCGAACGTTGAATTATTTTTCATTCTGCCACTATTCGCTGGAGGATTCGCACTGCGAACGTCGAGAAATTTCTAGGCTATTTTGCTTCTGCCACTGTTCGCTGAGACATTTGCACTGCGAATGAAGAAGCGAAAGACTCGCTAGGAGCTTCGCACTGCGAACATAACAGTTTATTCCAAATTGTTTTCTTTATAACTTTTGATCTGTGAGTCGGTTTGAGGCGTGGTTTGATGCGTTAGAAGGCTCGTGGCATGTACTTTCTTATGATGATGGTTTTGAGATTGTTGGCCGATTTAATTATGTCGGGAATATGGAAATGTGTTGTTTGTCGACTTTTACCGTTTTAATGGTGTGCATTTGATGTGTTATTATGCAACATGCTTGTGATATATGTTGTATGACATGTGTGCTGATTATATGAGGTAAATGCATGTGTTGGGATGGTGTGATGATGGTTGTGGCCGTATGGCAATTAAATGCGTTGTTTTGGGCTTGAGTGGAAAACATGATTTTGTTGACTGAGATGATCGCATATATGTGTGCATTTTGAATGTCATGAGTCATTGTATGCCAAGCATCATGATATGCATTCTTGTGATGTCGTGTGCCCGTGTGGGGTGTGAGCGACAAATCGATTCCAGAGGGAATCCGCTATAACGTCATGTACCCGTGTGGGGTGTGAGCGATGATTATAGACAATCGTGTGCCTGTGTGGGGTGTGAGCGATCGGGTCGTGTGCCCGTGTGGGGTGTGAGCGATCCATAAACGTCGTGTGCCCGTGTGGGGTGTGAGGGACGGGGAACATCGTATGCTCGACGGGGAGTTACAGTGATGTAACGAGCGATGGTTCCAATAGTTCTTGAGTGAACTGGTGATGAGATTTGATGGATGGTATCGGATATGCATTGCATGGAGTCATTGTGTCGGTCTCTGTACATTTGCATAAATCATGAATGGATTGATTTGGTGTGGAATTGTGATTGGAATTGATGAGTTGAGATATATATATATATATATATATATATATATATATATATATATATATATATATATATGATTGTGTTGGTGTTATTTGCATTATGCATGATTGATATGCATTGGTGATGGATAAATGAAATATGTATTGTGTTGTTTTGTATTTGATTGTGGTGTAGTTGTGGTGAGAATATTTTACTTGTGTAATTTTGTGTTATTATATAATTGTATGCAATTATATTATGATTGTGTTTCTCACCCTTCTGCTGTTTTATAATGCTCTATGAGGCATTGCAGATTAGAGTTGCTGGAGGTCTTTTTGTGAAGCTTATTTTGTGAAGCTTAGGTCTTCATTCTTTTGTCGGTCGGCTCTGATATGTAGCACTAGGTAGTTAGGGAGGCCATTGGTGATTTTTGTGTATATGTATATGTATCTTTTGGATTGTACATGTATGGTTGTATTTGACAGATACACTTTTTATATCTATATATGAGATTCAGTTGCAGAATTTCCGCTTGTATTCTGTTTTCTGAATTGTGGGTATTAGGAACTAAGTTCCTCTATTAATTGCTACCTGAATTGTTGCATATCTATTTGAGCAGGTTTATTGTGTTTTGTTTCACATTGATGTGACCCCTCGGTCTATGTCGTGCATGTTTAATAATACTCTGATGAAATTTTTATCGCTTTATTTATTTGGGGGTATAGATTGGGGGTGTTACATTAAGTGGTATCAGAGCCAGTCCGTGTCAGTTTGTGTTAGTCCTTGTCGGTGTTGGCGTTTGGGTGAGCTGTTTGTTTAACCATAGTTGCTGTTATTGGAAATGAACAGAATATGGCTGGTAGGAATGATGCTGCTTTGGCTGCTGCGATGCAAGCTATGGCTCGGGCTGTGCAGGGTGCACCTAATGCTGCTGGAAATGATGAGTTCGGGAAGAACAAACCGCCTGTCTTTAAAGGGAGACATGATCCTGATGGTGCTCAGATTTAGCTGAAAGATATTGAAAGGATTTTCCGAGTTATGGATTGTGCTGAGGATCAGAAGGTGAGACTGGGTACTCACATGTTGCAGGAGGAATCGGATGACTGGTGGGTTAGTACTCGTCAGGTGTTGGAAGCTGGAGATGAAGAAGTCACTTGGACTGTGTTTAGCAGGGAGTTCTGAGGAAGTATTTTCCCGAGGATGTTAGAGGAAAGAAGGAGATAGAGTTCTTGGAATTAAAACAAGGTAATATGTCTGTTGTTGATTATACTGCTAAGTTTGTGGAACTTGTACAGTTTTATCCTCATTATACTGAAGCGATTGCGGAGTTCTCTAAGTGTGTGAAGTATGAGAGCGGATTGCGTCCTGAGATTAAGTAGGCAATCGGTTATCAAAGGATAAGAAGGTTTTCTGATTTGGTGGACTGTTGTAGGATTTATTAGGAAGACAGCAAAGCTCGTTCTACGCACTATAAGAGTGTGAACGACAGGAAAGGGAAACAACCATTTCTTAGTGGTCCTTATGTGACACCAGCTGATAAGGGTAAGCAAAGGGGTACTTTTGATCGAAGTTCAAGTGGAGGAGGTATGTCTAATTCTTTGAGATGTTATAGATGTGGTGAATTGGGACATCGTCAGTTTGAATGTAGGAAAGATATGAGGAAGTGTACCAATTGTGGAGGTTTAGGACATGTAGCGGCTGAGTGCAAAAGGAAGAATGTGGTGAAGTGTTTCAACTGTGGTGAACCTGGTCATATTAGTACGAAGTGTCCGAAACCGAAGCAAGCCCCATCTGGTGGGAAAGTTTTTGCATTGACGGGGACCCAAACTACTAATGCAGATCGTCTGATCAGAGGTACTTGTTTTATTAATAGTACGCCTTTAGTTGCTATTATTGATACTGGAGCGACTCATTCGTTTATTTCGTCTGAGTGCGCGAAGCGTTTGAATCTTGTGTTGTTTTCGATGGATGGTGAGATGGTTATTGATACTCCATCAATGGGGTCAGTAACTACTTCTTTGGTTTGTTTAAGTTGTCCTTTGACCATTTATGGTAAAGACTTTGAGATGGATTTGGTGTGTTTGCCGTTGGAGGGTTTAGATGTGGTTCTGGGAATGAATTGGTTGCAGTTCAATAGGGTTCATATTGATTGTTATCATAAGTTGGTAAGGTTTCCTTCTCTTGTGGAAGACGAGGACTCGAGTTTCTTATCTACCAAAGAGTTGAAGAAACTTTTGGCGGATGAAGCTCAGTTGTTTGGGTTGTTTACATCGTTGACTGTGGATAGTCAAGTTTCGCTGGATGTATTTCCAGTTGTGTGTGATTTTACGGAAGTGTTTCCTGAGGACATTTCAGATGTGCAGCCAGAGAGGGAGGTGGAGTTTTCTATAGATCTAGTTCCTGGTACTAGACCTGTTTCTATGGAACCTTATCGTATGTCGGCATCTGAGTTGGTTGAGTTAAAGAAGCAGTTGAATAAATTGTTGGAGAAGAGGTTTGTGAGGCCAAGCTTATCGCCTTGGGGTGCTCCAGTTTTATTGGTGAAAAAGAAAGATGGAAGTATGCGATTGTGTATTGATTATCGCCAGTTGAATAAGGTGACGATTAAGAATAAGTATCCTCTTCCGAGAATTAATGACCTGATGGATCAATTGGTTGGTGCTTGTGTGTTTAGTAAGATTGATTTGAGATCAGGGTATCATCAGATAAGGGTGAAAGAGGAAGATATTCAGAAGACGGCTGTTAGGACACGTTACGGTCATTATGAATATTCTGTGATGCCGTTCGGGGTTTCTAATGCGCCAGGTGTGTTTATGGAGTACATGAATCGTATTTTCCACGAGCATTTGGATCGATTTGTTGTTGTGTTTATTGATGACATATTGATTTATTCTAAGTCTCGGGAGGAGCACGCGGAGCATTTGCGTATTGTTTTGCAGGTTTTGAAGGAAAAGAAGCTTTTTGCAAAATTGTCCAAGTGTGAATTCTGGTTGTCAGAGGTGAGTTTTCTTGGGCATGTAATTTCAGGTAATGGTATTGCTGTGGATCCATCTAAAATAGAAGTAGTTCTACAATGGGAGGCTCCGAGATCTGTTACTGAAATTCGAAGCTTTTTGGGTTTGGCCAGTTATTATCGACGGTTCATTGAAGGGTTTTCTAAGCTAGCACTTCCTTTGACCCAGTTGACTTGTAAAGGCCAAGCGTTCATTCGGGATATTCGGTGTGAAGAAAGTTTTATTGAGCTGAAGAGAAGATGGACGACAGCTCCGATTTTGATTTTGCCGAATCCTACGGAACCATTTAAGGTGTTTTGTGATGCGTCTTTGATTGGTCTAGGTGGTGTGCTAATGCAAGAAGGTAAGGACGTGGCTTATGCTTCGAGGCAGTTGAGAGTGCATGAGAAGAATTACCCTACGCATGATTTAGAGTTAGCGGCTGTGGTGTTTGTACTGAAAATTTGGAGGCATTATCTTTTTGGTGCGAGGTTTGAAGTCTTTAGTGATCACAAAAGTTTGAAATATCTGTTGGATCAGAAGGAACTGAACATGAGGCGACGAAGATGGTTGGAATTTTTGAAGGACTACGACTTTGACTTGAATTACCATCTTGGTAAAGCTAATGTGGTAGCTGATGCGTTGAGTCGGTAATCTTGCATATGTCCACTTTAATGGTTAAGGACTGGGAACTTTTGGAATCGTTTAGAGATTTGAGTTTGGTATGTGAAGTGACGTCGGATAGTGTGAGGCTGGGTATGTTGAATGTTACTAATGATTTTCTGATGACAGTTAGTGAGAAGCAGAAGTTGGATGTGAAATTGGTGGATTTGATGTTGATTGGAGGAAAATATGCGAGTAGTGATTTTGGAGTGGATGTTAATGGTGTTTTGAGATTCCGTGGGCGAATTTGTATTCCGGATGATTCGGATTTGAAACGGATGATTTTGGAGGAAGGACACCGGAGTAATTTGAGTATACATCCGGGAGCGAACAAAATGTACCAAGATTTGAAGAAGATTTTCTGGTGGTCTGGATTGAAAAGAGATGTGGCTCAGTTTGTGTATGCTTGTTTGACGTGCCAAAAGTCGAAAGTGGAACATCAGAGGCCTAGTGGTTTGTTGCAACCGTTGGATATTCCTGAGTGGAAATGGGATAACATTTCTATGGATTTTGTAACGGGGTTGCCGAATACACTGAGAGGGCATAATGCTATTTGGGTGGTTGTTGATAGGCTGACTAAATCGGCTCATTTCATTCCGATTGACATCAGTTTTTCTTTGGAGCGGTTAGCTGAGATTTACATCAGTGTGATTGTGAAGCTACATGGGGTTCCGTTGAGTATTGTTTCGGATCGAGATCCGAGGTTTACTTCGAGATTTTGGGAGAGTTTACAAAAGGCGTTGGGTTCTAAGTTGAGGTTGAGTTTGGCTTATCATCCTCAGACGGATGGTCAGACGGAGAGGACGATTCAGTCTTTGGAGGATTTGTTGCGGGCTTGTGTTCTTGAACAAGGTGGTACGTGGGATAGTTATCTTGCGTTGGTGGAACTCACGTATAATAACAGTTTCCATTCTAGTATTGGAATGGCACCATTTAAAGCATTATATGGATGAAGATGTCGAACACCGTTGTGTTGGCATGAATCGGGCGAGAGTGCGGTGGTTGGACCGGAGTTGGTGCAACAGACTACAGACAAGGTGAAGCTTATTCGTGAGAAAATGAAGGCTTCTCAGAGTAGACAAAAGAGTTATCATGATCGGAGGCGAAAGGATCTGGAGTTTCAAGAGGGCGATCATGTATTTCTGAGAGTTACACCGGTAACGGGTGTTGGCAGGGCGTTGAAGTCGAAGAAACTTACTTCTCGGTTTATTGGTCCTTACCAGATATCCGCGAGAGTGGGTGCTGTGGCGTATCGGGTGGCGTTGCCGCCGAATCTGTCGAATTTGCATGACGTGTTCCATGTTTCACAGCTTTGGAAGTATGTTCCGGATCCGTCACATGTGATTCCGATGGATGAGGTTGAGGTAAGGGAGAACCTTACGGTTGAGGCATTACCGGTTAGGATTTTGGATCGCGAGGTGAAGCAGCTGAGGGGCAAGGATATTGCACTGGTGAAGGTAACGTGGGGAGGCACTGCTGAGGGAAATTTGACTTGGGAGTTAGAGAGTCGGATGCGGGAGTCGTATCCAGAGTTGTTCGTCTCAGGTAATATTTTCGAGGACGAAAATTTCTGAGTGGGGGAGAGTTGTAACGCCCCAGTTTTGTCAGTTTTTATTTAATTGAGTCGTTTTGATTATTTTATTATTATTTTATTTTATTTTTGACTTTTATTTGAAAATATGTTATTTTTCATTGTTGTGATGTTTTATCGCTTGTTGGGAGCGTTTGCGAGATATTTGAGAGTAGGGGTATTTTGGTCTTTTCATTTATTTTGTTAAGTTAGAAAACATATAATAGAAATAGAAAGAGAGAAAAATAGAAAGGAAAGAAAAAGAGAAGAAGAAAAGTAGAGAGAAAGAAGAAGAGAAGAAAAGAGAGAAAACTTGGAAATCAAGAAATCTAATCAACCGACTTTCTAAATACGATTTAATCGGGTAAGGGTGTGAAACTCGATTATCTTATGCTTGTGTATGATTATGTATGTGTGTGCTTGTATGTTTTCTTGTCTTTCCATAGCTTTTGATTCTAGGTTGGAAATGAGAATATGATGAGAAATTGATGTTTTCGCGGTTGAAAATCGGTGTAAACGTAGTAGAATACTTGTTACCATGCTTAGGTTATGTTTTGATTGCTATATGTTGGTTTGGAAATGTTTTGGTGGTAAAAATATGGTTTTGGGATGATCTGGTGCGCTGCTGGGTTTTGTTGAAATCGCAGGTTCGCACTGCGAGCGGCCAGCGAATGGGTGGCGAACGTTCGCGTGAGATTCGCACTGCGAACGTTGTATTATTTTTCATTCTGCCACTGTTCGCTGGAGGATTCGCACTGCGAATGGGTTAGCGAGCGTTCGCGTGAGGTTCGCACTGCGAACGTCGGGAAATTTCTAGGCTATTTTGCTTCAGCCACTGTTCGCTGAGACATTCGCACTGCGAATGAAGAAGCGAAGGACTCGCTAGGAGCTTCGCACTGCGAACATGACATTTTATTCCAAATTGTTTTCTTTATAACTTTTGATCCGTGAGTCGGTTTGAGGCGTGTTTTGATGCGTTAGAAGGCTTGTGGCATGTACTTTCTTATGATGATGGTTTTGAGATTGTTGGCCGATTTAATTATGTCGGGAATATGGAAATGTGTTGTTTATCGACTTTTACCGTTTTAATGGTGTGCATTTGATGTGTTATTATGAAACATGCTTGTGATATATGCTGTATGACATGTGTGCTGATTATATGAGGTAAATGCATGTGTTGGGATGGTGTGATGATGGTTGTGGTCGTATGGCAATTAAATACGTTGTTTTGGGCTTGAGTGCAAAGCATGATTTTGTTGATTGAGATGATCACATATATGTGTGCATTTTGAATGTCATGAGTCATTGTATGCCAAGCATCATGATATGCATTCTTGTGATGTCGTGTGCCCGTGTGGGGTGTGAATGACGAATCGATTCCAGAGGGAATCCGCTATAACGCCGTGTGCCCGTGTGGGGTGTGAGCGATGATTATAGACGACCGTGTGCCCGTGTGGGGTGTGAGCGATCGGGTCGTGTGCCCGTGTGGGGTGTGAGCAATCCATAAACGTCGTTTGCTCGTGTGGGGTGTGAGCGACGGGGAGTTACAGTGATGTAACGAGTGATGGTTCCAATAGTTCCTGAGTGAACTGGTGATGAGATTTGATGGATGGTACCGCATATGCATTGCATGGAGTCATTGTGTCGGTCTCTGTGCATTTGCATAAATCATGAATGAATTGATTTGGTGTGGAATTGTGATTGGAATTGATGAGTTGAGATATATATATATATATATATATATATATATATATATATATATATATATATGATTGTGTTGGTGTTATTTGCATTGTGCATGATTCATATGCATTGGTGATGGATAAATGAAATATGTATTGTGTTGTTTTGTATTTGATTGTGGTGTAGTTGTGGTGAGAATATTTTACTTATGTAATTCTGTGTTATTATATAATTGTATGCAATTATATTATGATTGTGTTTCTCACCCTTCTGCTGTTTTATAATGCTCTATGAGGCATTTCATATTAGAGTTGCTAGAGGTCTTTTTGTGAAGCTTAGGTCTTCATTCTTTTGTCGGTCGGCTCTGATATGTAGCACCGGGTAGTTAGGGAGGCCATTGGTGATTTTTGTGTATATGTATATGTATCTTTTGGATTGTACATGTATGGTTGTATTTGACAGATACACTTTTTATATCTATATATGAGATTCAGTTGCAGATTTTCCGCTTGTATTCTGTTTTCTAAATTGTGGGTATTAGGAACTAAGTTCCTCTATTAATTGCTACCTGAATTGTTGCATATCTATTTGAGCAGGTTTATTGTGTTTTTTTTTTACATTGATGTGACCCCCGGTCTATGCCGTGCATGTTTAATAATACTCTGATGAAATTTTTATCGCTTTATTTATTTGGGGGTATAGATTGGGGGTGTTACAATAAGCACTCATATGCATAACATCTTAGCATTCTGCTATCCCTTTCTGGTGTTTACCTGTCTTTGATTCACTTTGGCGTTTATCTCCCAAAGTGACTGGGTTTGTCTATTCTCTCCAATAGAGTCGTCAGCCCTAGGCATAAAGTGCCCATCTTTTCTGAATTTCCCACAGAGTTTGATTCTCGTGGATGATGGTTGGTTCAGTTATCTTTTCTACATTTGGATAAGATAAATCCCCATTTGAGTTCATTCCTCAATTGGAGTCTTGTTTGACCGTTTCTTTCTAGCTTGTTCCTAGATTGAACTTTAATCCCTGGCAGGTGTGGTTTTTGAGCCCATCTTGAACGTGCATTTATTTTACACTGTATCTCGCAAGAAGAATCTTTTACAGATTCTCGTTGAAGACAAAATTCATTCCCCAACAGTGTTGTGATATCAGCAGCTCTGTGAAACTTATAACCAACAACAAGTGGCATTCTCTTGGAGAAGCTTGTTCTTTCATGGCGATAAGTGGAAGTCTCTTATGAGAAACTTATCTATCTCTGGTTTTATTCAACCTCTTTGCAACCATAATTGGTATTCCCCAGTAAGTCTAACCTGCAACCCGGTACCAATCTATCTGATACTCAATCACCTCATTTGGATACCTAAAGTCCAGTAACCGCTGGAATTGTTTTATATCAGGTTATCGTGAACCTAAACTTCAGATTATCGTGAATCTGTTGTTTGAAATCAGGTTATCGTGAACCTAAACCTCTAGTTATCGTGAACCAGTTGTTTGTATCAGGTTATCGTGAACCTAAACCTCTGGTTATCGTGGACCAGTTGTTTGTATCAGGTTATCGTGAACCTAAACTTCAGATTATCGTGAATCTGTTGTTTGAAATCAGGTTATCGTGAACCTAAACCTCTGGTTATCGTGAACCAGTTGTTTGTATCAGGTTATCGTGAACCTAAACCTCTGGTTATCGTGAACCAGTTGTTTGTATCAGGTTATCGTGAACCTAAACCTCTGGTTATCGTGAACCAGTTGTTTGTATCAGGTTATCGTGAACCTAAACTTCAGATTATCGTGAATCTGTTGTTTGAAACCAGGTCAGATGTGAACCTAAACTTCAGGTTATCGTGAACCTGTTGCTTGAAACCAGGTCAGATATGAACCTAAACTTCAGGTTATCGTGAACCCGTTGTTTGAAACCAGGTCAGATGTGAACCTAAACTTCAGGTTATCGTGAACCCGTTGTTTAAAACCAGGTCAAATATGAACCCATTATTTAAAATCCAGCTCATACTGGTAGTCAAAGTCCAACTCATATTGGCACACCCAAATCCAGCTCATACTGGTATTCTTCATAATCCAAATTGTTATCTTATCCAACTCAAAATGGTGTATACTGACATATCACTTCTGAGTCCAATCCTTGTTGGCACTTTAATCTGGTTCCCAGCAGAAGTTCAGTCATTACCAATATCTCTTTGAAAGTCCTTTGATTGATCATCATTTGGCGCACGCAGAGTTTGTCTCTGTCTTTTCTGGCTTTTCTTGAAGATCCCATTTGAACTCTTCAATATAAGAAATCTCCAAGAAATCCCTTGTAGGATGTCTATCCTTTATTTTAAATCGATCCCTAGTGGAGATCGTGTATTATTTCTGGTTTCATGCCCAGTAAGAACATGTTTCATTTCCCCAGTGTCGTCCGGTCACATATGAACCTGTCGTCCATCTCACTGGATCTCTTCCCAGTGAAGAACACCTCTCTGGCTCCTATCTCCAGTGAGGATCTGTAGGGTATCCCCCTTTATTTTTCCATCCCCAGTGTTTCCTCAGAGTCTCCCTAGTGAGTTTTGTTTTTTGTTGGTCAGCCTGTATCCCCTTTGAGTCTTCCTCGTGGATACTAACCTTTATCCTTCCCCAGTGATACTCGCCTGTGGTAGTTTGCTCTTTATCCCTGGTGTCTGGTCCGTCTGCATCTTTGCACTACCATGACATCATATCATCATGCTAGAAGTTCATAGCATGTCAGCATTTACGTATCCTTCGCTTATCCTTAGCATCTGCATTCCATCTAAGGGCAAAATTTTCGGTTTGCTATATTTAAGTACCTTTCACCTTGATGTCCCGAGGATCTTCGTTCCCCGTGCCATCCGAAGAAGATATTTAAATAGGGGCAACTATTGTACCCCAAATTTTACCCCTTAGATGTCATAACATCTTTTGCATGAGCATCATAAATCAATCACCTATGCATTGTTAACTAACCATTTTATTAGTTTTTGTTCGTTTTGTTTCATTTGTGAATTTAGGTTTTATCTCAAGAGACTTCAAGGGTCTGTGTGGTGTGGTTTGAGATTCAGTGGAAGTTTAAACTAGTCTTGGTCAAACAAGTGGTTTGTATCAGTATCAGGTTATTAGGCTGTGACAGAGATTCTGAATCAGGGTTTTGGTCCTCATCAAGTCATTTGTTTCATAAGTGTGCACTCAAGGCACGAGGATTAGGGTTTCTCACCCTTGGAGTTTATGGTTGACAAATATCGTTCAGTTGAGTCTCCTAAGGTTAGCTGGTTCATGGTGTGTGCATTACTGTTTCAGTTCAATTGAGGTTGTAGAGCCATCAGAGAGGTTAAAGCAGTTGGTACATTTCAAGGTATGTGCAAGTGTTTGGTCATGTAGTTCAGGATTTGTGGTAGTCAAGTGCAGTGGTCAATGCTAAGTGTTGTGGTGGCGTGTTACCTTTACCATTATCAATTCTTTTTTCTTTTAATCATCCATTTTCCTAATTAACCATTTAAAATCCATTTTCCATAATCCAATTCATCTTATTATCCACTCATAAATTCATTTCCCACCATTATTCATTTTTAATACCCATTATTCATTTTTGTCCATTTTCATTTAACCAATTTCTCAATGTATCTTTATCCACCTCAAGAATTCATTTCAAAAATCATCTTTTTAACACTTATCCATAATCTATTTTCCATTCCTTATCCACTTCAATAATTATCTTTTTTTTATTTCATCCATTCTTCATTTTATTTCATCACAAAACAAACACAATATCCATTAAAATTCCAAAATTATTATTTAGTACTAAGTCCACAAGTTAAGTTCATTCTAATTCTTGTTGGCTCACACTAAAGCCCATTTATGTTATCACCAAGTCCGATTACACAACATTTGGAAAGGTACATGATTAACCATTGCCACATGAATTCACTACAGCCTCACTACAACACGCCAAAACAGTTTTGCGGAACAAATGGTAGGCCCAAGCGTTAATCCTCATGAAGCCACTCCAAATCGGCCCAAGGATTATGCCAAAACATCCTTCAACGTCTACGACACTGCTACACAAACCACGCAACAGGGACAAGTCAAAACAAGTCGTACCACCCAGTACAACAACTCAGCAAACCGGCTCGACCTGCATCATAAAACTGCTGCAACTTCAAGCCCCAAGACTTTGACCCTGCTCTACCTCTCTAAACTCCAAACCTGTACCAAAACCGTGTCAGCAACAGCCTGCGTTGAAATGGACCCTTCAATTGGAAATTTACTCAACAAGTTTAGGTGGTTTTAAAAAGAGAAAAGAGAAGTTCAATAGGGGGGATCGATAGAAAAATAAAAAGAGAGAAGGAAGAGAAAATTCTAAAAACCAAAAACCTTCTCTTTCTCTACCGCATACCCCTCCAAACCTTCATCGCCTCTGAACCGAACCCTTGTTTTTCTCAAAACACCCAATCAAACTCTTCTTCAAATCCCTCCACAAACCTTCAACCACATCAAAAATCACAAACCCTTCATCAACAACAACAACCTTTCACCGCCACCGTACAAATCAACAAACCTCTTCCAATCGCAAACCTCCATTCCAGAACCCAAATCAACAACCATCCAACCTTTCCTCAAATCAAAATCTTTCCCAGATTCTTCATAACCTTCACCCTCCATTAAAACAACCTTCATCTTCCTCAACAAACCAAAACAAAAATAGAACACCCATTCTTCACGAAACCCACAAATCCTCCATCCAAAACTCAACCGAACCAAGAACAGAATCAGAGTAGAAAAGAGAGAGTTGAAACATATCGAAACAGAGGGAAAAAATTTGAAATCGGAGGCTTACGCGAGAGAGACCGAGAGCAGAACGAGAAGCGTGTTCGACAAAAATGGTTTTTGTTGGTTTCTGGGAAAAGTGAAGTTGATTGTTGACCATGATGTGTTGCTACTGATTGTTTCTGCTTCTTAAGTTGCATCACCCTATTTCTTTTTAAAAACATATAGTAAGAGTTTTGTTTTTATCCGGGCCATGCCCTTGTTGCTGGGCTTTGTGTAAAGCCAGTGAAAGCTTCATTTTCTATTTACACCTTCATTTCCTCAAGGCATGCGCGTTCCACCCTTTGTTTTTTGCTAACCCGCTTGTGTTTTTTGGAAGGGTGATGGGCCTTTGAGCCCACATGATCCCATTGATTTTCTTACCCCACGATTCAGAATGCATCCCATTTTGCTTTATTTAATTTGTTTATAATCTTTCTTGTCTTTTTTAAAAAAGCATGCTATTTTCTTGTTTCTCAATATATTTTCTCAATTAATCTTATTTACATTTTGATTCTATTTTCTTTATTTTGGGCCCATGATATTACAAAAATCATGACTTGGTTGATTTATTCAAAATGACCAAAAGTCTTGATATGTATGAGGCTCATTTCTTTATTTTTGTTGGTCAATGAAAGTCTAATCAAAAGATTATCGATTTCTCGATTAAATCTTGATTTAGATGAGACCAACTTTATTTTTCATTCCGATTCCATTTTTATTTTTCCTTTTAGTTGGTCAATTAAAGTCTAACAAAAAGATTATCGATTTCTCGATTAAATCTTGATTTAGGCGAGACCGACTTTATTTTCATGTAGGTTCCATTTTCTTTATTTTGGGCCAATGATATAAAAAACATCTTAACTTTGTTGATTTTTAAAATCAATAAAATTTGATTATATGAGGCCAGATTTTTCTTTTTTGGTTGGTTAATGAAAGTTAAAAATCAAAAGATTATCGATTTCTCGATTAAATCTTGATTTAGACGAGACCAACTTTATTTCCATTTCGATTCTATTTTCTTTATTTTAGGGCCAATGACATTACACAAATCTTGACTTTGATTATTTCAAATCAATAAAGTCTTGATAAATATGAGGCCACACTCTTGTTTATTTTTATTGGTCAATGATAGTCTTATCAAAAGATTATCGATTTCTCGATTAAATCTTGATGTAGACGAGACCGACTTTATTTTCATTTCGATCCCATTTTCTTACTTTGGCCAATGATATAAAAAACATCATAACTTTGTTGATTATTTCAAATCAATAAATTTTGATTATATGAGGCCATCTTCATTTTCTCCTTTGTTGGTCAATGAAAGTCTAATCAAAAGATTATCGATTTCTCGATTAAATCTTGATTAAGACGAGACCAACTTTATTTTTCATTTCGATTCCACTTTCTTACTTTGGCCAATGATATAAAAAACATCATAACTTTGTTGATTATTTCAAATCAATAAATTTTGATTATATGAGGCCATCTTCATTTTCTCCTTTGTTGGTCAATGAAAGTCTAATCAAAAGATTATCGATTTCTCGATTAAATCTTGATTAAGACGAGACCAACTTTATTTTTCATTTCGATTCCACTTTCTTTATTTCGGTCGATGATATAACAAACTTCATGGTTTGGTTGATCTCATTAAAGCGACAAAAACTTTGATCAATATGAGACCACTTTCTCTTTATTTCAGTTTCATTCACTTTTTAGTCGATGAAAGTCAAGAATCATTGATTATTGATTTCTCGATTAAATCATGATTTAGACGAGACTATTTCCATTTCATTTCAATTTTTAATTTCTTTGAATACTAACTTTTCATTTCTCTCTTTGATGAGACTTGTAAATATTTTCTGATAAAGTCTTGTGGGCAACTATTATGTTATGATTGTGGTTGCCTGTTTCATTTGACATTTCTCAATACCATTCCAAAGGAAAGTTCTCCTTAGTTGACTCATAAGTCAATAAACAAATCATCCCACCTTAGCCTCATAAGAGCCATGGAATCATAACTTAGCAATAGGTTAGAGTTTTGAACTCTATGTGATTCTCACCATCATGAGAACTCACTTTTCCCATCATAACTTAGACTTAGAGAGTTTCTTAAAACTCTAAATGAGCTCATACTCATTTCCCCTTAGGAACTTTGGCCATAGTCAATGGTTCCTCCTTCACCCTTAGTTAGGTGAACTACGGTTGCTCTGATTCTTTAGTCAGATACGTAGGCACAAGATGCGACGTCTTGGCGAGCAAACTTAGTGTGCATACCCTTAGGTCTTTACCTTAGCATATATATCTTAGCAAGCAAACATAACTTAACACAAACTAGAACAAGAGGTTCCTGTAGAGTACTACAGATATTAAGGGTGCTAATACCTTCCCTTAGTATAACCAACCCCTGAACCTTAGATCTCCCCCCTTTAGGTTTTTCTCGATCTTGAACCTTTCCTTTGGATAAATCAAAGTCGGTGGTGAACTTCAAAATTTTGGGATGCAAGCTAATTAATAGCTTGTCATCCGATTCTCACCGCAACACTTAGGATAAAATATTTCCCAAGTTCTCTGAAGAAGAATGCCTTCACATGGTTCACAACTTTGCCACCTAATTCGATCCACAATTGGACCCAGTTGGAACGACTATTTCATGAGCAGTTCTATATGGTACAAACGAAGATTAGTCTGAAGGAGTTGGCTAGTATAAAACGAAAATTCACTGAGCCGATAGATGACTACTTGAACAGATTCCGACTGCTCAAGGCTAGATGCTTTACACAAGTGCCAGAGCATGAGTTAGTCGAAATGGCCGCTGGAGACCTTGATTATTCCATTAGAAAGAAATTGGATACTCAATATCTAAGAGATATGGCTCAATTGGCTGATAGAGTTCGACAACTAGAACGCCTAAAGGAATAAAAGGCTAGGGCGAATAAGAATAAAAGGGTCGCCTAAGTTAAAATTAATGACGAAGATGAAAAATATTATAATGAGCCAGTAAGTTTCGACGAAGGCGAGATTGATCTTGCTGAATTGAAACAAGGCCCACCTTATTCTTGTAGGTTGTTGGCTCCTTCGAATGGGAAAAATCCTGTCGAACCAGAAAAGAATGATAAATTCCTCAAGAAAACTTATACTTTCGACGTTACTAAATGTGACAAAATTTTCGATTTGTTAGTTAAGGATGATCAAATGATAGTGCCTCCTAGTGCTAAAATACCTCCTTTAGAACAAAGAAAAAAGAAAGCATTTTGTAAATACCATAATTTCTTGGGCCATAAGACTTCTCAATGTTTTCTTTTCAGAGATCTTGTTCAGAATGCAATCCAAGAAGAAAGGCTCAAGTTCGGTGAAAAGTTCGAAAACCAGATGAAGATCGATTCAGATCCCCTACCAGTGGCTGATGCTCACTATGCAGAGCCAACAGAGGTTAATATGGTCGAGGTTGCTGAAGGCCTCAACAACAATGTCAATATGGTCGAAATCGCTGATGATTTCAACAATGAAGCAGTCATGGTCAGGATTACTGAAAATCTCGACTAAGAATTCATAAGGAGTTTTGCTAGCGGGGCTGTCGAAAGTTTCACCAACAACACTACTGATGGTGTTGGCATAGGGGTCACTGAACACGCCGACGAAGGAATTACTGAGGATTCCCAGTGGATGATGGTAACCAAAGAAACCGCTGACGGTTTCGTTTTGATGGACAAGGCTGCTGAGGGCCTTCAGATGGAATTGTGTAAGCTTGACATCACTGAGGATGTCAAAATGGAAATCAACATGGTGGAGATTTCTCAGGAGGCACCCATGGAAGTTGATGATGAACGTCGACAGGAAGAATACAACAAGTTGGCCTTCCCAAAAGAGGAGGAAAATTTGATTGACTTTATACACAGGTGTCAAAGGAAGAGGTCAGAAGTCATGTTGTGTCCCAGGTGTAGCGCTGTGTTTGACAAGAAGACAACACATAATCTCGAAGGAGTTCGAAAGGCCAAACAAAGGCGCGAGGAGAAAGCCCGTCATGGCCAGCAAAGTTTCGACCCTAGGAAGTCTGCTTTGAAACAAGAACAGTCGAAGGCTAGAGTTCCAGGGGCAAGGCCCGCTACTTTTAAACCATTTGCAGAACTTTCCAACGGCAAGTGGGTAAAACCAAATGAGAATAAAGAAAAGAACCAATAGAAGTGGCAGAGTTTTGATGTAGAGAGAGGCGCTTCGATGGCCTCAAAGAAACCAGTTTACGTTTCGGAAAACTACAAAGAGAAAAACCCTATGTCTAGGTCCCAGTGGAGGAGGGAACAAAGACGAAGGAAAGCCAAAAGGGAAGCTGAATCGAAAGATAAGGCGGAATCAAGTACAAACATACCTGCCAAAAGCAACGAAAAGGAGAAGACAGAAGTTGTCAAAAAGTTACCAGTAGGGCGAAAATTGTTCAAAACCTAAGACGAAGAGGCCAGAGAGAAACATGATCGGGCCATAGCGGAAGATGAGATGATGACATATAATTTTGATTCTGATTCAGAGGCCTCATTGGACATTATTATGAATATGGTATCAGTGTTGCCTAGGGAATTTGATCAAATTACGGAGGTCGAAGAGGCTGATGCCTATACAGAAGCTAAAATGGTGGCACACAAACCAGTGTGCTACTATGTAATGAACAATGGCCATGTCGAAGAGCAAAATGCGTTCTTTGAAAGGCCAGATAAGGCAATGAAAAGCCATCTAAAGCCTCTATTTATTACTGGAAAAGTTGAAAATGTTTCGGTGAATAAAATTTTGGTTGACTGCGGCGCTACGGTGAATTTGATGTCGCACTTTATGCTGAGAAAAATCGAAAACTTTGATACAGACACTAAACCACACAACATGGTTCTGTCGAATTATGAAGGAAAAATCGGCACCACTCTTTGTGTTATACAGGTTGATCTGACGGTTGGGACGGTTACAAGGCCTACAGTTTTTATGGTGGTCGAAACAAAGGCAAACTATAATTTACTGTTGGGACGAGAGTGGATTCATGGAATTGAAGCTATGCCATCTTCTATGCACCAGAGGATTACAATATGGAGGCCAGACGGAATTATTGAGAATATTGAGGCCGATCAACGATATTTTAAGGCCCAAATTAACCATCTCGACCGGCACCAGTTCGATAAGCATTTAGCCAATATTGCTCCACGCAATTCGGCTGATTTTTCTTTTACCCCAGACGATGAAGCATACTGCTCATTGCATTTGCATCCCGTCAATGGTTTTAGATAGGATAGAGAGGTTGTAGGTGAGGATGATTTTTCATACCTTGCTTCTGTACTTTGAATAGCCCCGACATGTTGGGGAAGCGAATTCAGTGATGATGTCTGAGTTCGAAGTACTGAAAAAGATTTCGGCTTATATAGCCGAAAATAAATTGCAAGCGGCCTTAGAGGCTGAAGTTAAAAACATGTCTGACAAAGCCAACAATGGTTCACACAAAGAAGGTCCTGGAAAGGACTTCGATCCAGAACCACCTGATAAGGTTCAGGATGAAGAACAAAGGCTCGACGCCATCTATGATGATGAGCCTTTGGGTTTTGAGAAGGATCCGTTGGAAACCAATATCAAAATGCTAGCGCAAGATCCACTTGAAGAAATCGACTTGGGAGAAGGGGCAGTGAAAAGGCCAACTTACATCAGCGCCAACAT
This sequence comes from Lathyrus tuberosus, assembly GCA_022829125.1. NCBI lineage: Eukaryota > Viridiplantae > Streptophyta > Magnoliopsida > Fabales > Fabaceae > Lathyrus > Lathyrus tuberosus. The sequence goes on along the minus strand of JALAZF010000799.1, from coordinate 1,569,815 downwards.
TAGTCCACAACTCAGAGTCGAGGTGATCCAATTGCTGAGGGAGTTCAAAGACTACTTTGCATGGGATTACGACGAGATGTCTGGTTTGAGCTGAGAGCTGGTCGAACTAAATGTGCCAATTAAGTCTGGAAAGAAGTCGATCAAGCAAAATCCAAGGCGGTTTGCACCAGCAATTCTCTCAAAGATCAAGGAGGAAGTCGAAAGGCTTCTTCGTTGTAGATTTATTCGAACGGCCAAGTATGTCGAATGGCTTGCAAACATTGTGTATGTTATAAAAAAGAATGGTACTTTGAGGGTTTGCATTGATTTTAGAGATCTAAATGCTGCGGCCCCAAAGGACGAATACTCGATGCCTGTGGCAGAAATGCTAGTCGATTCTGTCGCTGGCCATGAATACCTTAGCATGCTCGACGGGTATTTTGGGTATAAACAAATATTCATTGCTAAAGATGATGTCCCTAAAACGGTGTTTCGATGCCCTGGGGCCTTAGGCGCCTACCAGTGGGTAGTTATGCCTTTTGGCCTAAAAAATGCTGGGGCAACATATCAAAGAGCAATGAATACAATCTTCCATGATTATATAGAGACTTTTATGCAAATTTACATTGACGATATTGTTGTAAAGTCTGTTTCAGGGAAGAATCATATTGACCATCTTCGACAGTCATTCGAAAGGATGTGAAGACATGGTCTAAAAATGAATCCTCTTAAATGTGCTTTTTGTGTGCAGGCTGGGGATTTCTTAGGCTTTGTGGTCCACAAAAAGGGAATCGAAATAAATCAAAATAAGACCAAGGCCATTATGGAGGCGAAAGCGCCATCGACAAAGAAGGAACTGCAGTCACTGTTGGGAAAGATAAATTTCTTGAGAAGATTTATCTCGAATCTCAGCGGGAAGACTCAAGCCTTTTCACCTCTACTCCGACTAAACAAAGAGGGATTCAAATGGAGGCAAGCTCAATAGGAAGCTTTCGACAAAATCAAAGAGTATTTGAGCCATCCTCCAATCCTAGCACCACCTTGTAGAAGTAGGAGCATGAGATTGTACATATCTGCGTCGAACAAAACCTTAGGGAGCATGTTGGCTCAAGAGGATGAAAATGGAGTTGAAAGAGCCATTTATTACCTTAGTAGGGTTTTGAACGATGCAGAAACTAGGTATAACATGGTTGAGAAATTGTGTTTATGCTTGTATTTCTCTTGTACAAAATTAAAGCACTATATAAAGCCAGTTGATGTTTATGTTTCGTCTCATTTTGATATCATTAAGCATATGCTATCTAAACCTATTTTGCATAGCCGAATTGGTAAATGGGCATTGGCATTAACTGAATACTCCCTAACGTATAGACCTTTAAAGGCCGTTAAGGGACAAGTGGTAGCAGGCTTTATTGTCGACCACTCTATAAACGAGAACGTGTCGAATTATCTTAAGCTTAAACCTTGGAAATTATATTTCGACGATTCTAGTCATAAAGATTGTACATGTGTAGGGGTCATGATCATTTCCCCTAATAAAATCCCAAAAAAATTCAAGTACAAAGTCGAAGGTCTCTGCTCGAACAACGAGGCTGAATATGAAGCCTTAATAGTCGGACTTGAAATTTTGTTGGAAATGGGGGCAACTCGAGTCGAAATAATAGGAGACTCAGAGTTAGTCATCAAACAGATTACAAGGGAGTACACGTGTGTGAAAGAAAATCTCATCATGTACTTTGTAATAGTCAATCGATTACTAAAAAAGTTCGAGATGGTGAGTGTTTGACACATACCTTGACTAGAGAACCATGTAGCCAATGACTTGGCTCAAATTGCTTCTGGGTACAAAATTTTGAAAGAAAAATTGCAAGACGCAATCAAAGTCAGAGGTAGAGTTATGTCAACCAAATTATCCCCATCAGATTTGGAAGCAACGAAGCTAGTGTACGCTGATAAGGAAAATTTCGAAATCTTAGCCGTAGATAGTTTGACGGACGAAGACTGGAGAAAACCAATAATAGAATATTTGTAAAATGCAACAGCATCCACAGAACAAAAAACCAAGTATCGAGCTTTGAGTTATGTCCTTTTGGGTAATGAATTGTTTAAAAAGACTCCTAAAGGAGTCTTGCTCAGATGCCTTAGTGAATCAGAGGCATACCTAGCCCTTTCGATTGTCCATAGTGGGGCACGTGGGGCACATTAGGTAGGCCACAAAATGAAGTGGTTATTGTTTCGACAAGGCATGTATTGGCCTACCATGTTGAAAGATTGTATCGAATTTGCTAAAGGATGTCAAGAATGCCAAGTTCATGATGGCGTGCAACATGTCCCTGCAAGCGAACTACACTCCATAGTTAAACCATGGCCCTTTAGGGGTTGGGCTTTGGATTTAGTTGGAGAAATTTGACCAGTATCATCTAAAAGTCAAAGGTACATTTTGGTAGGTATTGATTACTTTACAAAATGGATCAAGGCTATACCTTTACCAAATGTGGACCAAGAGGATGTGATCGAATTCATTAAGAAACACGTCATCTATAGGTTTGGAATCCCAGAAACTATTACAACGGATCAGGGATCTGTTTTCACTGGTTGGAAGATGTAGGAATTCGCTAAAGAGATGGGTTTCAAACTGTTAACCTCTACACCCTACTATGCTCAGGCTAATGGTCAAGTTGAAGCAGCAAATAAGGTAGTGATTGGGTTAATCAAGAAACATGTGGGAAAGAAGCCTAGGAATTGGCACAAGACATTAGACCAGGTTCTCTGGGAATGTAGAACTTCTCCCAAAGAGGCAACTAACACTACTCCTTTTCGATTGACCTTTGGTCACGATGCAGTTTTTCCTGTAGAAATTTACCTATAATCGACGAGGATCCAAAGGCATCATGAGATTGTTGAAAAGTATTTCGGGGGTGTTTTATTGTATCCACAGGGATTGATATGTATATTGTTGCCGTTCAAATAGTCGAAAGCGTTTCAAACTTGAATAGTAACAAAGAGTTTGGTTTTTCATAACAGATCGTTTGCATAAAATTTAGTAATCAACGGTAAAGAAATTAGGTTTAGGGTTTTGGTAAAAACATGCCAAGATTAGTGTCCAATAATCCATTTCGTACGTATCAACTCGATAAAGTGTGTGAACTCGTTAACAATAAATATAACCACATATCCTCCCAACAAGTTTCTCTTGAACACTTGTTGTGAGATTTATCATATTGATCCTTTGATGATCTCTCACTCAAACTACCAATATGATAACATTCAAGTTCAATATTTATGAACATCAACTTTCAAAACTATCTCTAGCCTTATTATTATTGATGGATTGAAACTTAGGTCAAGTTTTAATACATATCTCTCGATCATGAACTAAAACAAATATGAACAAAGTAATTCTATATTTATCATCAACAAAGTTCACAAACTTACAATCAATATCAATACATACAAAATGATGGATTACCTACCCTCTGAACCAGATACAGAACCAGAAACCTCCACATCATCACCATCTCCATCCTCCTCAACATCAGCATCATCAGGACCAGCCGCATCTGCTCCCCCTCCGAAAACTGGCCTGGCCTCAGGCTAACCAGCATGAGCAAGGAATTACTCCCTTGTCATCATCGTATGATCCACGGTGGGTTCACGGATTTGCAGCTGCAAAACCTGCATGGAATCATGCAAGTCTGTCATGGCGCGCTAAGAAGCCGCCATCCAATCCCAGTTATACTGGAAAATCTGCTGCTGACAAGGATAGAAATTTTTAGAACCAGAGCTACCAGACCCATCGCCAGCCCTTGTGCCGGCATCAGTACCAGCACCAGATGTCTCACCCCTCGCCCCTTCGGTTTACAGAACTTATCGACATAACGATCATCAATAGTCGATGGGATAGTCACCTGACGGCGCGTGGGGATATCAACCCCAGCATGCGCACACAAGGTCATAATGAGACAAGGAAAAGCAAGAGGAGCGTTCTTCCGAGAAGCAAAACCAAGACCAATCTCAACAACAGCCCTTATCTCATCCGCGATAATCCGGGCTACATTAATTTGTACATTGGTTAAAATGGTATGGACAAGATGGGCTAGTGGTATAAGGACGGTCGATGTATGCGACTTCGGCTTAATTTTGGTTACAACCAAAAGTAAGATTAATTGTGTTAAAGGTCGCATGTCTTCACGACAGTATCTTATGGCAACCCCAGATGGGTTGAGCTCAACAGTTTTACCCTCTCGTAGAAGATCTCTAGTCATGGCAGCTATGTCTCGGTGAAGGTGCAAATTTCTATCTGGCTTGCTCTTAATGGTAAAGGTTTTTCAAGAACGGTGTTAATAGTTCCTCTATCAAATCTCACCACCTTTCCCCCAATGAAAGTTGTCCAACCAAATTGCTCCCCATCATCAGGAAAGGCATTAGCATAAAACTCGCGGACCAACTCAACATTGTAACTATCCACAGGAGTTATCAGCCTCCCCCATTTTTTTTCTTCTAGGAGTGCAGCCACCGACCGGTAACTCATATGTTCACTCAGGTTAAATCTTTTCTAGGGCAAAATGGTCAATTTTTCCAAGGTTAGATACCTGCTGCCTGCTTCGCTCCTCTAAAACGATCACTATCAAACTGAATCAGTAATTGTCGCGAAGTACTGGCCTTTCTCTTCTTTGCTGGATTGATTTTAGGACCCATCTGCACAAATCAACAAATAAAACAACAACAAGCAGCAACACAGTCCATAAGAAATGGGAGCCAAAACAAAATCATAAACTGAGACATAAAAAAAATTTCAGAATTCTGATATGTTCGCAGCAAAGTTCACAAAGCGAAGGCCGGCGAACATTCGCCTCAGATTCGTAAAGCGAGGTCTGGCGAATGCTCGCCCAAGTTCGCAAAGCGAACCTGCGATTTTTTCAAAAAGTAACAGCATCCAACACTTCCAACATTAGAGTTCCTCAACACCTCCTCTATTCTAAAGTTTGCATAAAAAATTCAACATGCAACAACAAAGAAACCTTAAAACAGAGGTGAAAACCTAGAATCAAATATGTCTCTAATGTTCAATCCACAACCCTAACCACATTGCCTAATAGAAAACCACAGAGAGAACAAGAAATTCAAACCTGAACTTGTTGGTAATTAAGGAAAACTTAATGAAAATTGAGTGGAACAGAGAGCACGTGAGAGAATGATGTTCTTGTGAGAGTGTTTGTTTGTGAAAGTGAAAGAGTGAGAGTGTCAAAGGGAGTAGGGTTTCCCTTCAAAATTTCAGAAAAAGGGTGGGTCATGGGCCCAAATGTCTGGCCCACACCAAAAATAACTCCTTTTTAATGAGATGGCAGCAGAAAAATATTTGTCTGTCTTGCTGAGTTCGCAAAGTGAACAAGTCAGCGAATGCTCACCCCAGGTTCGCAAAGCGAACCAACCAGCGAATGACAGAATTTTCAAAAAAAATTCTGCATCAGCTGCTACCGCACTACATTATTTCTAAACACTTAAAATCATTAAAACAACAAAGAAAACATAAATACTTACAATGTTGGGGTGCCTCCCAACAAGCGCTTGTTTAACGTCGGCTAAGCTCGACGGTTCAATGCAACCGACACCTCGAAACCAAAAGCACAAGAATTGGCTTCCGAGAAATGACACTTTACGAACAGAGACCTCAACCATAATCATGTCCAGTCTTCGATCCCCTTTTCTTTAGAAATGACCAATCCCAACATGACCGCAACATAGCCACCTTCGCATCTTAATTCTTTTTCTTCCGAAAAGCTTCTCTTTCCAATTCTTTTTCTTTGTGCACGTCTTCATCTACTTGATTCACAAACATTACTCATTTGAAGAGTGTGAAACAAGCTTCCTCCTCTTTTCCATTAGCATTGATCCTCACCTTCATTATGCCTCCATCGACATCCACCAACATTTTGGCGGTTTTCATGAATGGTGTGCCCAATATAATCGGCGTATCCTCATCCTCATCCATCTCAACAATAAAAAAATCAACCGGAAATAGGAATTTATCCACTTTTACAAGCACATCCTCCACATCACCATACTGACGAGTTCTTGACTTATCCGCAAGTTGCAATGTCATGGTTGTTGATTTTACATTCATATTCTCAAGCCTTTTAACCATGGACAAAGGAATTAGATTTATACTAGCACCCATGTCAACCAAAGCTTTGCATTTAAAATCATTACCTATAGTAATAGGTAAAGCTACTCTTCCCGGATCTTGCTCTTTCCGCGGAAGCACACTTTGAATGACGGCACTACATTCGGCATTAAGATCAATGTTAGCCTTGTTCGTGCACCTCTTCTTTTTAGTTAGTATGTCCTTCATAAATTTGGCATACTTTGGCATTTGCTCGAGAGCCTCAGAGAAAGGTACGGTTACTTGCAAACGACTAAACAATTCTAAGAATCTCGCGTAATACATATCGTTCTCTTTTTTCTTAGGAGCAGGGGGATATGGTAATCTTCTTTGTAAAACTTACTTCTCATACTCCTTTCTTTTTCTTTCTTTTTTCTTCCTTACTTCTTCATCATTCTTATCAACTACACAATTTTCATCATTTTTTCGACTTCCTCCAATACATTATCATTTTCCTTTTCGACTACCACCTCATTTTTAACATCTCCTCCAATTGTTCTTCCACTTCTTATGAAAATGGCCTTACAATGCTCCTTGGGATTTGGTTGAGTGTTAGCGGAGAAGGATGGCCCCGGTTGCTTTTCGGCCAATTGCTTTGCAAGTTGCCCTATTTGAGATTCAAGATTTTTGATCGAAGCTTCTGTACTCTTTTGAGTTGCCATTGATAGTTGCATGAATTTTGTGAAAGTCTCCTCTATTCTTGAACTTCCACTTTGATCTTGGAGTGGCTGGTAAGGATTTTGTCGATATCCTTGTTGATTTTGGTAGTTGCCTCTTGGTTGGTAGCCTTGTTGATTTTGGTAAGGAGGTCTTCCTTGATAGCCTTGCGTAGGGTTTCCAGCATAATTTACCTCTTCCACTACCAGAGGACAATACCCGATAGGGTGATCTCCTCTATAAAGCTCATAACTCGCTATTTGTTGGTTGTTGTTGGGAACTTCTTGCATCTCTTTGATTTGTTGTGGCAGTTTTGACATTTGTTTCGTGAACAACTCCACTTGTTGTGATAATAGTTTATTTTGTGCAAGAATGGCATCATTAGTTCCCAACTCTAACACTCCTGGCTTCTTTTGCGATTGGCCACGGTTATGATTTCCTTGGTGATCGTTTAGTGCCATTTTGTCAATGATCGCAATTGCTTCTTTAGCGCTTTTTGACATTAAAGATCCTCCCGCAGTGGCATCCAACAAGGTTTTATGATTTGGTTGGAGACCATTTCTGAAAATATGCACTTGCGTGAGCTCATCAAAATCATGTCCCTTGCACTTTCTAATCATGGATTTGAATCTCTCCCAAGCTTCGTTGAGAGATTCATTTCCACCTTGCGAGAAAACCGCAATCACTGTTTTAGCTTCCATGAAACGATTGTGAGGAAAAAATCATTCCAGGAACTTCTCTTCAAGCATGTTCCAGTCAGTCATAATAGTCGTGGATTGGTCAAGGTACCATTCCTTAGCCTTCCCAATGAGGGAATGCGGGAAAAGTCTCTTAAACAATGACTTTTCTTCATCTTCCGGGGCTCTAGTTGCGCCCGCAATCTCATAAAATTTTGTCAAGTGGGTAAAAGGATCCTCGTGATCCATACCAGTGAATGGATTCTGGTATAGAAGAGCGAGAATACCCGTCTTCATTTCAGAGTACCGACCATTATGAGCATTACGTGCAAACTGAGTAGTATGCCTCGGACTATTAACACATGGTCTTGAAGCAGATAGTGGTGGTGGTGGTGCAGCCATGGTTGGCGGTAACTGTGGTATTGATGTCGAAGTTAAACATTCGTCTCGTTCTCGTCTTTCTTTAGCAAGTTTCCTCCTCCGCCTTGTTCTGCTATTTAACCTACGCGCAGTTCTTTCAATTTCAGGATCAAAAAGAAGTTGGTATGCGGGTAACTTCCCTCGCATAAAATGGAGTCTGCACACTTAACCAAACAAATTAACAAGCACAAGAAAAAGTTAAACAAGTTTAAAACTCAATAACTATTGCAATGCTCTCAATATAACAACAATCCCCGGCAATGGCGCCATTTTGTTGAAGAGTATTTCGGGGGTGTTTTATCGTATCCACAGGGATTGATATTTATATTGCCGCCGTTCAAATAGTCGAAAGCGTTTCAAACTTGAATAGTAACAAAGAGTTTGGTTTTTCGTAACGGATCATTTGCATAAAATTTAGTAATCAACGGTAAAGAAATTGTGTTTAGGGTTTTGGTAAAAACATGCCAAGATTAGTGTCCGATAATCTGTTTCGTACGTATCAACTCGATAAAGCGTGTGAACTCGTTAACAATAAATATAACCACATATCCTCCCAACAAGTTTCTCTCGAACACTTGTTGTGAGATTTATCATATTGATCCTTTGATGATCTCTCACTCAAACTACCAATATGATAACATTCAAGTTAAATATTTATGAACATCAACTTTCAAAACTATCTCTAGCCTTATGATTATTGATGGATTGAAACTTAGGTCAAGTTTTAATACATATCTCTCGATCATGAACTAAAACAAAATATGAACAATGTAATTCTATATTTATCATCAACAAAGTTCACAAACTTACAATCAATATCAATACATACAAAATGATGGATTACCTACCCTAATCTTGACACAAGATGTGTTTAGCTACACATATTCATGGTAGCTTGCTTCACAAGTTTCGTGAGGAGATGAAAGAGCATCCGCGTCGAATAATCAAGATCGGATGCGACTTCAGCTTCTCTATTTGAAGAATCTCTCTTAGATGAAGAAAACTCAGAAAAATAGGCTTTGGTGTGAAAAGTGAAGTTTTGATCTCAAGAAAATGCATAAAATCTATTTATAATACACTTGAAATCAGACACATTCGCACTGCGAATGATTTGTTCGCCTAGCAAATGAAGAAAGTGGCACCTGAGGTGCCTTCGGATAGCCAAACCACCCTTGTTTGTCTGCATGAGTTCGCAATGCGAACTTTTGTTCACAAAGCGAACTACTCCCTAGAAAGTTCGCAAGGCGAACTTTAGGTCCTTTTGCCCCTGCCATATCCAAGGGTTCTTCGCTAGGTTGTTCGCAAAGCGAACAAATCAGCGAACCTTCGCTGGGAGTTCGCAAAGCAAACTTTTGTCCCTTTTCCTTCCGTCCCATTCTGGGACCATTCGCTGGAGACCTCGCCAGAGTTCACAAAGCGAACGTTCACTGGCAAGTTCACAAAGCGAACTTGCTGATGTTTTCCTCTATTCTTTGGCAGCTTGCATCAATTCTTTTGTGTCTTTTTTCTTTGATCAATTAGTGCACTTTCCTGCACAATAACACACATATTACAAGCACCAAAGGTAAATAAACAATGTTTGAAGAACAACAACAATTCACTACTAAAATCCATAATTAAAAATTGAAAGTGTTGAAAAATGCCAAGTATCAAATACAAATATATAGCATGTTTGACATCTAACAGAGATCCCCTCTGAATCCTATTGGAATATGATGTTAGATTAGTTACTAGATTTGGATGAAGAAAGACTTAATGCCTTAGAGTTACTAAAAAGACAAAAGAAAAGGGTAGAAAAGTCTTACAATAAGAAGGTTAAGGTTAAGGCATTCTCGACTGGAGAATAGGTGTGGAAAGTGATTTTGCCTATGGATCAAAAAAGTAGAGCCCTAGCTAAATGGTCCCCTAAGTAGGAAGGTCCATTTCAAATCTTACAAGTGTTCTCTAACGGTGCTTATGAGATTGAAGAGTTAGATGAAGATAAAAGAGTCTTGAAAGTAAATGGTAAGTATTTGAAAAAATACAAACTTGTACTTCAAGAAACAAAGATTGCTTATGAGTAATCGCAAAAAAAAAAAAAATTTGTCGAAGCCAACTTGGTATATAGGTTCCAGAATGGCCCAGTTCATTACATCAAAAGACCTCGAAGGGCTAAGAAACATTGTACTAAAAAAAACAAAATCAGTAAAGAAACTGCAAGCTAAAAAGGAAGATCGACTTTCATCTTGAGGTACTTCGACCTGTGAAGCTCGAGACGTTTCTCACATGAGGTTTTGTCGAGTTTAAGCATTGAAACTTCTGCTTCCAGCCGTCGAGCTTGGTCAAGGAACTCCAGTGCAAGTTTTAATTCTTTGTCCACTTCAGAATCATCAGAGGCTAGCAGTTCAGCATTACGTTGCTCATCCTTAGAGATTTTACCTTGTAGTTCTTCGATTTGTCTTTTCCAGATGGCAATGTTCTCTTTATTGCCTTCGACATCCAGTTTGTTTTTCTCTTTCATCTTTTCCAATTCTCCCACTCTAGCATCCGACTCAGAAGCAGCTGTCCACGCAGCAGCCTCACTTCCAGACTTGTTCTCTATTGCATCATCAATTTGAGGTAGTTGTTTGAGATCAGCGACGACTTGGTCGATCATGGTACCAAGCTCCGGGATAATGGTTGCAGTCCTAGGAGAGACGGTCTGAAGATCTACCTGCTTGAGAAAAGTCTTCAAATAAAGAGGGGCAGTGACATCCGACTCCAAAAGTTTAAAGAGGTCACCTTTGAAGATTTTTTCTTTTATCTTCAGAAGCGCCTCATTTGCAGGATTGCTCAAAATTTGATCTCCAGAAGCCGTCGAAGCACTTAAGCTTTTCTCGGAAGAACTCCCTCGTTTACCAAGGATAATCTTCAGATATTCACGAGGATTGGTCACCTTTAGGTGATTAAGTTCTTCTTCAGAAAGAGCTACAGCTGTTCCGGTCGAAGGCTTCGTGCTCTCAGCAGTAACATCAACTTTGGAAGCAGAAGTGTTTTCTCTTGAGCCTGCTCCTCGATAGATTCACTTTCAGCCTTGTCTTCGTCATCCTTATCATCTTCACCGTCATCATCATCATCATCATTTTCACCATCGTCATCATTATCATTATTTCCACCAGCCTCAGTGTGGAACATCGATTGGTCATCCTCTTCTTCTCCTGTTTCCTCATCTTGGACAGCAGCATCTGGATCAGCGTAATTTAGGTTTTTGTTGGATTTAGAGCCTCGCGGACGGTTTAGAGTGATAGGTGGGCTCACCTTCACTATTGAGGAGAGTAGTTGGAGAAGGAGATTCAGCTACTGGTTGGGTAGAAGTACCTGTACCATCCTAAAATTACAAGTAAATAAGATTAGGTTGAAACAAAAGAAGGCCAGCAAGGTAGACAGTTTAAGGTAAATTATAATTACCTTAAGTTCTTCGACTCCAGGGCTGGAGTTGTCACTTTCAAGATGAACCAAATCCGCCTTCGACGTACCCTGAGGAGAAGACTCCAAGTCACTTCGAGTGGTAGATGCTTGAGAGATCTTCGCCACCTTTGCCTTAGGCTGACTTAAAGTCTCAGTGATCTTAAGTTGTTTCTTCCTTTTCTTAGTCTTTTGATCCTCAGGTGGAGAGTGATCGTCGTCCTCCGACTCGAGCACAATTTGGGCAGTAGCCCTTTTGGACTTCTTCTTTTGAGGAGTAGGAGGTGGTCGTCGAGACCTCTGAAAAGTTAAAGTATTAGAAGACATAACTATACACAGTAAAGAAGAATTTAGTGAGCAAAATTTACCCTCGTGGCTGGTTCGTTCTCTTCCGTATTTATTTCTACTGGTCTCTTCGTTGCAGTTTTCTTTGGGTTGATAGCTGAAAATAAACAAAATAGTTACAAGTCAGTGACAAAAAGTCGAGTAAGAGAAATCTAAAATTCGAAAATCTTCATTCCACGCCTTCATAAATTTCGGATTCGATGCGAACATCTTCGATACTGATATGAAGTGGTCCTTTGAAACTATCTAGGGTGTACTTAATCGCAACCACCTGCTGAGCCTTTGGTTTTGACTGCTGGCAAATGATCTTTATAGAATCCCCACAGACGAACCAGTCTGGAAATGAAGGGGTGAGAGCCACTCTAAAATCAGCAGATGGCAGTTGAGGAAACTTGAGAGGAAATAATTCGAAAGCCATTTCGTAGCATCACTCGGGCAGCACATACGAAGGGAGTTTCAAACTCTCCATTTTCTTTAAAAAAATTCCTTCAGAGTAACAATAACCTCGCAGACGGTTCGACTAAGGTCATCTGGTCGATAAATAGTTTTAAAGAAATTTTGGAATGCCTGGATTTCCTTGATGTGTGTGGAATTAAATTTCTTGAATTTCTCCTACACAGAGAGAAAAGCTTGATCAATCAGCTGAGTAAAGGAAGAAACATCGAAGAACTTTTTAGTATAGTACTTCGACCACCACTTGTTGAATTCTGGAGTGCAGAGACAACTAGGCTCGAAGTTGAGAGGAGTGAGGGACACCTTCTGTGCATAGCGAGCCATCTATGTCGAAGTCATCTCCTCAGTATAACTGGTGTGATGGAGGAGGAGATGTCCTTTCTTCTTGTATAAGCACCTTGGGAGGGTCTGAACCAAACCAAATTAACGAGCGACCAAATTGGGTTGGTAAGCAATCAAGGAAACTTGACCTTTACCCAGATTTAGTCGAAGGGTCAAAAGTCTTGGTATCAGGAAAACTTCCTAGATCAGCTTCGACTCCTCTTCTTGGGCTTTGAATGAAGTGGGGAAAGGCCTGGTGAACCACTCAGGACCATACTTTCTTTCAGCGAAAGGAGCCATGCTTGGAGTGAACTCATGGCGTTTGGCGAACATTTTTATGAAGCCAAGAAATTCTGGCCTGAGTGATTGGTCCTCTTCGCTGGGAGTTAGTTGCACCCAGCGAGTCCCTTCAAATCGCCTGTCCTTGATCTCTTTAGCACCTTCCTCAACAGTTCCTTTGTTGGGAAGGCTGGCTTCGAAAGAGGCATTTAGCCAGAGTTGAAGCAGCCAGAAAGGCCCTGACAGCAGAATTTTTCCTCCTGCTGTTAGGTCTTTAAGTTGAGTGATGCCTTCACTTAGAGACTCATAGAGGTGTCCCAAGATCATTTCGCTCAAGCAGACATCTCGGCCGTTGTGAAGTTGAGTGGCAAGCGTGAGGAACTTCTTGGCTACTTGTAGAGATCTCGAGCAGAATACACAGTGTGACAGCCAAATAGTAAGGAAGGATATGTGTTCTTGGGTCGTGACATCAGTGGTATTTTGGTCATAGTGGTGTTTGATGAAGTTTGTATAAGTGGGTTTGGCAGACGCGAAGCCTATTTTGTGCTCAGAATCTAGTTCTGGGTCATAAGGTTTCCCAGTTGGCTTTAGCCCTGTGATAACGGCTACGTCGAAAAGTGTTGGGGTCATCATCCCACAAGGGAGGTGAAAAGTGTAGTGGGTGCTATCCCAAAAGTAAAGAGACGAAACTAACATGGTCGAACAATACGCAGGCCCTGTTTTCGACAGCATAATGAGATCGTAAATCCCTAAATCTTCCTAAGTTTGGGCTTTAACTTTCTCTACTTTGGTTAACCAATTCAGGTAAAGTTTAGAATCCTTGAAGGAGGGAGTTGCCCTAAATACCCTAGATCCATCATTCATATATCGTAAATCTATGTTATTAACAGCTACAGCGTCAGGAGAGTTGACTTCTACCTTAGATTTATCAACTTGCCCTATGGGTTTGGTCTTGTGGTAAGAAGGGAAATGCTCACTAAGTTTCTCATAATCTGCATCTAAAGCAGATAAAGGGCCAGACAGAGCATATGGCTTACCAGAGACAAGGACAAGGATTATTACCTGGGGTTCATAGATGTGTCTCTTCTCTTCCTCAAGTGGTTCTGGAATACATTGCTAATTCTTTACTATCTTTGGCCCAGAAAGTGTGGCAAAAGGAGGGAGTTGAGATTGATTCTTCAGCTCTTTGGGTTTTTGGGTCTTCTTTGAGTCTTTGATATTGGAAGTTGAAGATGCCATTATTGAAAGACAAGGAAATCTGGTTTTGTTTTCTAAGAGTTGAGAAGCTGGAGAAAGAGGGAGATAACAAAGAGTTTTTTGAAGTGTAAAAAAGGGAAATGCTTTAGAGAGAAACTTTTAAAAGCTTTGGAATATTAATAGGCCTCAAATCAACATTAAAGAGTTTGTGTTGTAGTGGGGCACGTGTCCTATCAGGAGCGATAAATGGGATGGTGGCATTTACTGCCTATACCCCATTATCTCCTAGACTTTAGGAGGTATGATGATGGCTAGTGAATTTGGTGTGCTTTGAGGAGATGTTTCAGATATTGTCATAATGACCATGACGTCACAGAGTGGTTCAGAAGAAACTGAACAGTTTGTAGAACGTGGGAGCTCTAGTTATATCAACACCCATATGTAGCGAGCGATTTTAGACGTGGTTCTTAAGCACTGTCGCTCTGGGGTACTACAGGTCGATTCATTTTTTATCCTATTGAAGCTGATGAAGGAAGGGAAATAGATGTCTCCAACTAACCCTGCTTGCAAACTGAGGTTAAACAGTCAAAACTGTTGGTTTACAGATGCGGTTTTAGTTCGTGGGCCTCTCTCTATTTATTTTGTTCAGAACAAAATACCGGGACTGTTCATGGGGAGGTAGTTGGGATACTGTGCTAGATTGGCTGGAGGTAGGGGACTTTGGGTTTTTGATTAGTGTGCTCGCTAAGATTTTTTTTCAATCTTATACCTACGTATTCCCGGGATAGGGAAATCAGAGCGATCGTAGTTCCTCTTATTCTATGGGAGGAAATGGTGTTTTGGTGTCTTGTTCAAAGCCCAGGACATGAAGCTAAAGGTGGTTTGTATCTTGTTCAAAGCCCAAGATGTGAAGCTGAAGGGTCTATTTGTATCTTGTTCGAAGCCTAAGATGTGAAGCTAAAAGGGTGTTGACTTTAGAGAGACTTTGTCATCTCTAAAGGGGAATATTTGGCACAATTGTTGGGTGACTGAGTATAAAGGAGAATTACTTTAATTGGGATATGCGAATCCAGAAATGCCATAATTTATTTTATAGGGGATTTTCAACCTGAAGGAGAAGACTTTAACTCAGTTTAGAGCAATGCCATCTTTCCTTAGGAATTTCTCATGCTAAAAGAGGGACAGTGGCGTGGATGTAAATAATCCAGAGGCTTGCTGTTTATAGCAATTAGATGAAGGAAAAGGAGTTGTTGATGTTTGTATACTGTGTGCAAGGTACAGGTTTAGACGCTAAAAGGTTGATTGCCTCGACCGGGATTTTCCTTATACGAAGCCTAAGAGGAGGCTATTGACCCAACAAGAGGATGCTTTTGTGTCTTGTATGAAGCCCGAGATAGAGGCTAAAAGGGTTGACTCAACAAGAGAGTGTTTTTGTACGTGTCTTGTGTCGCTCTCAAAAGATTCGCATCCAACGGTACAAACGCGAGAGTGGCGCAGAAAACACAGAGTCGCCAGCAATGTGTATTTATCCTGAGAGAGGGAAAGGAAACACTGCATAAACCTGAAGAGAAAGGGAAAGAACATGGTCTCACGACCAATAGAAACGGGTACGGGAGTCGGTTACGCGAAGGGAAGGTGGCGAAATGTGAACCTTCAGATCTGGACCAACAACGATCCAGATTACGTCTCCAACCTCCATCCCTCAGGCGACCTGCAAACAAACCAGGTGCCGGAGCCCTAGCTCCGGTCACCTTCTCCGGCGAGCTCAACACCAAAAATCTCCAGAAATCAAACATGAGCACATCATCTTGTTCAGATTTTCACAAGGATCACAAATATTCAATTCAAATCAACAGATCATCAACACACAAGGCAAATCGAAGAGAAACAGTTTGGATCCAAAACTTTCAAACTCAAAATACACACATGTTACATGTCCAAACTCAAAACTAAATAGATCAACATCATCAGTGAACATCATAGATCATTATACACATCATAAAAACAAGTTCTATGATGATGAATTTCACACTAACCTGAACCTTGTAGAACTTGAAATGCACCAAGAAAACCCTCAGAAAGATGTAGATCTACTCCTTAGGATCTCTGATTGCAAAATAAATGCAATTAGAGGCTTGAATCAAGCTGGATCTTGAGATTTGATGAAGTTGAATCCAAATCCGTTTATGGCCAAAACCTCAGTATGAGCTTCAATCAGTGGTTGATTCTTGTTCTATGGAGTGTGTAGATCAAGAATATGGAAAGAAATCTCACAGAAACCCCAAGGAGAGTGAGTTTCGAAGAGAAAAAGTTTGGAGTGAAATTTGGAATTCTGGGCAAATGAGAGTGCATGACCTAGCTTTGTGCGTGTGAGTTAGCTTATATACACCTCATTAGACCTCTGATCATGATTAAAGTTTGGTTAAACCCTTGATTAATGACTTTTGAATGGTTTTGCAAAAATGCAAAATGTGATCAACCCACTAATCCACACGTGCAAGCTCATGCTTTTCATGATGAATCACTCACACTTCCCTTCCTGATCACAAATGGATTGGAATTGGGCCTTGTAGTGGTTTAATTTGTGAGATTCAATCCATCTTGCAAAATTATATTATGTGAAGAAACTGAGGTACATGGCATGAAATGACTTGATTCAAGGGCCAAACTCGTGCCAAATGAAGTGTACTTGGATATTAGAATGTGACTTGAAGCAATAGAACCAATTACAAGTCAATTTGTACCAAAATGCAAAAGGTGGAAAAAGTGGTACATGTAAAAAACCTTAAAAACACCTTGCATTGTTTTGACCATAACTTGAGTTCTACAAATGATATGGAAACCATCTAGTACTTTTTGGAAATGGGAGAAAGATCTTCAACTTTCATGTTGGAGGAAAATTCATTTGAAGCTTCCTTGATGATGAAAAGTCAAGTTGAATATGGTGGAAAAACTGCCAAAGAGGGAAAGTTCTCATTATAGGTCATTTTCCAAAGTTAGTAACTTTTGCACAAACTCTTGATTCTTTGAAAATGATGTCATCCATGCTATTCCTTGACCAAATAAAGGTACATGGACTTGGGAAACATGATTTGAACCCTTGAAAACCCATGGTTGACTTTCCTTTCTCACTGTTGACTTTTGCTTACTTCACAAGTAACTGATCCACTGAACATCTTCCACAATGAAACACTAGCCAAGTCTTTCCTCCATGAGTACTTGTAAGCATATGAAACCCATGAGAGCATGCTTGATCCAACAAAGCTCCACAAGAAGCCTTTTGAAACCAAAAACCCTAATTTGGTCCCTCTGGTTAGGAGGAAGAGATTCACTTGCAATCCTTTGCAGGTCTTGATCTTATGATGATATGATGACCTCCTCAAACCACCTTGAAGCTTGAGACTCCTTTGAGATGAACCAAGTACCTTGATCCCATGCTAAGAACCAATGCTATGCACAAATGCTAATGCAAAAAATGCAAAGAAACATAAGCCAGTTAGCTCCAAACAAAAGGGCAAATTTTGGGGTGTTACAGCTGCCCCTATTCAATCGACTTGAACCTGAAGGGGTGATAGCAACGGCTTTCAGACATTCAAGGTAGAAGATGATTGAATACAAAAAGAACCCAGAAATTTGCAACCTGGTGGTAATAAAAATGAAAACGAGCACGACCGAAAGCGAAATCAAAAAGGATAAACGAGTACGACTGAAAGCGGACTAAAAAAGGACGGACGAGCACGACCGAAAGCGGACTCGAAAAGAAAGACCGGCCAAAAACGCTCTTTCAAAGATTAGTAGAATCAACAGATCTACAAAGATGACTCCGCTGGGGATAAGAAGGTAGACCATCAACTCTGAGGTTGAGTAAAAATGGCATTCGCTCTGAGATTGAAAAGGATAACCATCAACTCTGAGGTTAAGGAAAATCTGGACTAAACACCAACTTTGAATGTTTGAGAAAAGGTAGACATCAACTCTGAGGTTGAGTAAAAAGGGTATACATCGATTTTGAGACCTGAGATAAAAACATTGACTTCAACTCTGAGGCTGGAAGAAAGGAATCGGTCAACACCGAGGTTGGAGACAAGCCACAATATACGTCAACTCTGAAGTTGGGGATGAAAGGCTTCAACTCTGAGGCTGGAGAGAAGATATATGGCAACTCTGATGTTGGGGAGGAAAGGATTGTTCATCAACTCTAAGGTTGAGAAAAGGTAAACGACAACTTTGAAGTTGGAGAAAGGCGTCAACTCTAAGGTTGGGGAAGAAAGGAGATACGACAACTCTGAGGTTGGGGACGAAAGGCTTCAACTCTGAGGTTGGTGAGGAAAGGATTGTTCATCAACTCTGAGGTCGAGAAAAGGTAAACGACAACTTTGAAGTTGGGGAGGAATGAGTTGTTCATCAACTCTGAGGTCGAGAAAAGATATGCAACAACTCTGAGGTTGGAGAAGAAAGGGGAATATTCATCAACTCTGAGGTTGAGAAAAGGTACACGACAACTTTGAAGTTGGTAAAAGGGAAAGGATATTTCATTAACTCTGAGGTCAAGAAAAGAACCACGACAACTTTGAAGTTGGTAAAGGAGGGCATCAACTCTGAGGTTGGAGAAAGGCGACAACTCTGAGGTTGGACAAAATAAGCGTCAACTCTGAGGTTGGGATCACTGTTTTGATTGAGGGTTGATCTGGGCTTTCACTCAAGGTACCAAATCTGGCTTATGCTCCGCATGCATATGTTTGAATTTTCTTTCTATGGCGTAATGCTCCACACGAAATGGAAATGCTACGCGTTTGAGGATGCAATGAAATGATGATTACTACATGCAAGAATGAGAGGACACTCCACCATGGAATGCGCAGAATAGAACAAGCAGACTTCATTGAGGAAAGGATCACCAATATGTGATCTCCCGTGGGGAGATAACCAACTGTACCACCAATAACTACTGGTGATGCAAACTCTATAGGGAAACTGCAAGCTGAATAGCAAACTCTGTTGGGGAGATGCCAATGAAGATTGGACTTTGAACTGCTGAGACTGCCAATACCCATTGGACTTTGACCTGCGGGAAATACCGAATCTGACTTTTGAGGAAGAGAATACTCTGGCTTCTCACTGTCTTCAAACTGCTTGAAAATATTCCATCGTCTTACCCTGCTGAGAATGAGGAATCCACCTATACTGCTGGGGGTAAGAAATCTTCACAAAGAACCCTTTTCGATTTGAGGCCGACCCTCAGCTTGGGGAAGAATAACAATTCCAACACCTTGCTTGAAGGATACCTTCTGGCTCTTTGTAGGCGGAGAGACTTAGTACTTCAAGTTTCTTCTGATCACTACATACTGATAATCAAGAGTGAACAACAGTTCCTTCCTGACTTGACCCAAACCACAGGGTCTAACGGGAGAACTCATCTCAAGAGGATTTCACAGAAGACCGGGCGTTCACACTGCCCCACGGTCTTCAAACTCTTGGAGAGATTTATCGGATCTCGACATAACTGCCCCAAACTGTATGATCTTTGAAGGAATTTGCCTCGAGAGGACTTAAAATGACTTGAAATACTCTGCTTCAGTATTTTGAACCTTGAAGAGGTGCTTCTGATTAACCGTCTTCTGGAGAGGACAACTTCTCATGCTCTAGAGATGGTCTGCCTCAATATGAGCTTTAAAGTGATTCTGCCCCTGATCTTAGAATGAATGCCCCAGAATAACTGAACTTCGGAGAGATTTCTCAACGTGACTGCCCCAGATTGGCTACATCTTAACACGACTTACTAGGGAAAGCCCACTCTGCGCTGATTTCTTGGCGACATGCCCCTTGATATGACTGTCCTTCAGAATTTTCAAGCATCCCAACTCGGCAGGATCAAGCTTCTGGACTGACGTTCACTGTGTAAGCTTTATTGATGCTTAGGCACATGTATGCAAGCAGAACAAGTTTATTATGAGAATGATAATTCTAATGCAACAAACATGTTAACCTTGAAGTTTATTGAAAATACGTCTCCAAACCCTGTGAACGAGTCACTAGCTACGACATTGATTTTTGAATGGAAAACAAAACGCACATGCAATACCAACAAAAATTTTATTAGCACAACTCATGGGAGTCAGGAACGCTATCTCGTTGAAGTATGCCTTCGGAATAAACCCTGTTTCAATTAGGACTTTTAAGGGTTGTAAAGTGGTCTGGTTCACGGTTTTAGAAAAAAGAATTTATGGCTCAAAATTTTGTTTGTGCCCATCCATTCTCCTTGATGTTCTCCAGTCCTACGTTCAGTTAATTTAGCACAAGCGCTCAACTCCCAAAAGGATTTTTTTGTGAGGATCGATGGTTAAGGAACCCATGAGGTCTTTGAAATGACAGTCACCCCTTTTGTCTTCAGTGTTCAGTCACACGATTTGTTCCTTATCGTGGATTTTCTCTTTTGAACATTTCTTATTTCATTTTTCGGTTTTTTATTTCCCTGATTTTGCCTGGACTGATTCTTTCTGAGTTTTTCGATTTTGAAGTCCAGCGGGATGCCCTAACTTTTGCCTAAGTCGCTTGTTTTCAAGTTTCGACTAGCAGGCTTTTTCTTTCTCTTTTTTTTTTGAACAAATCGTGTGACACTGACTTGTCTGACTTGTTTGAAAGGGTTGTGACTGCTTCACTCCTTGATCATTGATGGATAACCATTGTGGTTTCACATCTCTTGACCTTTTGCTGGTGGAATAGAAGGTAATGGATCCTCAGATGCACACTCCTTTCGAGGTTTGAACGCTCGGTCAAATTAACTGACGCCTACCCTACCCCCGGGTTAAGTGTGAGGGTTTTTCTTATGAAAAGAAACTCCTACTTCGAGGCTCAAAGGGGTTGACGAGGGTCTATCTCCCTTATATCTCCTGTGTTTGGGAGTTTGAAGCAATGCTTGTACATCTTCAACAGGGTTTTATCCAAAAGCACATAACCAAAGACTTTGCTTTTTTACCTCATCATCCTCCCTCTAAGAGTTAAAGCAAGAAGACTGGTATTGCAATGCACAGAAACATTATACGAATGAATAAAAATGAATTACTTCAAGAAAAAAACATATTCATTGCATTAAAACATCATTCAGAACACAAACAAGTTTTTTATGCATACAATGCTTTAACAAGAAATGAAAAACTACAAGTGAAAATGCAGTGAAGAAAGTGAAGGTTGCCATTGTCGAGGAGGCTTGATTCTGTCTGGACGTCCTTGCAAACTGAGTGCTCACTTGAGACAGGAGGCTTCAATTGATATACATATCATCTTTAGTGAATGCAATGATCTCTGAGTCCACTAGGTCTTGCACCTTGTGCTTGAACACGTTGCAATTCTCAATGGAATGACCCGGTGTGTCTGAGTGATACTCGCATCTAGCATCCAGATCATAATAAGGAGGAATGGGGTCAGGGACAAGCTTGGCATCCCTTAGTTCAACCAGAGAACTCTCAAGTAGATGGGCAAGAACATCACCGTAAGGAATAGGGAGTGGATTGAACCTTCTCGCAGGCCTTCGTGATCTTTGTTGTCTCTGTTGCTGAGGAGCATAAGGTCGCTGATGCTGAACAGGCCGTTGAACAACAGGAGGAATATACACAACACTAGCTTCTCCTTCCTTTCCCTTGGAGGACCCATCATAAGGTTTCTTTGCATCTTCAGCAGCAATTCGAATCTTTCCCGTTTTGATGCCGTTTTTTACTCTTTCTCCTACCAATACAAGACCTGAAAATCCAGCTGACAAACATCCAACCAATTTCTCATAATAATGCCCCTGAAGCGTATCCATGAACATATCAACGAGATCTCTTTCCAACATCGGAGGTTGAACTCAGGAAGGCAATTCACGCCACCTCTGGGCGTACTCTTTAAAGCTTTCACCATTTTTCCGGGACATGCTCAACAGCTGAGTTCTGTTGGGAGCCATGTCTGTGTTGTATTGGTAATGCTTGATAAAAGCTGCAGCT
The DNA here is from genome assembly GCA_022829125.1 of Lathyrus tuberosus. Classification (NCBI taxonomy): domain Eukaryota; kingdom Viridiplantae; phylum Streptophyta; class Magnoliopsida; order Fabales; family Fabaceae; genus Lathyrus; species Lathyrus tuberosus. Next base: position 1,547,922 of record JALAZF010000799.1, on the reverse strand, counting down.
AACTCTCTCCAAGTATGAACATCTCTACTTTCCAGCGCCATATACCATTCCAAAGATGCGCCGGACAGGCTGTCTTGGAAAAAATGCATCATTAGCTTTTCGTCCTTGGCATGGGCAGCCATCTTCCTGGTATACGCCTTTACATGAGTTCTCGGGCAGGTAGAACCATTATACTTCTCCAGTGTAGGAATCTGAATCTTGTGCGGAATGACAATATCAGGGACCAACCCTAGGTCGTCCAAATCTATTCCCAGATCATCCTGCTTCACAACCCCTTTCAGTTGCGCCTCGATTAAACGGATCCTCTCATCACTGACCACAGGAAGGCCAACGTCCAAGCTTTTGACTGAGAAAACATCATCCTGTTGATCATCAAAACGATGGCCATGAATAGCTCGAACAGTGCTTCCCTCTCCAACCACTGAAGGAATCCCACCCTGTCCACCAGCACCAGGGATAGGAATGTTGATACCAGCCCCACCTCCGCCCGAAGGAATAACACGATTAAGAAGACCACCGTGTAAGATACCATTTTCATCACCCTGCGCCACCAAAGGCTGAACTAGAGTTCTGAATTCATTATGGCTCTGCCCCACACCTTGCATCATCTCCATGAATTGATCGATGCGAGCTTGCATAGCTGCCATGTCTGCCTGAACTTTGTCCATCACTCTACTTTGATTAAGCCTGGTAGAATACCGATGAGTTGGTCGATCAATCCTGACTGAGACTAAATAAAGGTTAGGAAAAGCCTGGGACGAACACCTGCTATGCAAAAATGATAATGATTATGCAAATGCAAATGCAAACATGTTAGAATGCAAGAAGAATGATATGCACATGCAAGCATGGGATCAAGGCACCACTGCTGAATGTGCTGTGCTGTTGCATGGATAAGACCCAGAATATCAGAAACCCAAAAATCTAGAATAACGGCCCCTTCAAACTGCCAGAATATCAGGATAATAATAGTACACTGATGAGAAATCTAGAAAACCGGGTAGGTTGAAGGTGTCGATTACCTGCAGACCTGTAAACATCCATCCCTTCTCACATGTGGGTTCTAGAAAGGCGAGGGTCCTCAATATCCCGGGCTCTTAGGTCGAGTAATGATGATACGTTCACCATTTCTGGTTTGGCATCATCATCAATCGAGGAGGCCTCAACTGATTCCCCTCAAAACGAAAGGTCCTCACAACGAAAGGTCCTCAGCTTCTGGCACTGAGGTCGAGAAGCAATAGTAAATTCATCCCTCGGGGTACAGTACTATCGCCAATTGAGGAGTGCCTCCACTGATTCCCTTTCAAAAAGGACAACCTATAGCGATTTCCCAGCATTGGGTCCTCGGATCGAGAATGTGCGATGGGTTTGCCACATAATGTGGCCTGCCACTGTCACATCTCGGGAGGAGTGCCGCAACTGAGTCCTCGGGAGACGGTCGCCAGAGTCGACAATTTTCCAGGTTATGTTCCATCGTCTTCCCCAAATGAACAGGATAGAATATTACCAAAGAAAACCTCGTATGGATGTGGAGTTTTCATGTATACTTTGTCTGGCCAAATGCCAATCAAGTCACACTACTTTCCACGCTAATCATAGGTGTATGCTCAAGCCTGGGTATTGGGCCTTTCTCTCATGAATCCAACCCACCCTGCAAACAGGAAATCCAGCAGCAGAACAATACAGCAATAATGAAATGCAATGCTATAAATGCTGTAAAACAGTAATATACAACAAAGCAAAGCACAACAGATAAACACCCAATGAAAACAGACAAATAAGCGCTAGGATCAACTCGCTAAAGGGGATGGACCAACAAGAGGTCAACCAGAGTCCCCAGCAGAGTCGCCAGCTGTCGCTCTCGAAAGATTCGCATCCAACGGTACAAACGCGAGAGTGACGCAGAAAACACAGAGTCGCTAGCAATGTGTATTTATCCCGAGAGAGGGAAAGGAAACACTGCATAAACCTGAAGAGAAAGGGAAAGAACATGGTCTCACGACCAAGAGAAACGGGTACGGGAGTCGGTTACGCGAAGGGAAGGTGGCGAAATGTGAACCCTCAGATCTGGACCACCAACGGTCCAGATTACGTCTCCAACCTCCATCCCTCAGGCGACCTGCAAACAAACCAGATGCTGGAGCCCTAGCTCCGGTCACCTTCTCCGACGAGCTCAACACCAAAAATCTCCAGAAATCAAACATGAGCTCATCATCTTGTTCAGATTTTCACAAGGATCACAAATATTTAATTCAAATCAACAGATCATTAACACACAAGGCAAATCGAAGAGAAATAGTTTGGACCCAAAACTTTCAAACTCAAAATACACACATGTTACACGTCCAAACTCAAAACTAAATTGATCAGCATCATCAGTGAACATCATAGATCATTATGCACATCATAAAAACAAGTTCTATGATGATGATTTTCACACTAACTTGAACCTTGTAGAACTTGAAATGCACCAAGAAAACCCTCAGAAAGATGCAGATCTACTCCTTAGGACCTCTGATTGCAAAATAAATGCAATTAGAGGCTTGAATCAAGCTGGATCTTGAGATTTGATGAAGTTGAATCCAAATCCGTTTATGGGCAAAACCTCAGTATGAGCTTCAATCAATGGTTGATTCTTGTTCTATGGAGTGTGTAGATCAAGAATATGGAAATAAATCTCACAGAAACCCCAAGGAGAGTGAGTTTCGAAGAGAAAAAGTTTGGAGTGAAATTTGGAATTCTGAGCAAATGAGAGTGCATGACCTAGCTTTGTGCGTGTGAGTTAGCTTATATACACCTCATTAGACCTCTGATCATGATTAAAGTTTGGTTAAACCCTTGATTAATGACTTTTGAATGGTTTTGCAAAAATGCAAAATGTGATCAACCCACTAATCCACACGTGCAAGCTCATGCTTTTCATGATGAATCACTCACACTTCCCTTGTTGATCACAAATGGATTGGAATTGGGCCTTGTAGTGGTTTAATTTGTGAGATTCAATCCATCTTGCAAAATTGTATTATGTGAAGGAAGTGAGGTACATGGCATGAAATGACTTGATTCAAGGGCCAAAATCGTGCCAAATGAAGTGTACTTGGATATTAGAATGTGACTTGAAGCAATAGAACCAATTACAAGTCAATTTGTACCAAAATGCAAAAGGTGGAAAAAGTGGTACATGTAAAAAACCTTAAAAACACCTTGCATTGTTTTGACCATAACTTGAGTTCTACAAATGATATGGAAACCATCTAGTACTTTTTGGAAATGGGAGAGAAAGATCTTCAACTTTCATGTTGGAGGAAAATTCATTTGAAGCTTCCTTGATGATGAAAAGTCAAGTTGAATGTGGTGGAAAAACTGCCAAAAATGGAAAGTTCTCATTATAGGTCATTTTCCAAATTTAGTAACTTTTGCACAAACTCTTGATTCTTGAAGAATGATGTCATCCATGCTATTCCTTGACCAAATAAAGGTACATGGACTTGGGAAAATGATTTGAACCCTTGAAAACCCATGGTTGACTTTCCTTTCTCACTGTTGACTTTTGCTTACTTCACAAGTAACTGATCCACTGAACATCTTCCACAATGAAACACTAGCCAAGTCTTTCCTCCATGAGTACTAAACCCATGAGAGCATGCTTGATCCAACAAAGCTCCACAAGAAGCCTTTTGAAACCAAAAACCCTAATTTGGTCCCTCTGGTTAGGAGGAAGAGATTCACTTGCAATCCTTTGCAAGTCTTGATCTTATGATGATATGATGACCTCCTCAAACCACCTTGAAGCTTGAGACTCCTTTGAGATGAACCAAGTACCTTGATCCCATGCTAAGAACCAATGCTATGCACAAATGCTAATGCAAAAAATGCAAAGAAACATAAGCCAGTTAGCTCCAAACAAAAGGGAAAATTTTGGGGTGTTACATCTTGTAAGAAGCCCAAGACGGAGGCTGAAAGGGTTTGACTCAACAAGAGAGTCTTTTATACTCATAAAGAGAGTGATTTGTATCTCGTACGAAGCCCGAGATAGAGGCTAAAAGGGTTTGACTCAACAAGAGAGTCTTTTATACTCACCAAGAGAGTGTTTTGTATCTCGTACAAAGCCCGAGATGAAGGCTAAAAGGGGGTTGACTCAACAAGAGAGCCTTTTATACTCAACAAGAGAGTGATTTTGTATCTCGTACGAAGCCCGGGATGAAGGCTGAAAGGATTACCTCCGCTGGGGAGAACCATTATACAAAGCCCAAGAGGAGGCTAGGGTTACTGTTTCAGTTGAGTGACAGGTCCAGTATGTTGGTTAAAAGAGAAAATCAGTTCTTATATGGGTAATTTGTACTCATGGATTTGATCTGAGGGCCGGGATTATTTCCTGTTCTTTAAGGAAATGGGGAATCCGAAGGGTATTGAGACTGCCCAAGTCTACGGGTGTTTTTTCCTATTTTTGACAGGAACTTGAGAATGTCTTCGAGACTCAAGGAGATTAGACTGTCCAAGTCTAGAGTTTTATCTTTTGTATTATGCTTAAGAGAAATTAAGAGACAGTACGTTCGCGGTAGAAAGATCTAGACTCTTTGAAAGACTGTTCTATTAAGATGACTAATTTCTGTTCCTATACCTTTAAGAGGTCGTCGGGACAATTTGTACGAAGCCCAAAAGGAGGCGAGAAAAACTTTTAAGAAGCCGAAGGGACAATATGTACGAAGCCCAAGAGGAGGCTATCTTCCTGGAGGAAGTATCATTATACGAAGCCTATGAGGAGGCTGTGAAAACTTCTAAGAAGCCGACGGGTCCTTGTACAACGCCCAAGAGGAGGCGGGGATGCTTTTAGGAAGCCTGTGGGTCATTGCACTAAGCCCAAGAGGAGGCTGCTGAACAGTTCCAGAAGGAGTTTCACTTGGAACATTGGCCTTCTGTATATGAACTGTTCAAGGGGGAGATTTCTTAGATCTAGTTATCTAAAATTGTTGTAAAAGAAAATTCTCATGGTTTAGGTTATGTTGAAATATCCGGGAAAACGTCGGATGTAAGGAGACGATGTTTTGTCTAGTTCTAGACGTAGTTGCCGTGGAAACTCTAAATATCTACACTAGTATTACACAGTCGATATGAGTTTATGAAAGAAGACTTACAGTGAAACAGCCCCACAATACAGTTATATACATATGAAAGCGGTAAATGAAAACGGGTAAACACTTACTCAGTTGTAGAGCTTCCATGCTGTTTGGTTAGTTTGTTCAACAAAGAAAGCTTTGATAACAATATTATATTCAAAATCAAAGGAGAAAGTGCTTTTGAAAGGAAAATTGGGGCTTACAGCTCAAGGAGAGGCCCAGGATTTTATCAGTGATCGCACTGTCGTTTTGTACAGGGACTTATACAAGTGACTAAGGCCCAAGAAAGATTTTCTGTACAAGGGGATGGGTCTTACACTCTCTCAAGAGGCCAAAAAATGATTTAAAGTGAACAAAGACGGGTCTTATAGCTCAAGGAGAAACCCAATGGTTTATTTTGAAAAGGGCGATGATCGCGCCGAGGTTTTGAAAACACCGTGGGTCTTATACAATGACTGAGGCCCAAAAGTTTTTGATTTCAAAAGGGGATTGGGTCTTACACTCTATTAGAGGCTCAAAATGATTTTGAATGGGTCTTATAGCTCGAGGAGAGGCCCTGATGGTTTGTTTTAAACGGGCGATGATCGCGCCGAACTTTTGAAATACAACGAGACTTATACAACATTTGAGGCCCAAAATAGGTTTGTATTTACAAAGGATTGGGTCTTACAATCTATTAGAGGCACAAAATGTTTTTTTAAAAGGTTTGATGAGGGTTGAATTAATCAAAACCCTAATTTGTTTCCAAAATGTATTTTAATTGAATAAAAAATTCAATTAAAATGAGCAAAATTGTTTAACATGTGGAAAACAAATTGTGATCTTGGATTAATGTTTCAAAAATCAAGTTTTGACCTACAAAATGATTAGAAGTCATTAAAATTTGCAAAATCAAGAAGGAAAAAATATTTTAAATGTAAAAAAAATTAAAATATTAATTCTTTGCAAAAATATCAATTATATGAAATAAATAATATTTTTGGGATTTTTTGGTAAAATAAAATATTTTAACATTTTTGTAAATTATTAAAAAAAAGAATCAGCTCAAAATCATTAAAACTCAGAGAGAAATTAATTTTTGAATCAATTAAATAAAATCACAAAAATTCAAAAATTCAAATATTTGAAAAAGGGCGCCAAGAACATCCTGGCCTTGCCCGCGTGCTCTGTTTTTTCCAGATTTGCGTTTTCTATCCAGTCTCACTGAATACTTGATTATATCATGCAATCTACATATCAATCTACTTGTTTCAACCTCACGATCATGTCTATGGTCTTTAATTTCATTTATTTTACACATGGAATAAGAAATCAAAGAGAAACCTCAAGAACCCTAAATTCTGTATGAAGGTTCAGAAATTCCATACACAATTCATACAAAGCAATTGATTAAGGGTAAACACTCTATGCATGATTATGAACATATGTCCAAATTATTGTGCAGCAAAAATTGCATGGATCATAGAGTTAAAAGAGCTCATGCTTACCACTTGCAGCTGGTGATCGTGTTTTGGGTTAGAGGTGTTACAGCTAGGTTCCAATGATCTGGATAGCTTCCCTAGGTGCCATGGAGTGTGTCTGGAGGCTTGGAATGGATTGAAATGATCTGGAACTTGAGATAGCACCCCAACTGCAAATCTGTCAAAAGCTTGAGCAATTGGCTAGTGATTTTGTGATTTTGGTGTTCCAGATGTTATGTGAGTGTTTTGATCACTTCTATATGATGTTTATGAGGTGTGTGTGTGATTGGTTTGGTTGGAATTGCACTCAAACTCAAAACCCGATAGTGACTTGCTTTGGAAGGCAAATTTGGAAGTGAGAAGGTGATTTTGAGGAAAGCATCTGTTTGATGGCTTTGGTGTACTCAAACTAATAAAAAATGAGCTATATTTATAGTAGAGCAAGTTTGTTTTGCAAGGAATAGTGAATGGTAACTACTGCATAGGTTTGGCCAATGTTGAGCAATGAGAATCCAAGTCTCCTCTAGCCATTGACTAGAGGTTAGGGCACAGGCTGCTGGTTCCCTTGGTCTTGGATAAGTCTTGACTGAATTTAGTTGGCAATGGCTCAGTCCATGCCACCTTGGTGTATGCATTGAATGCTCCAATCCAAAATTGGAGTCTTGTCCCTCTTTTAGCAATTCTAGGTTTGGCATGCTATTTTTGGTTCCAAAGATTAGGGAGGTGTAGCGAGCGATTTTGGACGTGGTTCTTAAGCACTGTCGCTCTGGGGTTACTACATGTAGATTCATTTTTTATCCTATTGAGCTGACTAAGGAATGGAAATAGATGTCTCCAATTAACCCTGCTTGCATACTGAGTTTAAACATCGGTATGTTAGGTTATGGATGCTATATGGTAATGGGGCCTTTTTCTTCTTACTTTGTTTAGAACGAAACACCGGGAATGTTTATGGGGAATTTTGTTAGGATGCTAGGACTGATGCTTTTCGATTGATATATGAAGGTACGGGATTTGGGGCTTTGGATTAGTGTGCTCGCTAAGATTTTTCTTTCAATCTTATGCCTACGTATTACCGTTTACCGAAACAGGGAAATCAGAGCGATTGTAGTTCCTCCTATTCTATGGGAGGAAATGGTGTTTTGGTGTCTTGTTCAAAGCCCAAGACGTGAAGCTGAAAAGGTAGTTTATATCTTGTTCAAAGCCCAAGATATGAAGCTGAAGGGTCTATTTGTATCTTGTTTGAAGCCCAAGATGTGAAGCTAAAAAGGTGTTGTCTTTAGAGAGAATTTGTCATCTCTAAGGGGGGTCTGTTTGTCACAACTGTTGGGTGACTGACTATAAAGGAGGATTACTTTAACCAGGATATGTGAATCCTAGCAATGCCACAATTTCATTTATAGGGGATTTTAACCTGAAGGAGAAGACTTTAACTCAGTGTAGAGCAATGCCATCTTTCCTTAGGAATTTCTCATGCTAAAAGAGGGACAGTGGCGTGGATGTAAATAATCCAGAGACTTGCCGCTTACAGCGATTAGATGAAAGGAGTTATTGATGTTTGTATCCTGTGAACAAGGCACAATTTTGATGCTAAAAGGTTGATTGACTCAACCGGGGTTTTTTTTATACAAAGCCCTAGAGGAGGCTATTGACCCAACAAGAGGATGCTTTTGTGTCTCGTACGAGGCCCGAGAAAGAGGCTAAAAGGGTTTGACTCAACAAGAGAGTGCTTTTAGATGTGTCTTGTACGAAGCCCAAGACGGAGGCCAAAGGTTGACTCAACAAGAGAGTCTTTTATACTCAATAAGAGAGTGTTTTTGTATCTCGTACGAAGCCCGAGATAGAGGCTAAAAGGATTATTGACTCAACAAGAGAGTCTTTTTGTATCTCGTACGAAGCCCGAGATAGAGGCTAAAAGGATTGCTGTTTCGGTTGAGTGACAGGTCCAGTAGGTTGGTTAAAAGAGAAAATCAGTTCTTATAAAGAGACTGATTAAAGGTAAGGCTATGCTTTGGGATTGATCAGAGGATCAGGGTTATTTCCTGTTCTTTAAGGAAATGGGGAATCCAGAGGGTATTGAAGACTGTCCGAGTCTACTGGTGTTTTTACCTACTTGAGAATGCCTTCGAGACTCAAGGAGATTAGACTGTCCAAGTCTAGAGTTTTATCTGTTGTATTATGCTTAAGAGAAATTAAGAGACAGTACGTTCGCGGTAGAAAGATCTAGACTCTTTGAAAGACTGTTCTATTAAGATGACTAATTTCTGTTCCTATACCTCTAGGAGGTCGTCGGGATAATTTGTACGAAGCCCAAGAGGAGGCTGGAAACTTTTAAGAAGCCGAGGGACAATTTGTACGAAGCCCAAGAGGAGGCTCTCTTCCCGAAGGAAGAATCCTTATATGAAGCCTAAGAGGAGGCTGTAAATACTTCTAAGAAGCCGTAGGGTCCTTGTACAACGCCCAAGAGGAGGCGGGGATGCTTTTAGGAAGCCTGTGGGTCCCCAAACCCCGAGAAGTTCAAGACATGCAATTCACCGAGAATAGATTAAGCCAGGAAAGTCCGAGAATTTTGAAGAAACTTAAGAGATGCCATTCACGGAGAAAAGATCATCTCTGGGGAGTAGAGTCTCTTTGACAACTTCTAAAGGTGACAGTCTGAGAAAGGGTTCAAAAAGAATCTGCCTTTCACATCTCCATATTGTTTAACCCCAAGAGGAGGGAAGACTGTGTCTGATAATCCTATGGGGGTCTAGTTTTGACTATATTTAAGAGTGACCAACAGGGCTTAGTGCTAGACATAGTTGCCGGGGAGACTCTAAATATCTATACTAGTATTACACAGTTGATATGAGGTTATGAAAGAAGACTTACAGTGAAACAACCCCACAATACAGTTTATATGTATATGAAAGCGGATAAAGAAAGCATATAACCACTTACTCGGTTGTAGAGCTTCCATGCTGTTTGGTTAGTTGTTCAACAAAGAAAGATTGAAAACAACAGTATATTCAAAATTTAAAGGAGAAAGTATTTTGAAAAGATGTTGGGGCTTACAGCTCAAGGAGAGGCCCAAGGTTTATCAGTGATCGCACTGTCGTTTTGTACAAGTGACTGAGGCCCCAAAAGTTTTCTGTACAAGGGAATGGGTCTTACACTCTCTCAAGAGGCCCAAAAGATTTATTTTTGTACAAGTGGTGGGGCTTACAGCTCAAGGAGAGGCCCAGGGTCATTTGTTTGAAAATGGTGATCGCGCCGAGATTTTTGAAAATGCGGTGGGTCTTATACAATAAGTGAGGCCCAAAATGGTTTGGTTTTCAAAGGGGTTTGGGTCTTACACTCTAATAGATGCCCAATGATTTTGAATGGGTCTTATAGCTCGAGGAGAGGCCCAGGGTTTGTTTTTCAACGGACGATGATCGCGTCGAACTTTTTGAAATACAACGGGACTTATACAATAAGTGAGGCCCAAAAATAGTTTTGTATTTACAAAGGATTGGGTCTTACACTCTATTAGAGGCCCAAAAGTGTTTGAAATTGTTTGATGAGGGTGAAAATCAAAGAAACCCTAATTTGTTATTCTTTAAAAGTAAATATTTAAAGAAAATCAAATAAAATACCAAATAAGTTTGAATAAACCATTTGTGATTTTTGTTTAAGGTTTGAAAAATGAGGAATTAATCACAAGGTGAATTAAAACTCACTTGGTTTTGATTTTCAAAGTAAATATTCACTTTTAAAATGTTTAAAAACATTAAAAAGGAATTTATTCACAAAAATACTAATTATATTAAATAAATAATATAAACTTAATTTTTGTGTGGAATAAAATGTTTCAACATTTTTGTGATTTTTTGCAAAAAGAACCAATAAAAAATAATTAAAATTGAAAGAGTTATTAATTTTCCAATTAATTAAAATAACATGAAAATATTGGAAAAAATAGCAAAAATGTGAGAAAACACAAAATGGCATGGGTGGGGTTTGAACCCACGACCTCAAGGCTATAGGGCGCGCGCCTTACCACTGGGGTGGTGATACATCCATTGCTTGAAGTGAAACCACAAATATACAAGGCATGCCTTGTTTTCTAGGCCTGGCCAAGGCAAGGCAAGGCAAGTTTTGCCAAGAAACGGGAAGGTCCATAACTTTCTCATTTCTCAATGGTTGGGGACAAAATTTATATGCATCTGGCCTAGAATTTCACAAGGAATCCAATGGTGGTGGTATTTTTTCCAGATCATACTCCCTCCTCAAAACCCGATAGTGGTTTTGAAAAAGGCCTATAATTGCATTTTCTATGCTACACTTTGATACAGGCATGAATTACATGATGAATTGGTTCAAACACAACATATATAACATGTATGAGGTGTGTATGATCAGTGGATTTCAAAGCAATGCATATTTTGGAAAGTTCAAGTCATGATGCTTACCTCTTTTTGAGCTTTTGGAGTTTTCTGTGCAATCTGCCAAACTTCTTGTTCCAGAAATGGTTTGATGCTTTGGACACTCTCAAATGATCCTGAAATTCTGGTATCAGATGTGTGATGTTAAGTGTGATGTCACAACAACACAATCTGCTATATGAACAAGGTAAAAGCAACAAAATATAACACCAAGAATTGTTCACCCAGTTCGGTCTAACTACCTATGTCTGGGGGCTACCAAGCCAGGGAGGAAACTCACTATTAGTAGTATCAAATTACAGACTCAACAATCCCATATGACATCTACCTAATTTAATCACTACCCAATGACAATTCTACCTAAGAAATCACTTAGGTATGAGAAACCACTCACTCCCTAATTCACCACAGTGATACAATCTAATGATTATAAATTAAACCCACCTTGATTCTGCTTCACAGCTTTGATCAAGGTCCAAACACTCTTGCTTAAAAGCTCTAGAGTGAATACACTTACAACTCAAAATAGTAACACCAATTCACACACGAATGGTTTACAAAACACACACGAAGACACAATTGACACTCAGTCTTTAGCTCTTTTTCTTTGTTATTCTTCAACTAGGGTTGAGGCTGCTTTTATAGAAACCTGACTTGGGCTTGGATCTCCTTCCAAAATAATCTGATTTGATTTGTTATTAATCATAAATTAAAAAAGAATCTTTTCAAATCAGCCCTGATGTTAGCTCCATAATCTGCTCCATATCTGATTGAAAATATAAATATTTTCTCCAAGAAATTCGCATCCAATCTCTCTAACAAATCTCCTCAGAACTCACTAACACGCGCAGCCCTAGAACATCACAATCTGATGTTCTGATGTTATGGTATAGTGATGTCAAGACATCACCTATAACATCAGCATATAAATCTTCAACCCTGCAGTAGCTAATGTTAGGAACCAATGTTATGACATCAGACATACGACATCAACATTTCTCAACTTTGTTTTACCAAAATTCCAGCCAATACAAGAACTAACAATCTCCCCCTTTGGCTAATTTTGGCTAAAACAAACTCTGCCATCATCAGATGTACCTGCAGCGGAAAAGCTTCATACCAGGAGCAGCCAATACAATCAAGCTGCACAAAGTTAAATTCCCCCTTAAAACAAGCATACAACTACCAGCTGTTCTAACAAGCACACTCCCCCTCAAGCCTAGAGCCACACCAGACAGCTAGGCAACACATAGGCTAACTCTCCCCCTTTTTAGCCACAATTGGCCAACTACCAACAAGTTAGACCCTACCACTTTACTTCAGTTAGTCCTACTAGCTCTCCTTGTCAGTCAAAAGTCAGTACCATAAGACAAGACAAATCATAGAACAAAACCAAGATAAGCATAAAAGTATTTTTATCCGAATTACACATCATGCACACACTGTGCAGAAAACAAAAAAAAAACTACAAATGCAAAAACAGCAAAGCCAGAACATCAATCTTCATCAACATCAGAACCATCTGTATCATCCTCCTCTTCAGTGCTAGAACCACCTTCAGAATTAACACCCTCATTATTGACTTCCTCACCATCTTTTTCTGCCATTCTTAGAGTCAAAATGAGTCTTTCAAATTTTTGTTTCCTTTCAGTACTAACTCTAATGACTTCATCCAACTCCTTACATGCTTCCTCCAGCTCAGAAATTATTCCAGTCTTGGAAGTTGGCTGGTGCAATGTTGAGGCAGATGTCTTGACAATGTCAGGAACATGCTTTCCTTCAAACAACTTGTAGTGAATTGACAGAGCAGACTCCCTTTTACATGCAACATCAGATTGATGTAGAATACCAGGATGCTGAGACAAGATGATCCCACAGATAAGAGAGGGAAAAGCAATAGGTAATTTCACAACATTTGTAGCAGCATGCTTAATTGTCTGATAAAAAATGTATGAGCCATAATCAAATATTTGCTTTGTCCCAATAGCATAAATCATCTTTCCCAATCCAACAGAAATAGTGGTCTTGTGATTAGTAGGGACCCAGTTGGCAGCACCTATCCTGTGCAAAATAGCATATTTAACACTTAACAAACTAGCTGACAACTTTCCTTTTAAAGGCCAGACCTTTACTTGTCCTGCTGTGATCTCTTGGCACACTGCATTATCAGTCACTTCCAACTCTCTATACTCTTCCTCATCTTTTCCTAGGTAAGTGTTAATGATCTCAGGAGTAAAATTAACACACTGGCCTCTTACATATACCTTTCTAAAATCCACACTTCTGCTATCATTAACAGCTACTGGAATGTTTACAACAAATTCCTTGACTAACCCATCATAGCATTTGGACAACCCAGAAACAGTCTTCATTAGCCCAACAAATTTGATCAACCCCATAACCTCCTTGATTTCCAGAGCATCTCCACCAAGCTCCCTTTCCAGGGCCAATCTTCTTTGGCAGACAAACTTGCACATGGGAGTACTGCTAGCATAGTGGAATGAAATGTTGTCAACTGGAACATCAGGAACCTTATTAGCAATTCTTTTCAAAATAGTCCTTCTAACAGGAGTGATGTCTTGAACTTCTTCCTCAACATCATACTCAGAGTCAGATTCCACCCTGATTTTCCTCTTTTTGGAGGAGGTAACAACCTTGCTCCATGGTTTTGGAGGACCTACAACTGTAGCCCTTTTCTTGCTCTTGACCACATTCTCTTTAGGAGATGACTCCACAGATTTTCCTTTTCTAACCTTCATCCTTCTTGCTATCCCAGGCACCACATTTCCAATTACCTCATTGTCAGAAACCTCATCAATATCCACAACTTCAACACCCTTCTTTCCTTTGGGGCTAGAAGCAACATCCCTAGTAGGTGATGTTCTAACATCTGGTTCAACATCAACCTGGTCTTCAACATGAGTATCCCTTTCTCTTTCAGCTCCAGCTTCTACTTCATCTTCAATCTCAGCATCTTCAATGACTGAAACAGCTAATCTGTGCAGATTTGTTTCAATGTCACCCTCTTCTTTACCAGATTGATCAGCAGGCCTTTGACTCAGAGGTCTAGATATTCCCTTCACAGGAATCCCTTTCTCAAATATTTTTGTGACAATCTGATCAATGCTCTTGTCAACATCTACCCTTTCTTCAATAGTTTGAGGAAGAGGGGTGGTAGTCCCAGGATTAGGTTTGTCTCCAAACGACACACTAGTGACAAAGGCTCTACTTTCAATATCATCAAATTTACTACTCGCAGATTGATTAGAATTATTACCTCTTGAAGCCCTCTTAGGTCGATACTTCTCAGGTCTTGTTTTTTCTGAGGCTGGAATCATAGAGATAGGAGCAATGTCCATAGCTTCATTCACAGACACCTCTTCTGTCGAAACCCTAGATTTTGCATGAGTGGAACTTTTGGACGCAACCTTCTTGGATGGAGATGACACTTGTTTAGACATCGTTTCTGTGCAACAATTGGTGACCAAAGGTGTTCTGTAATTTCTGTTCTTGGGAGGGAAGATGAAAAGACTTGGAGTGTGGAGAGTGAAATAGCGTGAGAGAGCAATAATAGGGAATGATAGCCTAAGGTAAGGGAACTGCTTTTGTTGGTCACTTAAAGGCCAATAAATGTAATTTCCCCACCAAAACAAATTTCCTTTTAAATTTTTGAAATTTAATAAATGCACACCATGATTCACTAACCTTTGAATCCTTTTCCTCATGCCCAAATTTCTACTTAACACTTCACAAATTTCAGCACACATATCTTTAGGGAAATCCTCATTACCCTTCATACCTGAATGATCAACCTCAACTACATTAGTTTCTTCAATATTCCCTCTGAATAGTTGCATAACACTAGGTTGTTTGGTGATCCTTCTAATGTCACATTCAGATGTCAAAACATCATCCTTGACATTACATGATAAACTGGACCCTTGAGGAACCCATAAATAACAGTTATCTATGGATCTAACTCCCCTCATAACGACTTCACTCTTCTCATTAGTCACTAAACATTCATCTTTAGTGTAGCTAACCTTGAATCCTTCAACACATAACTGACTAATGCTAATCAAATTAGCAGTCAATCCTTTGACCAGAAGAACACTTTCAAGATTACGTCCAGCCTATCAATTCAACTTTCCAATTCCTTTTACTTCCCCTTTGGAGAAGGCATTTCTTGAATGGCCTTGACCTTGTCAGGATCAACCTCAATTCCTTTCTGGCTGACGATGAACCCTTTAAGTTTCCATGAATGGACACCGAAGGTGCACTTATTGGGATTCAAGCGGAGTTTGTACTTTCGCAAACACTCAAATAGTTTTGACAGGTGGGTCACATGCTCCTCTGCTGTTCTAGATTTGGCAATCATATCATCGACATATACCTCAATTTCCTTGTGTATCATGTCATGAAACAAAGTAGTCATGGCCCTTTGATAGGTTGCCCTGATGTTCTTCAAGCCGAACGGCATTACCTTGTAACAGAAGGCACCCCAGGGGGTAATGAACGAAGTTTTCTCCATGTCTTTCGGCACCATTTTGATTTGGTTATAGCCCGAGAATCCATCCATGAAGGAGAAAATTTTGAACTTTGTTGTGCTGTCTACCATCATGTCAATGTGTGGTAAGGGAAAGTCGTCCTTTGGACTTGCCTTGTTTAGATCTCGGTAGTCGACACACAATCTGACCTTTCCGTCCTTTTTCGGAACTGATACGATGTTGGCTAACCATTGAGGATATTCTGACGTAGCGAGGAAACCCGCGTCAATCTGTTTCTGTACCTCCTCTTTGATTTTGATGGCCATGTCTGGGTGAGTCCGTCTCAACCTCTGTTTTACTGGCGGACAATCTGATCTTAACGGTAGATGGTGTTCCACGATGCTGGTATCCAACCCTGGCATATCCTGATAGGACCAAGCGAATACATCGGGAAACTCTTTGAGAAGTTTCGTCAAACTCTTTTTGACAGTTGGACTGAGCAGTGCCCCAATCTTGACTTCTTTTCTCTCTTATTCTGAACCCAAGTTTACCGTTTCCAACGGCTCTTTGTGAGGTTCAATGGACCTTTCCTCCTGTTTGAGTAATCGGGAGATCTCTTCTGGAATTTCTTTGTCATCTTCTTCTTCAGCTCCAAATACCGGGAACTCAAAGTCAGGAGAAGGCATCGGATTGTATGTTTCAACGGGGTTTAAAATAAGCAATCTGCATGACGTGATGATTTGTGTTTAGAAGAGATAGAGAGAATGCAAAAGTGTGTGCAGTGTATTTCTTTTACTGCTTGTTTTTATTATTGAGTTGTTTTTTAGGATTACCATTTTCTGAAAAAGCAAAAAGAGAAAACAACAATTAATGCGGAAATTACAGAACGGCGTTATTTTATTAATGAACAAGTCGATTCTTGAAACTACAGCCCTATAAAACAAAACTCTGTCGCTTTGGGCGAAGCGAAGAGGGATCTTTACAGAAAGTGAGCCCTATCAAAACATCTGTTTCACCCGGGCAAGGTGAAAGGTTAATGTAAAGATGGCAATTACTTAGACTTATGAACAATCTTCGGAACATCGACAGCGACCCATTGGCGGCAAACTCCTCGGTGAATCACAAAGTCTGGTACCTTCCTTGATTTGTCTTCAGAAATGACGCTGATTTCTGGTGGAGCTGGATCATTGGAATCTGTCTCCCATGCAGAGTTGTCGTAGGAGGATTCCTCACTTGTATTTTGCGTAGTATTTGAACTCTCAGCTGTATCTCCCCATCCAGCTGGCCGGATGTCTTCGAGCCTGATACGAGAGCTTTCAGGAGCGGTGTACTTGACTTTGAAGTCGTATTTTCCACTCGGTTGTCCTAAGGTGTCCCACACTTCTTTGGAACTGGAGGAGTCATCTCTCTCGATGACGTTGACCTCGGGAAAAGCATAGTTAATGAATTCTAGTCCGGCAAGCTTTGCCAATTCATCGCCGTACGAGATATTTTCTGAATGACCTGAGTGATGTTCCCATGACATGGTGGGGATGCAGATATTCTTTTCAATGATGCTCAGCTGATTTTCATTGTTCGGCTGACTTTCTTGCCCCAAGTCTCCTGGGTAAGGCTGCCAAATAGGCAGACCATCCATTGGGCCGTAATAGTCGTGGTCAAAGTTGTCTTTCATCAGAGTGTCTTCCTCTAATGAGTTTGGTGGAGCACGACATCCTTCCGGATCACAATCTCCATATATCATTTCGACATCTGACTTCGGTATAAATCTCGGACTCTGTGCGGGATAGCAAAAGGGAGTCTGTGTTTCGCCCTGAGACGTATAATCGTCCTCGTTGAGATAGGACTTCCATTCTTCCTCCGTATCGGAGGAATCATCTTTATTGATGGTATGCACGTCTTAAGTCACTGGTTGAAAGAAGCCTCCACTATGGAAGAAGTTCTGAATGGGATGAAAACTTTTATTGTTTGCAGCAGTCTGAGTACAGGTTGAGGAAAAGCCAAGACCTTTCTTTTTCTTATTGTCAGTAGGAATGACAAGCTGTCCCCATCCTTTTGCATTGTTATTTTCGATCACTTCGAGAGCATCTCTGCATGAGGAAATCGAGGTTCCTTTCTCTGATTGATTCTCATTGCTCACCGAAAGTGCTTGGAACTGAGTTCCAACAACCTCCTCGGGTTCTACGCAAGTAGATAATGACAAGTTGCTCACGAGCAAGGCCTGTTCTCCACAAACCGTGACGAGTTGGCCGTTCTGGACGAACTTTAGCTTTTGGTGGAGGGTCGAAGTGACCGCCCCAGCCTGATGTATCCAAGGTCTTCCTAATAAACAACTGTATGTTGCCCGAATGTCCATGACCTGGAAAGTGACTTGGAAAGTATGAGGACCAATAGTTATGGGAAGGTCGACTTCGCCAATAACCGTTTTTCTGGATCCGTCAAAATCTTTGACGACGACCTCGCTGGTTCTCATCAGAGGTCCTTTGAATGATAATTGCATTAAAGTGGACTTCGGCATAACATCCAGGGCTAACCCTGTGTCTACCAGTACGTTGGCTAAAGCATCATCCTGGCAGTTGACTGTAATGTTGAGCGCCATGTTATGAAGGCGACCTTCTTCAGGTAATTCCTCATCACTAAATCCTAAGTTATTGTAGGAAGTGATGTTAGAGACAATGCTATTGAACTGTCTAATTGTTACATCATGTTCCACAAAGGCTTACTCCAAGACTTTCTGTAGAGCCTCCCTGTGGGCTTCGGAACTGAGTAAAAGTGATAATTCTGAGATCTTTGAAGGAGTTTGTAACAGCTGATCAACAATGTTGTATTCACTCCTTTGGATGAGCTTTAGCATCTCATCATCGTTTTTTGAAAGGTCGGGATTACTGGATTGACCGACTGGTGGATCGGGAACTTCTGTCTGAGGTTCCTTTTCTTTGTTGGGTTCTCCAACTCCTCTGTTGAAGATTCTACCACTCCGTGTTACTCGACTGATGTCTGCAATATTCACGATGGAGGGTAACGGAATTTCCTTTCCATTCTCAATTGTTGTTGCACCGTATTTGTAAGGGATATCCTTAGTTGATTCATATGGTAGTGGTCCCAGTAGATAGATGACTATGGGAGCCTTCTGATTTTTCTGACCATCGTAAGTAATTTCGATCCATTCCCGGTTAGGAACTCTCGATTCGTCAAGTAGAGGGATAATGGTACAAACATCCCTAGCCCTCTGATGATCAGAGATTACGACAATGTCCTCGATTTGATCAGCGAAGTAGTTGACTGATCCAGAACTTGACCCTGGTTGAATCTCTTTGCGGTCCAATTGACTTTGAAGGGCTGCTCGCATGAGGTAGCATCCTTGATTATCCACTGAGCAAACTCCGCACCGCTCATAGTTGTGTAGTGGCACCTGGCCATGTCCACTTTGAATACAGTGTAACCTTACTAGATCTATTTCCATCGACCGAACATCCTGACTTTGATATCTAGTAGGATTCCCGTTAGTGATACTAATTTGCTGGGTGTCTTCATCCATATAGATCGGAAGCCACCAGTGGTTCAACAAATGCTAAAGTGTTTCCTGGACAAGGGCACAACCCTGATCGTCTTCGCAACCCGCTTTACAGCTCTGATAATCATGTGATACCAGGAACCCGAGCCAGACCTGTTTAGCATGTAACTCCACCAGGATGGTATTCATCAAGCGAATATCGAAGATTTGAATCATGTTGATTTGATAATGATTCCTATCATGGTAGTCTTGAATCCATCCAAGATCCATCTGACGCTGGAGGGCGTCTTGTACAAAAGAGCATCCTTGTTTGTTTACCGAGCGAGTCAGCAGGAATTATAATCGTGACGCGGCAGATTATGATACTGGCTTTGCCTTGAGTGCATTGCCACCAAGTTGACATTCATCGCACGGATATCGTGGTTTTGAATGATGTTGGAATTCGTATAAACCATGTTAACTCCACGAACTCGGTGCTTTTGGATCCATCCGAGATCCACCTGTTCCTGTAGAGCTGATTGCACCACAGAACATCCTTGATTGCTTTTAGAGCAGATATCACACTGGTGATAATTATGAGGTGGCACATGGCCATATCCACTCTGTCTACAATGCATCTTGACCAAGTTGGCCCTTAACAAGAGTACATCATGAATTTGATAGATGTTGTTAGACTCTCCCTCTATCAAATTGACTGTAGCCTTCTCGTGTTGAGGCAGCGGGTTAGTGAGAACATTCGAATTCGTATCTTTGAAAGATAAGACCCCGCTTCTAACAAGCTTTTGCACATCGGACTTGAAACTGGGACAACTCTCTATGTTATGCCCCGGTCCTCCTTGATGGTAAGGGCAAGTCTGATCCACTTTAAACCAAAAAGGTGGATTTTCTGGTACTGTAAGAGGAGACTTAGTCTGGACATGCCCCTTGGCTAACAGTAATGGAAATAGTTCTGCGTACGATACGGGTATATGATCAAATCCTGGTGGCCGCGTTGTATGGTTGTTATTGTATTGAGGACGAGCCTGCTGAAGAGGCTGTTGTGTCCTTTGCTGAAATTGTTGTTGATTCGGTTGGCTCTGCGCAACCCGAGGTTGATACGTAGGAACAGGCACAGGGTTGATAGCAGGAGTTACAACTGCTACTGGTTGGTACCGTCGCCTTTGCTTTTCGAGAGAGATATTTCGGATATCTTGCTCTTTTTTCTTAGGGAGAGCACTACCGTATCGTTTTGTACTACTTGATGATCCGACGTCTTTTACTAAACGTCCTTCCCAGACGGCCTCCTCAAGACGAACTCTCATGCCTACCATCTCGGTGAAGTCACTGGGCGCACTGGCAACCATTCTGTCGTAGTAAAATGAGCTCAAGGTCTTTAAGAAAATCTTTGTCATCTCTTTTTCCTCAAGAGGTGGACAAATTTGAGCGGCAATTTCACGCCATCTCTGAGCGTATTCCTTAAAGGTTTCCTTGTCTTTTTGCAACATTGATCTGAGTTGATCTCTGTCTCGTGCCATGTCCAAATTGTATTTATATTGTTGGACGAAGGCAGTGCCAAGATCTCTGAAAGTGCTAATCGTAGTGCGGTTTAAACCCATGTACCATTTTAATGCGACACCGGTTAAACTATCCTGAAAGTAGTGAATCAATATATCCTGGTTCTCCGTCTGAGATGACATTCGCCGAGTGTACATCACCAGATGACTCTGAGGGCAACAATTACCCTTGTATTTTTCAAAGTCGGGCACTTGGAACTTGTGCAGAACTTTCACATTGGGGACCAAGCAGAGGTCTGCGGCGTCTTTTCCAAATAAATCCTGACCGTGAATAGCCTGCAGTTCCTTCTGCAATTCCAGGAACTGCTCCTGGAATTTATCCATTCTATCGAACATACTTTCCTTTCTACCAGAAGGTATCTGTGGAATCCGTCCTTCCAGGACAGTGTGACCACAGGGGGTGGTACCATTACTACGGCAGTGAATCTTGGCGTTTCCCAAAGTTTGTAACCTTCAGGAGTCCTCGTTATGCCTCTGACATCCTTGCTTTCCCGAAGTTTGTAACCTTCAGGCCCAATGGCTTCTGCTATGAATCCCTGATCTTCAATGATCGGCGGAACATATCCTTCCGGGATATAGTTAACAGGCATGCCCCAGGGACGATCTTTCGGCATTTGATACCTAGGATCATACTTCTCCACTATGGGTGTTGAGGTGATCTCTGAGATCACCATTCTTTGTAGTTGAGCTTCTGCCATGGCTTCCATGTCGTTACGAAGCTTTCTCATATCCTCTCTCAGAGCGTCGATCTCTTCTTTCAACTCTCTGTTCTCTTCCTCGAGATCATCCATCTTTTTCTGACGATTGGCCCGAGTATTGTACGAATGAGACAGTTTGACTCTAGAACCGAGACACAAACGTGAGATTCGTAGGTAAGAAGAATACGTGACGTGAGAATGATGAATGCAATGATTATATTAATTGTTTTTTTGGTTTAATCAAAATAAACTTCGACAATTAGATTGCAAATATCAAACAATGGGGACACCCCCGTTTTATTGAATTCAAAGGATTGCGGAAATGGAAATACAGTAAACTACAAGGTGCGGAAACAGAAACCTAAGCTAATGGGTCCCAAGTCCTCTCTGAGGAGAATTCGGGTGCTGATTCTGGTACTTTCCTTTTCTTGGACCGGGGCTCTTGGGCCGTTGTCGGGTTGTCGTTCCTTTGCCAAGTGAAAGGAGCGAGAAAATTCCTTTGGTCATCCTGATTTTCTACAGCATGTTGCTCCAAAATCTCAATTAGAGCATCCTTATCTTTCAGCAGTTGTTGTATTTTTATACACTCTACATTGAGAATGCGGTACTTGTTCTTCCAAGACCTCCTCTCCTGTTGAACTTTGTTAAGAGTAACCTGAAGTTTTTCCGTTTCAGTCATGAAGTACATGACAGATTCCCTTGGTGGAAGAACTCCGTGATGAGGATAAGGCATCTTTAGCTTGAGAGCTCTAGTTTGTACCCAGTGGAGATAAGGCTCCACCGAGACACAGTCCGGTTTTCCTAGAGACTCCCGTCATTTCTTATGAACATGTTTCCAAGCGTGCACTATTTCCATCTTTAGTGCCCTGTCATTTTCTCCTTCCTTGAAGAAAAGACCTTCCAGATGAGCATTACGCGGGACATGCCTCATCGGGTATCCAAATTGACGACGAACTAAGACTGGATGGTAATTGATTCCTCCCTTAGTTCCTATAAGGGGTACGTTGGGGAAGTTTCCATAATGGTCAATGATCCTGATCCCGTCATAGATTCGATTGTACCAATCGATGTCAGAGTTGGTAAGAGACATAATTCTCTGCGACCAACGTAAAGTATTCTTTTGATCCCAAAAAGCGGCAGACTTAGGCAAATGGGAGATAAACCATTTATATAGCAGGGGTACACGGCACGTGATCATTCCTCCATTGTATAAATTCCTTAAGTGTACAAAATGATACTTGTCTGCGAGCAAGGTTGGTACGGTGTTTCCAATGAGAAAAACCTTAATGGCATTGATATCAACGAAGTTATCAATGTTGGGAAACAAAAATAACCCGTAGGTGAGCAAAACAAAGATGCTCTCGAAAGCAGTCAAGTTCCCTATACTAGAAAAGTACAGAGCCTTTTTTACCAGAAACTTGGCTGGTAAACCTGGGATTCCTCCCTTGGTGGTCAGGTGAGTCTTGACTTCTGATTCGTTCAAATAAATTGCTTTTGCAATGGTCTGATCCTTTGGAATTTCTTCCAGTCCAGAAAAGGGGGCTTGATCAGTAATGGGTAGATTAATCAGATGAGAATACTCCTCCAGCGTTGGTGCGAGCTGGTAATCCGGGAATGTGAAACAGTGATAGACCGGATTGTAAAACTGAATGAGTGCCTCCAGGATTCCCTCAATTACATGGACCCTTAACAGAGGTAACAGACCTCCGTACTAGGCTCTGAAAGCGTCAGGGTTAGTGATCATCCTTGCTAATCCTTTCACATCCCCTAGTTTTTGAACCTTGAGGGTATACTTGTGAGTTTTTATTCTACCGAAATCCATGAGTGCAATCCTTTTCTCTCTGACATTTGCAATCATTGTCTTAGTTTAATTTGAAAAAGAGAGACTAGAAGAGAAATTTTTTTGTTTAATGTTTTTTTAAAAAAATGAATGCATGAATGCAGCACACAAAAACATAGAAAAAACATGGGGTCAAAGGGTCGGTGTCATGAAGGCAAGGCTCTACCTATCCCAAAGGTTTATACTAGTGATTTTTGTACCTTTCTCTCAAAATCATTGATTCTTGTCAAGATAACATCAGCGGGCCGGGAACCGTGCTAGGTGATGTATTTCGAAGAATCTCAGAAGAGGGTAGTATCGCGTGACAACTATTTCCGATAACTTCCGCACTACTGAAAGAGGTTTTTCCTAGGTGTATACTCAATCTTTCCACATGCGGTATCACACGCATTCCCATTAGCAGAAAAATAAACACAAATATCAATTAGGAAAAGCAGTATATATATTTGTCCTAATGTCCTAGACTTTTTAAGAGCTATGAATCCTATGATCCTAACAGAAAATGGCTCCCCGGCGGAGTCGCCATTCTGTGGTACCTTCCCAACTTAAAGGGTTTTTTGACCTAAGATCCTAGTGAGGGCCGGTCCTAGCAATAATGACATTCCCCGATGGAACCGTCATTCGGTGATACCTTGTGAACCCAATGACTCGTCCTAAGAGAAGGTTTCAACCAGAGAGATAAGAGAGACAAGATTCCTTTGTTTGGCCCCATGGTGAGCGCCATTTTTCTGTGGCGGCCACCGCCATGAAAATGACTTGTCCAAGGTTTTCACTTTAAATTGTACGAAAGAAAGATGAGAAGGCCCCACGGTGGGCGCCATTTTTCTGTAGCGAGCGATTTTGGACGTGGTTCTTAAGCACTGTCGCTCTGGGGTACTATAGGTCGATTCATTTTTTATCCTATTGAAGCTGATGAAGGAAGGGAAATAGATGTCTCCAACTAACCCTGCTTGCAAACTGAGGTTAAACAGTCAAAACTATTGGTTTACAGATGCGGTTTTAGTTCGTGGGCCTCTCTCTGCTTATTTTGTTCAGAACGAAATACCGGGACTGTTCATGGGGAGGTTGCTGGGATACTGTGCTAGATTGGCTGGAGGTAGGGGACTTTGGGTTTTTGATTAGTGTGCTCGCCAAGATTCTTTTTCAATCTTATGCCTAGGTATTCCCGGGATAGGGAAATCATAGCGATCGTAGTTCCTCCTATTCTATGGGAGGAAATGGTGTTTTGGTGTCTTGTTCAAAGCCCAAGACATGAAGCTAAAGGTGGTTTATATCTTGTTCAAAGCCCAAGATGTGAAGCTGAAGGGTCTATTTGTATCTTGTTCGAAGCCCAAGATGTGAAGCTAAAAGGGTGTTGACTTTAGAGAGACTTTTTCATCTCTAAAGGGGAATATTTGGCACAACTGTTGGGTGACTGAGTATAAAGGAGAATTACTTTAACTGGTATATGCGAATCCAGCAATGCCATAATTTCCTTTATAGGGGATTTTCAACCTGAAGGAGAAGACTTTAACTCAGTTTAGAGCAATGCCATCTTTACTTAGGAATTTCTCATGCTAAAAGAGGGACAGTGGCGTGGATGTAAATAATCCAGAGGCTTGCCGCTTACAGCAATTAGATGAAGGAAAATGAGTTGTTGATGTTTGTATACTGTGAGCAAGGCACAAGTTTTGACGCTAAAAGGTTGATTGCCTCAACCGGGGTTTTCCTTATACGAAGCCTAAGAGGAGGCTATTGACCCAACAAGAGGATGCTTTTGTGTCTCATGCGAAGCCCGGGATAGAGGCTAAAAGGGTTGACTCAACAAGAGAGTGTTTTTGTATGTGTCTTGTATGAAGCCCAAGACGGAGGCTGAAAGGGTTTGACTCAACAAGAGAGTATTTTATACTCACCAAGAGAGTGATTTGTATCTCGTACGAAGCCCGAGATAGAGGCTAAAAGGGTTTGACTCAACAAGAGAGTCTTTTATACTCACCAAGAGAGTGTTTAGTATCTTGTACAAAGCCCGAGATGAAGGCTAAAAGGGGGTTGACTCAACAAGAGAGCCTTTTATACTCAACAAGAGAGTAATTTTGTATCTCGTACGAAGCCCGAGATGGAGGCTGAAAGGATTAGCTCCGCTGGGGAGAACCATTGTACAAAGCCCAAGAGGAGGCTAGGGTTACTATTTCAATTGAGTGATAGGTCCAGTATGTTGGTTAAAAGAGAAAATTAGTTCTTATATGGGTAATGTTGTACTCATGGATTTGATCTGAGGACCGGGATTATTTCCTGTTCTTTAAACAAATGGGGAATCCGAAGGGTATTGAGACTGCCCAAGTCTACGAGTGTTTTTTTTCCTATTTTTGACAAGAACTTGAGAATGTCTTCGAGACTCAAGGAGATTAGACTGTCCAAGTCTAGAGTTTTATCTTTTGTATTATGCTTAAGAGAAATTAAGAGACAGTACATTCGCGGTAGAAAGATCTAGACTCTTTGAAAGACTGTTCTATTAAGATGACTAATTTCTGTTCCTATATCTTTAAGAGGTCGTTGGGAAAATTTTTACGAAGCCCAAGAGGAGGCGAGAAAAATTTTTAAGAAGCCGAAGGGATAATTTGTACGAAGCCCAAGAGGAGGCTATCTTCCCGGAGGAAGAATCATTATACGAAGCCTAAGAGGAGGCTGTAAAACTTCTAAGAAGCTGACGGGTCCTTGTACAACGCCCAAGAGGAGGCGGGGATACTTTTAGGAAGCCTGTGGGTCCTTGCACTAAGCCCAAGAGGAGGCTGATGAACAGTTCCCGAAGGGGTTTCACTTGGAACATTGGCCTTCTGTATATGAACTGTTCAAGGGGGAGATTTCTTAGATCTAGTTATCTAAAATTGTTGTAAAAGAAAATTCTCATGGTTTAGATTATGTTGAAAT
Source organism: Lathyrus tuberosus (assembly GCA_022829125.1). Classification (NCBI taxonomy): domain Eukaryota; kingdom Viridiplantae; phylum Streptophyta; class Magnoliopsida; order Fabales; family Fabaceae; genus Lathyrus; species Lathyrus tuberosus. Next base: position 1,521,943 of record JALAZF010000799.1, on the reverse strand, counting down.
ATTCGGGAAAACGTCGGATGTAAGGAGACGATGTTTTGTCTAGTTCTAGACGTAGTTGCCGGGAAAACTCTAAATATCTATACTAGTATTACACAGTCGATATGAGTTTATGAAAGAAGACTTACAGTGAAACAGCCCCACAATACAGTTATATACATATGAAAGCGGTAAATGAAAGCGGGTAAACACTTACTCAGTTGTAGAGCTTCCATGCTGTTTAGTTAGTTTGTTCAACAAAGAAAGCTTTGATAACAATATTATATTCAAAATCAAAGGAGAAAGTGCTTTTGAAAGGAAAATTGGGGATTACAGCTCAAGGAGAGGCCCAGGATTTTATCAGTGATCGCACTGTCGTTTTGTACAGGGACTTATACAAGTGACTGAGGCCCAAGAAAGATTTTCTGTACAAGGGGATGGGTCTTACACTCTCTCAAGAGGCCCAAAAATGATTGAAAGTGAACAAAGATGGGTCTTATAGCTCAAGGAGAAGCCCAATGGTTTATTTTGAAAAGGGTGATGATCGTGCCGAGGTTTTGAAAACACCGTGGGCCTTATACAACGACTGAGGCCCAAAATTTTTTGATTTCAAAAGGGGATTGGGTCTTACACTCTATTAGAGGCCCAAAATGATTTTGAATGGGTCTTATAGCTCGAGGAGAGACCCAGATGGTTTGTTTTAAACGGGCGATGATCGCGCCAAACTTTTGAAATACAACGGGACTTATACAACATTTGAGGCCCAAAATAGGTTTGTATTTACAAAGGATTGGGTCTTACACTCTATTAGAGGCCCAAAATGTTTTTAAAAGGTTTGATGAGGGTTGAATTAATCAAAACCCTAATTTGTTTCCAAAATGTATTTTAATTGAATAAAAAATTCAATTAAAATGAGCAAAATTGTTTAACATGTGGAAAACAAATTGTGATCTTGGATTAATGTTTCAAAAATCAAGTTTTGACCTACAAAATGATTAGAAGTCATTAAAATTTGCAAAATCAAGAAGGAAATAATATTTGAAATGTCAAAAACAATTAAAATATTAATTCTTTGCAAAAATATCAATTATATAAAATAAATAATATTTTTGGGATTTTTTGGTAAAATAAAATATTTTAACATTTTTGTAAATTATTAAAAAAAAATCAGCTCAAAATCATTAAAACTCAGAGAGAAATTAATTTTTGAATCAATTAAATAAAATCACAAAAAGTCAAAAATTCAAATATTTGAAAAAGGGCGCCAAGAACATCCTGGCCTTGCCCGCGTGCTCTGTTTTTCCCAGATTTGCGTTTTCTATCCAATCTCACTGAATACTTGATTATATCATGCAATCTACATATCAATCCACTCGTTTCAACCTCACGATTATGTCTATGGTCTTTAATTTCATTTATTTTACACATGGAATAAGAAATCAAAGAGAAACCTCAAGAACCCTAAATTCTGCATGAAGGTTCAGAAATTCCATACACAATTCATACAAAGCAATTGATTGAGGGTAAACACTCTATGCATGATTATGAACATATGACCAAATTATTGTGCAGCAAAAATTGCATGGATCATAGAGTTAGAAGAGCTCATGCTTACCACTTGCAGCTGGTGATCGTGTTTTGGGTTAGAGGTGTTACAGCTAGGTTCCAATGATCTGGATAGCTTCCCTAGGTGCCATGGAGTGCGTCTGGAGGCTTGGAATGGATTGAAATGATCTGGAACTTGAGATGGCACCCCAACTGCAAATCTGTCAAAGGCTTGAGCAATTGGCTAGTGATTTTGTGATTTTGGTGTTCCAGATGTTATGTGAGTGTTTGGATCACTTCTATATGATGTTTATGAGGGGTGTGTGTGTGATTGGTTTGGTTGGAATTGCTCTCAAACTCGAAACCCGATAGTGACTTGCTTTGGAAGGCAAATTTGGAAGTGAGAAGGTGATTTTGAGGAAAGAAACTGTTTGATGGCTTTGGTGTACTCAAACTGATCACAAATGAGCTTTATTTATAGTAGAGCAAGTTTGTTTTTCAAGGAATAGTGAATGGCAACTACTGCATAGGTTTGGCCAATGTTGAGCAATGAGAATCCAAGTCTCCTCTAGCCATTGACTAGAGGTTAGGGCACAGGCTACTGGTTCCCTTGGTCTTGGATAAGTCTTGACTAAATTCAGTTGGCAATGGCTCAGTCCATGCCACCTTGGTGTATGCATTGAATGCTCCAATCCAAAATTGGAGTCTTGTCCCTCTTTTAGGCAATTCTAGGTTTGACATGCTATTTTTGGTTCCAAAGACTTGGGATCAGAGTTGGTTCCTCCTTGGTCCCCCCTTGAGGTGTTCAGATGGATAGAGTTGCTTGGAATTGCACAAATTTGGAAAATCGAGCAAAAATCCAAAATCTTCCTTACCTTGACAGTTTTCAGCAAGGCATGTTGCCATTGTCATATCTCATGGCTCAAGTGGAATTTGATTTTGGAAAGCCCTTACATGATACAACAACTGTTTAATCATAGTTGGTTTTGATACTTTTTGGATCCAAGTGAAAAATGCCCCTACATTTGGAAAAAAGTGAAGGCAGATTCTGACTTAGTGAAAATTTCACTAAGTGTTGGAAAAAAGTGACATTTTCACTTTTCTTGATTTTGATCATTCCATAACTTGAAATCCATGGGGAATTGGAATGAGGTGTAGTTGAAGCTTTTGTAGAGGGTAATGAGAGCTACAATTCCAGCTTTGGATGGGAAAAATGGCCTTGTGGTTTAGGAGTTATGATCCTCCAAAGTTGGTACCCTAGCCACTTTATTCCATAACTTAGAAAATTTTCTAAGTTTTTTATGGTTACCCCTTTTACAAGTTATCCCACTTTTCTTGATTTTCTTGATGAATGGTGATTCCAATCACACATTAACATCATTTTAGGGTTAAAAAACCATAATTGTGAAAAATCTCAAAAAGTCAAAGTTTGACTTTTGTGCACAGTTGACTTTTTATCAGATGAATTCCAAATTGTGCGATCCTTTATGAAATCAAGTCCTTGACCTAAATCAAACTTGATGGATTGATTCCATAGGTGTTATAGGGTGTATTGAATCATGTCTTAGGGTTTGGGAGCATGTCCTAGTCAAAAGTCAAAGATACAGTTGACTTTTTCTGCGAAACCCTAACCGTAGTTCTGATGAAATTGAAACTTGTTGCTCAAGCTTCTTGGATCAATCCATTGTTGAAAATGGATCAATGTGATGTATTTGAGACCCTCGAATCCCCTCTTGAGGTCTTGACTCATGTTTTGTCCCAAAAGTCAACTTAGGGGTGAATTAGGTCAAGAAACCCTAATTCCTGATTTTTTATGAATGCATCCCCTGAGGCTAAATTGACTTGATGATGGGGTCCATGAGGTTCCATAGGGTATATTAGGTTATGCTTTGAAGCATTGGCTCATGCCCAGAGGAAAATTTCCATCTGGAGGCCCTGGTCGACCAAACCCTAATTTGGTGACACTGTCGATCGTGAGGCTTGATCCACCTAGAAGGGAGATGCCTTATGCTTAATACTTGAAGTGGGAGTCCTCTTGATCCTTTGTGGATGTTTTAGAGGCTAGACAAGTTGAAGATCATGTTACTTCTTGATTGATCCTTTGTCTAAGAGCTCTGAGAGGGCTTGAAACCCTAAGTCTGATTGTAGTGGATGCTCACCCATCTTTGGGGAGACTAATGGTTCATCCATATTGTGATGATGATTTGCACAATGATGGGAAATATTGGTGGTCAAAATTTGGGGTATGACACCACATAAGGTGGAAATAAGGCGTCGAATGGCATTGTAAAAAAAATGCTCTTTTTCTTTAGTGACATCGAAAAAGACATTTTTTGGGGGCAATTTGTTAGCTCCTAAATTTGACGCCTAGGTTTAACCCAGGGGATTTAATCTAAGAGACAATAGTCCTTTAAGGAAATTGGAAGTTTTCGACCAGAATTGAACTGTTGAAAGTTTGGGTCGGAAGAATGTCCTTACGTAAGAGAGAAACTATATTGTGGACTTAGAAATATTTCCAAACTTAGAAGATATCAGTCGATGGAAGTACTACTGAGGAAAGAAATGTGGCATGTATCCAAGAAACGAAGGCATGCAGAGCGACACTTGTCTTATTTTAGTTTGTAGGCCGTTAATGGCAATTATTTCAATTGTTATAAATAACAAGTTCTAGTGTTAGGATTTGGGGGTGTGTATTCAATTGTATACAAATACTCAGTTTTCTCAAAGTACCAGTGCGTAGAGAAAAGAGCGTGTGAGAATGTATGTTGATGTAACACCACTTTTACAATTCAATGCAATTTAATAAGTTTCTTTCATTAAACTTTCTCTTTATTCATGCAAGTTAATTTTTACATTTTACCAGTCTTTTCGGCTTGAACCCTTTTTACATTTTAGTTTAACTTTATATTCCTTAAATTATGCCCTTTTTACTTATGAACGCTGTCGGAGTGTTCTTGACATTTTCCAGAAACTTATACAGAAAAACGATTAGCACATGCCCTAGGATCAATCAGGTCGATCCTGCGAGCAACTAAAAACTTTTGTGATCTTAGAAGACCAGCGCTTGTTTACCAATTTTCATGGTAAATACTTTTCTCTTTCGAAAACTTCGTTGTATGTTATTAAGAAGTGGTAAAGTAGCTACCACTAATGAAGATAGACGAAGGAGAAGATACACGAGGAAAATGGCAAGTACAAACCAGCCAAATAATTCGAACCCTCAGCCAAATAGTTCGAATCCTCAAACAACGCCCAGTATTAATGTAGAACCACCCCCATGATCTTCAACTGGGGGACCAACGGTTTCAGCGCCTGTTTCTGAGGCCATACCATCCATGGCAAGTTCAATCCCTACGCATTTGATTCCCCATACTCAGTCCATTCTGAATTATGTCGGATCAAGGGGACCACCAAGGACTCCCCCACCAGTCGGGAATTCTAGTTTCCAACCATTTGTTCCCCCTGGATTTTCGATGTCTTTACCTAGTCAACACCTGCCCTTTGGGCTGCCAACGTCGATGATGGCAAACTTACAGAATGCTCCTCCAGTATTTACGGAACCCATAGTGACGTCACTAATACAACGACCAGGATCTGGGGTTAATATGGGTCGAAACAACCAATCCTTAGGAATGAGATATTCAACCTAAATGCCAAACTTAACAAATAGTACTGCAGCATACTTAAGGCAACAAATGGACGAAAGTAATCATCAAATGGTCCAAATGATGTCCCAGACTATGGGAGAAAATTTTCAGCCTCTCATTCAAAATACTACCCAGACTAATCAGTAAATGGCAGCGCAAATGACGCACCTTGCGAATTTCTTTGGTGTACCATGTAACGCCCCGTTTTGTCTAATTTATTTAATCGAGTCGATTTAATTATTTTCTTTTTATATTATTTTATTCTTGACTTTTATTTGACAATATATTATTTTTCATCGTTGTTTATGTTTTATCGCATTTTGAGAGCGTTTAGGAGATATTTGAGCTGAGGGGTATTTTGGTCTTTTGCTTGGGTAAGTTTTATGTTTTTATATAAATAGAAAGAAAAGAGAGAAAAGATAGTAAGGAAAAGAAAAAAAAAGAAAGAAGAGAAGAGAAGAGAAAAGAGAGGAAAGAAAAGGGAGAAGAGGAAAAGTGGAAAAATCGACATAACTCCGTTTCAAGCACGATTAATCGGGTAAGGGTGAGAAGTTTCAATTATATCTTGCTTGTGTATGTATATGTGTATGTTTTCTTGGATTGTTTTGGATATTTTCTTATAGTTTTCATTTTAGGTCGAAATGGTAAAAATGAGTAGAAATCGATGTTTTTACGGACGAAAGTCGGAATAAATCGCGTAGCAGAGTCGAGTGATGTTGGGTCGTGATTTAGCGTGATCGTTTGATTGAATCGAGTTGAATTTGTAACTTTTGCGTTTTTGATATATATCGATGTTTTTGTGCAAATTGATGTTGGGATCGAGTAAAGTGTTTGGATATGTCTGGTAACATTGGTATAGGTTGATATTTAATCGGGTAAGGATAGGAATTATTCGGGAATGGTTATTTGTGTGTGTTTTTAGTGGTTTTGAGCGAGTTTGGAGTTGGGATAAACTGATAAAATTATGTTTCAAATTATTTCAAAAAATGTAAAATGTGTTGGATGACTTTTTAATGGTGAAAATATTGTAGTATTTCGAATTCTGAGACCGGGGCTTTTTACGGAATCGAAATCGGAGGTCCGGAAGGCATTTAACGGTCGAAAACTGAATTTTTAGCAAAATCTGCGCATTCATGCGCTAACCCCCAGATTTATGCGCTAACCCGGGAGAAATTTCCAGGATCATGCGCTGACCCCCAGCCTCATGCGTCGACGCATGATCACAGAATTTACCAAAATGTCCGATTTTGTTTTCTTCATAACTTTTGAACCGTAACTCCGTTTTGACCCCGTTCAAAGCGTTGGAAAGCTAATGAAAAGTTCTTTCTATTAAAAATGGTTAGGAGGGAAGTAGATGATTTATTTAAGTCGTGGTTTTGTGAGAGTGTGGTGTTGTCAGATTTTTACCGTCCTAATCGTGTGCGATTGATGTGTTATCATGCTATATGCTTTTGATATGTAACACGTAGCTTGTGTGCTGTTATATGATGTGAATATACATGATGGAAGGTTGTGATGATGGTTTGTGGCCTTATGGCAAATATGTGCATTGTTTTGAATTAGACTTCGATGCGTGATTAATGATGTTGTTGTGTGGTAAAATACATTATTTGATTGAATATCAATGTATGTTGTTATGATGTGTTGTGGGTAGCCTTTGTGGTGTGAATCCCTTGTGGAAGTAATGGTGATTGTATGATTGTTGTGGTTTGTGTTTTGTGATGAAATGCATTGTTTATGTGAAATTTCAATGTATGTTGTTTGGTGGTCTTTATGATTTGAAATGCATTGTTTGAATTGATTTGCAATGCATGAATGTGATGAGGTTGATTAATTCATATGGTTGACTTGTGAATGTATGGAATTGATGAGTTGAAATATATGCATGATTATGGATGTGTATATGTGTGCATTTTAAATGTCATGAGTCATTGTATGCCAAGCATCATGATATGCATTCTTGTGACGTCCTGAGTGACGGATTGATTCCAGAGGGAATCAGCTATAACATCGTGAGCCTTAAAAATAAGAGGTATGAATCGTCTGAGGACCGAAAGCGATGGTTATAGACGATCGTGTGCCCATGTGGGGTGTGAGCGATCGGGTCGTGTGCCCGTGTGGGGTGTGAGCGATCCATAAACGTCGTGTGCCCGTGTGGGGTGTGAGCGACGGGGAACATCGTATGCCCGACGGGGAGTTACAGTGATGTAACGAGCGATGGGTCCAGCAGAGTTCCTGAGTGAACTAGTGATGAGAAACATTAGACGACGGTACAACATGGCATTTGCATAGAGTCGTTGTGTCGGTCTCTGTGCATTTGCATAAATCATGGATTGATTATGTGTGAGAATTGTGAATGGATGCATTATGTGTGGAAAATCATGATTTGATTGATTATGTGTGGAAATTGTGCATTGATTTGTGATGTGTTGAGATTGTGATAGCATTGGTAATTTGATGTGTATACGTGATAAATGCATTGGTTGTGGGTAATATGTTTTATGTATGGACATGCTATGTGATGTGGTGATGTGTTTCCATATGTCATAACTTTGGTGTGAAATATGTGTGAATGTGTGATTATGTTGGTATAATTGCTATATGCTATGTGGTTGGATTGTTAGAAATATGTTATGCATCTGTGGCTTGCTATGTGTATTGGTATGTGATGTGTGAGGTGAGAATAATTGTGTATGTGATTTTTTTATGTGTTTTTGCATATTATTATGCAATCTTGATTTAGTTGTTATTTCTCACCCTTCTGCTGTTTTATAATGCTCTATGAGGCATTGCAGATTAGAGTTACTGGAGGTCTTTTTATGGAGACTAGCCCTCCGTTCTGTTGTCGGTCTTGGTGTCTGCTCTGATACGTAGCACGGGAGTCGGGAAACGACTATATATATATATGTATATATTTGTTGAATGCATTTTGTAGTACTTTTGCGTATATAGTTGCTGTTCTAAATTGATTTATTTTGTAAAACAAGTCGGTTATGGATCTTTCTGCTTTATTCTATAATTGACCTTTCCCTTTTGATGGAAAAAGTTTCCCGTTAATGATTTTCTCTATTATGTGTTATGTATCAAATAATTGAGCAGGGATTGTGTTGTCTTATTTTAAAATGTGGCATCCTTGTTTCTGTCGGAAAAATAAATTTTTAGTTACTCTGATTTATTTATGTATTATTTATTCGCGATGGGAATTGGGGTGTTACATAAGTGGTATCAGAGCAGGTCGGTCCGTCCGGCCAAGTTGTTGAGTCAGTTGGTGTGACAGTTGAATATTGTCGTTGTTGTTTGTCCCTTAGTACGTGATATGTGTGTGAAACACTGTCAGTACTTTCTGGTTTTTCTATTTCGTTGTCTTCAGGTGTGAGAATGAGATAAGTGGGGGAGAAGCTTGTACTTCTCCAAGTTGCTTCAAGTGTGGAGCATTGGCTCAGGGTGCCGTTGGTTGCAAAAGTGTAAGTGTTGTTTGGACATTGTTGTTTTCGGTTCCGGAGTGAATGCGGAGGTAAGGTTTATGTCAACTAAGGATTTTTGCCTTAGGTAGTTTGTACACAAGGTGCAAGGAATGCTATTATAGTTTGGTAAAGATGGTTTATGCCCCATCATGATTGTCGGCTGTCTATTGACAAATTGAGGAACTGATCACCCTTAATCTCTTGTTGATAGTAGACGAAATTATGTTGGATGGAATATATGTATCTTTCCGGCTTTGATAGTGTGTGCAATGAATTGTTTGGAATTAAGGAAATGATTACGGATTGTTTTGTTGAGTCGATGAAGATTCTAATATCGGAAGATGGGACGGATTAGAGGTTTTGGTATGTTGGTCCAGTTGGGAAGTCGTTGAGAGAGAACGATTGGGTATCGTTAATGGTGTTCTCAGAGAGTAGAGTGTGAACTCAATTTTGACGAAGAAGAAGATTTGAGGTTTGGATCTGCTAAGTAAGTAGGAGAACTTTTAGGAAGTGAAACTCAGATGTTTGTCATGTTTGTGATGATAGTTTTCTGGAATTTGGCAGGAAAGCCACAGTGATGGGCCGTCAGTTGTGCATGGTTTTCAGATGTGTTTTTGGATGAAACATTAGTGTGCCGACTTGAAGAGGTCCAGCATGGTTGGTAAGGGTATTGAGACTATGGAAAGTGAAACTTAAAGTTCTGGTGAGGTTTGGAGTCTTTGGAGTTTTAGAGCATTAATGGAAATCTTGAGAAAACCCTTATGTGCGGATGTAATATTGATATTAAGAGTTCCTTTTGGTGGGTTGTTGATACTTGTTATGCTGGTTGGAACTGATTTGAGATGAAAATGGTGTTGAGATTTAGTGGCCGATTTGATTGTGTCATGAATTTGGATAAGTTCGTAGTGGTTTTAATTGAGGATATTCATATCTTTTATAAACTCAGAGGAAGAACAGGTAGAGTGTTTGAGAATTGAATTACAAGTGTTGAAAAGAGACGAAGTTTTATGCTAAGTTATTCAAGCGAGAATTTGGTTTGAAAAAGGTTGGTTTTCTTGGATATGTTATTTCAGATGAGAGCATTTGTTATGGATCCATCGGAAGTAGATGCAGTTCTACATTGAGAGGCTCCGAAGTTGGTTAAGGGATTGGAATCTTTTTGGACTTTAGTTGGTTATTACAGGAGGTTATGGAGGGTTTTTCCAAGTTAGCATTTTCGTTACTTCGGTTGACTTGCAAAGGGTAAGTCGTTTGCTTTGGATGTTCAATGTGGGGGAAGTTTGAGAGAGCTGAAGTAGGATTTGTCTACGGCTTCAGTCTTGATTCTGTGTGATCCTGATAAACCTTTGGCGAGGTATTGCGAGGTGTCTTTGATGAGGATAGTCAGTGGGTTAATGCCAGGGGGTAAAGTCGTGGCCTATGCTTACGACAATTGAGGATTCATAAAAGGATCTATACTTTTCAGGAATTGGAATGGGTTGCGGTTGTATTGTGTTGGAATATTTGGAGGTATTATCTTTATGGTTCTAGGTTCGAAGTGTTTAGTAATCACAAGACTATTGAGTACTTGTTTGGTCTGAAGGAATAGAGTATGAGACAACGAGGATGGTTAGAATTCGTGACGAGTTATGAATTTGGCTTGGAGTACCCTTTAGGAAAATCGGATGTCGTGCCTGATGAGTTAAGTTGAAAGTCTTTATATATGTCTATTTTGATGGTCAGAGAATTAGAATTATTTGAGCAGTTCAAAGACTTGGGTCTGGTGTGTGAGATAACTCAGTGGAGTGTGAGGTTGGGTATATTAAAGTGAACAGTGATTTTTGGCGAATATGAAAAAGAGTTAGACTTTGGACGTGGGATTGATAGTTTGGATGGTTTCGAAGTAATCAGAGTGCGCAACTGAAGCGTGATGTGGCACATTTCGTATATGCGTGTGTGACTGGATAGAGTTCAAAGGGTGAACAGTGGGTAACGGTAGGAATGATGAGACCGTGGGATGTTCTATAATGGAAGTGATAAGTGGAAGGTTTCAATATTAATCAGGTACTAATATGTAGTTGGATGTTTTGGTTACATGTTCGATTGGTGAATCGTAGCATTGTTGTAATATTGTTGTGTGACAAGGATGTTGGTATTGTGGTTGTGTAGAGGTTACTGAAACGTTCTTGTTGTGTTCTGGTTCAAGAGTGAACCTGTGTGTTCGTAACTTGGTTATTCCTTGAGTCGTGAGTTGGTCGTCAAGTGCATTGTATGGGCTTTGCATCTTGTCGTTGTAGTTGTCGTCGTTGTCGTGTCGTGGTTCTAGCTGTTGTTAGCAAGGTGGGTTGTCTGTTTGTATTATTCGTGGTGTGCCTAGTGTCGGCGTGTTAGTTGGTTAGTCGGATGTGAGAGTCGTATCCGGAGTCGGTCGTCTCAGTTAGATTTTCGAGGACGAAAATTTCTAAGTGGGGGAGAATTGTAACACCCCGTTTTGTCTTATTTATTTAATCGAGTCGATTTAATTATTTTCTTTTTATATTATTTTATTCTTGACTTTTATTTGATAATATATTATTTTTCATCGTTGTTTATGTTTTATCGTATTTTGAGAGCGTTTAGGAGATATTTGAGCTGAGGGGTATTTTGGTCTTTTGCTTGGGTAAGTTTTATGTTTTTATATAAATAGAAAGAAAAGAGAGAAAAGATAGTAAGGAAAAGAAAAAAAGAAATAAGAGAAGAGAAGAGAAAAGAGAGGAAAGAAAAGGGAGAAGAGGAAAAGTGGAAAAATCGACATAACTCCGTTTCAAGCACGATTAATCGGGTAAGGGTGAGAAGTTTCAATTATATCTTGCTTGTGTATGTATGTGTATGTTTTCTTGGATTGTTTTGGATATTTTCTTATAGTTTTCATTTTAGGTCGAAATGGTAAAAATAAGTAGAAATCGATGTTTTTACGGACGAAAGTCGAAATAAATCGCGTAGCAGAGTCGAGTGATGTTGGGTCGTGATTTAGCGTGATCGTTTGATTGAATCGAGTTGAATTTGTAACTTTTGCGTTTTTGATATATATATCGATGTTTTTGTGCAAATTGATGTTGGGATCGAGTAAAGTGTTTGGATATGTCTGGTAACATTGGTATAGGTTGATATTTAATCGGGTAAGGATAGGAATTATTCGGGAATGGTTATTTGTGTGTTTTTTAGTGGTTTTGAGCGAGTTTGGAGTTGGGATAAACTGATAAAATTATGTTTCAAATTATTTCAAAAAATGGAAAATGTGTTGGATGGCTTTTTAATGGTGAAAATATTGTAGTATTTCGAATTCTGAGACCGGGGCTTTTTACGGAATCGAAATCGGAGGTCCGGAAGGCATTTAACGGTCGAAAACTGAATTTTTAGCAAAATTTGCGCATTCATGCGCTAACCCCCAGATTTATGCGCTAACCCGGGAGAAATTTCCAGGATCATGCGCTGACCCCCAGCCTCATGCGTCGACGCATGATCACAGAATTTACCAAAATGTCCGATTTTGTTTTCTTCATAACTTTTGAACCGTAACTCCGTTTTGACCCCGTTCAAAGCGTTGGAAAGCTAATGAAAAGTTCTTTCTATTAAAAATGGTTAGGAGGGAAGTAGATGATTTATTTAAGTCGTGGTTTTGTGAGAGTGTGGTGTTGTCGGATTTTTACCGTCGTAATCGTGTGCGATTGATGTGTTATCATGCTATATGCTTTTGATATGTAACACGTAGCTTGTGTGCTGTTATATGATGTGAATATACATGATGGAAGGTTGTGATGATGGTTTGTGGCCTTATGGCAAATATGTGCATTGTTTTGAATTAGACTTCGATGCGTGATTAATGATGTTGTTGTGTGGTAAAATACATTATTTGATTGAATATCAATGTATGTTGTTATGATGTGTTGTGGGTAGCCTTTGTGGTGTGAATCCCTTGTGGAAGTAATGGTGATTGTATGATTGTTGTGGTTTGTGTTTTGTGATGAAATGCATTGTTTATGTGAAATTTCAATGTATGTTGTTTGGTGGTCTTTATGATTTGAAATGCATTATTTGAATTGATTTGCAATGCATGAATGTGATGAGGTTGATTAATTCATATGGTTGACTTGTGAATGTATGGAATTGATGAGTTGAAATATATACATGATTATGGATGTGTATATGTGTGCATTTTAAATGTCATGAGTCATTGTATGCCAAGCATCATGATATACATTCTTGTGACGTCCTGAGTGACGGATTGATTCCAGAGGGAATCTGCTATAACATCGTGAGCCTTAAAAATAAGAGGTATGAATCGCCTGAGGACCGAAAGCGATGGTTATAGACGATCGTGTGCCCATGTGGGGTGTGAGCGATCGGGTCGTGTGCCCGTGTGGGGTGTGAGCGATCCATAAACGTCGTGTGCCCGTGTGGGGTGTGAGCGACGGGGAACATCGTATGCCCGACAGGGAGTTACAGTGATGTAATGAGCGATGGGTCCAGCAGAGTTCCTGAGTGAAATAGTGATGAGAAACATTGGAAGACGGTACCTCATGGCATTTGCATAGAGTCGTTGTGTCGGTCTCTGTGCATTTGCATAAATCATGGATTGATTATGTGTAAGAATTGTGAATGGATGCATTATGTGTGGAAAATCATGATTTGATTGATTATGTGTGGAAATTGTGCATTGATTTATGATGTGTTGAGATTGTGATAACATTGGTAATTTGATGTGCATACGTGATAAATGCATTGGTTGTGGGTAATATGTTTTATGTATGGACATGCTATGTGATGTGGTGATGTGTTTCCACATGTCATAACTTTGGTGTGCAATATGTGTGAATATGTGATTATGTTGGTATAAATGCTATATGCTATGTGGTTGGATTGTTAGAAATATGTTATGCATCTGTGGCTTGCTATGTGTATTAGTATGTGATGCGTGAGGTGAGAATAACTGTGTATGTGATTTTTTTATGTGTTTTTGCATATTATTATGCAATCTTGATTTAGTTGTTATTTCTCACCCTTCTGCTGTTTTATAATGCTCTATGAGGCATTGCAGATTAGAGTTGCTGGAGATCTTTTTGTGGAGACTAGCCCTCCGTTCTGTTGTCGGTCTTGGTGTCTGCTCTGATATGTAGCACGGGAGTCGGGAAACGATTATATATATATATGTATACATTTGTTCAATGTATTTTGTAGTACTTTTGCGTATATAATTGTTGTTCTAAATTGATTTATTTTGTAAAACAAGTCGGTTATGGATCTTTCCACTTTATTCCATAATTGACCTTTCCCTTTTGATGGAAAAAGTTTCCCGTTAATGATTTTCTCTATTATGTGTTATGTATCAAATAATTGAGCAGGGATCGTGTTGTCTTATTTTAAAATGTGGCATCCTTGTTTCTGTCGGAAAAATAAATTTTTAGTTACTCTGATTTATTTATGTATTATTTATTCGCGATGGGAATTGTGGTGTTACATACCAAACCCTCATCGACATCCACCGAGGGAATATATGACAGAAAACCAAGGGGGTGTTTTCAAAGAGGACCCTACTATTAACCAAATCCAACAAAACCCAGGAAATATACTCCGGGCGAATTTAGCAAACCAGGGAGTAGTCGAACATCCAAGAGTCGAACCCCCTAGGATTCAACCACAAATTCCCGTAGGAGAGGAACCAAGGGTAGTTTTGGTAAATAGAAACCAAAATGTTGACAATGTCATACAACAAGTTCGACGTAACGACGTGGCAGCGGATAATAATTTGGCAGCCATGGTCGAAAGGATTATGGCGCGGAATGGAGTAAACTTTGGTCTTTGAAGGCCAAATTACACATCACCGTTGTCAGAATATATCCTTCAGTCAAATCTACCCCCTAGAACGAAGGTCCCTAAATTCACCAAGTTTCCTGGGGACACCAGTGAATCCACTGTCGAACATGTGGCTAGGTATTTGATAGAAGTCGGGGAGATTTCAAATTATGAGAACCTTAAGGTAAAATACTTACCTAGTTCTCTTACGAAGAATGCCTTCACGTGGTTCACAACTTTGCCACCAAATTCGATCCACAATTGGACCCAGTTGGAATGCTTATTTCATGAGCAGTTCTATATGGGACAAAGTAAGATCAGTTTAAAGGAGTTGGCTAGTATAAAATAGAAATTTACTGAGCTAATAGATGATTATTTGAACAAATTCCGACTGATCAAGGCTAGATGTTTTACACAAGTACCAAAACATGAGTTGGTCGAAATGGCTGCTGGAGGCCTGGATTATTCCATTAGGAAGAAGCTAGATACCCAATACTTGAGGGATATGGCCCAATTGGCTGACAGGGTTCGACAATTAGAGCGCCTGAAAGAATAGCCTACATCGATTTCAATGAAGAAGATGAAAGACCTTATAATGAATCATTGGTTTTCGACGAAAGCGAGATTGATCTTGCTGAATTAAAACAAGGACCACCTTACTCTTGTAAGGTTTTGGCCCCTTCGAACGGAAAAAACCCTGTTGAACCAGAAAAAAGCGATAAATTTCCTAAGAAAATTACTTTTTCGACGTTACTAAATGTGACAAAATTTTCGATTTGTTAGTTAAGGATGGTCAAATGATAGTGCCTTCTGGTGCTAAAATGCCTCCTTTAGAACAAAGGAAAAAGAGAGGTTTTTGTAAATATCACAATTTCTTGGGTCATAAAACTTCTCAATGTTTTCTTTTCAGGGATCTTGTTCAAAATGCTATTCAGGAATGAAGACTGAAATTTGGAGATAAGTCGAAGAGCCAGATGAAAATTGACTATGATCCTTTGCAAGTTGTTGACGCTCTTTACACAGAGCCAACTGAAGTCAACATGGTCGAGATTACTGAAGATCTCGACAACATTGTCAATATGGTCGATGTCACTGAGGACTTCAACAATGGAGATGTTATGGTCAGGATTAGTGAAGATCTCGACCAGAAGTTTATGAAATTTTTTTCCAGTGAGGCTGCTCAAAGCTTCACCAAAGAAACTACTGATGGTTTCGATTTGGGAGTCACTGAAGACTCTAATGGAGGAATCATCGAGGATTCTAATTTAATGATGATAATAAAAGAAACTGCTGATGGTTTCATTCGAATGGACAAGGCTGCTGAAGGCCTTCAAATGAAGTTACACAGGTTGGACATCACTGATGATGTCAACATGGATATCAACATGGTGGAAATCTCACAAGAAACCCCCATGGAAGTCGACGAGGAGCGTGGACAAAAGGAGCATAACAAAATAGATTACCCTAAATAAGAGGAGACTCTGATGGATTTCCTCCATAGGTGTCAGAGAAAAAAATCAGAAGTAATGTTGTGTCCTCGATGCAATGTTGTGTTTGATAAAAAGGCAGCCCAAAACCCGGAAGGAGTTAGGAAAGCTAAACAAAGACATGAAGAAAGAGCCTTTCATGGTCAACGAGGTTTCGAACCGAGGAGATCTTCTTCAAAGTAGGAACAGGCTAAGCCAAGGGTCCCAGGTGCAAGACCCACCACTTTCAAGTCGTTTGCAGAGATTTATAATGGAAAATGGACAAAACCAAACGAAAATGAGGGAAAAAGTCAGCAGAAATGACAGAGCTTCGACGTAGATAAAAGCTCATCTACGGCATACTGCCGAGAATTCCAGACTTCGAAGCAGTCAGCCTACACCTCAGAAAATTATAAGGGAAAGAATCCCATGTCCAGATCACAATGGAGAAGGGAACCGAGAAGAAGGAAGGCTCAGTGAGAGGCCGGGGCAAAGGAGGAATCAAGTACCAACCTACCGACTGACAAGACGGACAGGGAGGAACCAAAGCCTGTCGAAAAGATTCCGATGGGGAGGAAGTTATTTGCCACACAGGAAGAAGAGGCCAAAGAAAAGCATGATCGAGCAGTTGCTGAGGATGAGATGCTTACTGACAATTTCGACTCAGGTTCGGAGCAGTCTTTGGATATCATAGTGAATGTGGTATCAGTGCTCCCCAGGGAATTCGACCAAATAACTGAGGTCGAAGAGATGGATAATAATACTGAAATCAAAATGGCTGCATATAAACCTATGTGCTATTATGCGATGAACAACGATTGTGTCGAGGAACATAATGCGTTCTTCGAACGTCCAGACGAGGCAATGAAAAGTCATTTGAAGCCTCTATTAATTACAGGTATGGTCGAAGACGTTCATGTTAACAAAATCTTAGTGGATTGTGGTGCAACGGTGAACCTAATGCCACACTTCATACTGAGGAAAATCGGGAAGTTCGACACCGATACCAAGCCCCATAATATGGTACTCTCCAACTATGAAGGAAATGTGGGTACTATTTTTGGGGTGATTCAGGTCGATCTTACTATAGGTACTGTTACAAGACCGACCATGTTTATGGTTGTCGAAACGAAAGCCAATTACAATCTGTTACTTGGCTGTGAATAGATACATGAGATAGGGGTTGTACCTTCATCCATGCATCAGAGGATAACTATATGGTGCCCAGACGACATTGTGGAAAACATTGAAGCAGACCAAGGTTATTTTAAGGTTGCAATCAATCATGTCGACATACGCCATTATGAAAAGCACTTGGCTAACATAGCTCCGTACAACCTAGCCAACTTTGCATTTACTCTGGATGACAATGCATACTGTTCGTTATACTTGCATCCCAGAAATGGTTTTCAATGGGATCGTGAGGTTGTAGGAGAAAATGACCTTGCATATGAAGGGACGTCCGGAGTCGACCCTACAGGATGGGGCATCAAATTCGGCGATGATGCCTGAGTTCGAAGCACTTAAAAGGATTTTGGCTTACATAGCCGAAAAACAACTACAAACGGCCCTAGAGGCTGAAGTGAAACATATGGCTGTCGAAGCCAACAAAAGATTACACCAAGAAGGTCCTGGTAAGGACTTCGACCCAGAACCACCTGATAAGGTTCAGGATGAATTACAAGGCCAGAGGCTCGACGCCATCTACGATGACGAGTCTTTAGGTTTCGAGAAGGATCCGCTGGCAGCCAACATTAAAATGCTAGCGAAAGATCCTCTGGAAGAGATCGACTTGGGAGAGGGGGCAACGAAAATGCCAGCATATATCAGTGCCAATATCAGCCCACAACTCAAGGTCGAAGTGATCCATTTGTTAAAGGAGTTTAAAGACTACTTTGCCTGGGATTACGACGAGATGCCTGGCTTAAGTAGAGATTTGTTCGAATTGAAGCTGCCAATTATGCCTGGGAAGAAGCCAATCAAGCAGAATCCAAGGCAGTTTGCACCGATAATTCTTTCGAAGATCAAAGAGGAGGTCGAAAGACTTCTTCGTTGCAAATTCATTCGAACAACCAGGTATGTCGAATGGTTAGCAAATATTGTACCTGTTATTAAAAAGAATGGTACTTTAAGGGTTTGCATAGATTTTAGAGAATTAAACGTTGCAACCCCAAAGGACGAATACTCAATGCCTGTGGCGGAAATGCTAGTCAATTCTGCCGCCGACCATGAATACCTTAATATGCTCGACGGGTATTCTAGGTATAATCAAATATTCATTGCTGAAGAGGATGTCCCAAAAATGGCATTTCGATGCCCTGGGGCCTTAGGCACCTATGAGTGGGTAGTCATGCCTTTTGGTCTAAAGAATGTTGGGGCAGCATACCAAAGAGTGATGAATTTGATCTTCCATGACTATATTGAGACTTTTATGCAAATTTATATTGACGATATTGTTGTTAAGTCTGTTTCAGGGAATAATCACATTGACCATCTTCAACAATCTTTCGAAAGGATGAGAAGATATGGTTTGAAAATGAATCCTCTCAAATGTGTTTTTTGTGTGCAGGCGGGGGATTTCTTAGGCTTTGTGGTCCACAAAAAGGGAATCGAAATAAACCAGAATATGACCAAGGCCATTATGGAAGCGAAAACACCATCAACAAAGAAGGAATTACAGTCACTGCTGGGAAAGATCAATTTCTTAAGGAGATTCATCTCAAACCTTAGCGGAAAAACTCAAGTCTTCTCACCTCTACTTCGACTAAACAAGGAAGGATTCAAATGGGGGTAAGCTCAGCAAGAAGCTTTCAACAGGATCAAGGAGTACTTGAGTCATCCTCTAATTCTAGCACCACCTTGTAGAAATAGGAGTATGAGACTGTACATATCTGCGTCGAACAAATCTTTAGGGAGCATGTTGGCTCAAGAGGATGAAAATGGTGTCGAAAGAGCCATTTACTACCTTAGTACGGTTTTGAACGATGCAGAAACTAGGTATAGCATAGTTGAAAAATTGTGTTTATGCTTGTATTTTTCTTGTACAAAGTTGAAGCATTATATAAAACCTGTTGATGTTTATGTTTCGTCTCATTTTGATATCATTAAACATATGTTGTCTAAACCAATTTTGCACAGTCGAATGGGTAAATGGGCATTAGCTTTAACTGAGTATTCCCTAACTTACATGCCTTTAAAGGCTGTTAAGGGACAAGTGGTAGCTGACTTCACCGTCGACCACTCTATAAATGAAAATATGTTAAACTATCTTGAGCTCCAACCTTGGAAGTTGTATTTCGACGGTTCTAGTCATAAAGATGGTACATGCATATGAGTCTTGATTATTTCTCCTAACAAAATTCCAACAAAATTCAAGTATAAAGTCGAAGGTCTGTGTTCAAACAATGAGACTGAATATGAAGCTTTAATAGCCGGACTTGAGATATTGTTGGAATTGGGGGCAACTCGAGTCAAAATAATGGGAGACTCAAAGTTAGTCATAAAACAAATCACAAAGGAGTACAAGTGTGTTAAAGAAAATCTCATTATGTACTTTGTAATAGGCAATCGATTATTAAAGAAGTTTGAAGTGGTGAGCATTCAACACATACCTCGACTGAAGAATCAAGTGGCTAATGACTTTTCTCAAATTGCTTCTGGGTATAAAATTTTGAAAGAAAAATTACAAGATGCAATCGAGGTCAGAGGAAGAGTTTTGTCAGCCAGACTGTCCCCTTCAGATTTGGAAACAATGAAGCTAGGATACGCGGATAAAGAGAATTTCAAAATCTTAGCAATAGACAGCTTGACGGACGAAGACTGGAGAAAACCAATAGTGGAGTATCTACAGAACCCAACGACGTCCACAGATCGAAAAATTAGGTATTGAGCTTTAAGTTATGTTCATTTGGGTAATGAATTATTTAAAAAGACTCCTGAGGGAGTCTTGCTTAAATGCCTTAGTGAGTCAGAGGCGTATCTAGCTCTTTCGACTATTCATAGTGGGGCATGTGGAGCTCATCAGGTAGGCCATAAGATGAAATGGCTTTTGTTTTGACAAGGTATGTATTGGCCTACTATGTTGAAAGATTGTATCGAATTCACTAAGGGATGCCAAGAGTGCCAAGTGAATGCAGGTATACATCATGTCCCTGCAAGCGAATTACATTCTATAGTCAAGCCATGGCCCTTCAAAGGTTAAGCTTTGGATTTGGTTGGAGAGATTCGACCAGCGTCGTCTAAAAGCCAAAGGTACATTTTGGTGGGCATTGACTATTTTACGAAATGGATCGAAGTTATACCATTTCCAAATGTTGACCAAGAAGACATAATCGAATTCATCAAAAAACACATTATCTATAGGTTTGGAATCCCAAAAACTATTACAACGGATCAAGGATCAGTATTCACTGGTCAAAAAATGCAAAAATTTGCTAAAGAAATGGGTTTCAAACTATTAACCTCTACACCTTATTATGCTCAGGCTAATGGTCAGGTCGAAGCGGCAAACAAAGTGGTGATCAGTTTAATTAAGAAACATGTGGGAAAGAAGCCTAGAAATTGGTACAAGATTTTGGAACAGGTTATCTGGGCATGTCGAACCTCCCCCAAAGAGGCTACTAATTTCACACCATTTCGATTGACCTTTAGTCATGATGCGGTATTACCGGTTGAGATTTATCTTCAGTCGACGAGAATTCAGAGGCATCTTGAGATCCCATCTGAGTCATATTGGAACATGATGTTAGATGAATTAATGGACTTGGATGAGGAAAGGCTTGATGCTTTAGAGTTATTGAAAAAACAGAAGAAGAGAGTAGAAAAGTCTTATAATAAGAAAGTCAAAGTTAAGATGTTTTCGCCTGAAGAGTTGGTTTGGAAAGTAGTCTTGCCTATGGATCGAAAAGATAGAGCCTTAGGGAAATGGTCCCTTAAATGGGAAGGTCCTTTTCAAATCATACAAGTCTTTTCGAATGGTGCTTATGAGATCGAAGAGTTAGATCAAGATAAGAGAATCTTAAGGGTAAACGGGAAGTATTTGAAAAAATACAAGCCTGCACTTCAAGAAGTAAAAATAGCTAAAGAGTAATCACATGCAAAATAAACGAAGCTAACATGGTAAAATGGAAATTGTTGCCAAAATGGCTAAATTCGTTACATCCAGAAGAACCGCGAAGGGTTCAAAAAATCAGTACATAATCCAAGAAGTGATGATAAAGTTTAAAATAAAAAGAACTAGAACTAAAATGGAAGGGTGGCCTTCATGTTGAGGTACTTCGCCTTCAGAAATTCCAACCGCTTCTCACAGACGGACTTGGTTGACCTCATGGCCTCCAGTTCTGCTTCTAACTTTTGAGCCTTGTCAGCAAAGCTCAACCCAACTTTAAGCTCTTTCGCCGCTTTAGAGTTATCAAACTTCTGAAGCTCAGCATTCTGTTTCTTGGCTTTCAAAACTTTGGCCTGTAGTTCTTTTATCTGTTCCTCCCAGGAATGGATATTTTGATTGTTGGTTTCGATTTCAGCCTTGTTGTGTTCTTGGGCTTTCTCTAAGTCAGCCAAGCGATTGGTCGACTCCGATGCAGCATCCCACGCAGCAGCTACAGAGCCAGTATGACTTTCAATGTCTTTAGAGCTTTGCTTGATTTTGGCGACATCAACAGCAACTTGATCGATCATTGAAGTCAGCTCCAAGATGACGTTTTCAACTTCAGGTGAGGCGGTCAGAATGTCAACCCTTTTGAGAAAACTTTTCATGACAAGAGAAGAAGTGGCATCAGACTCTATGAGTCAAAATAGGTCACCTTTGAAAACATTTTCCTTGATCTTTGAAAGTATTTCGCTGGCAGGATTGTTGGTTGATCGACCACCAGACACTGAAGAAGAGCTGAGACTTTTTTCAGACGAACTCCCTCTAGAGCCAATCAAAGCCTTCAGGTATTCGCGAGGGTTGCTCTTTTTCAAGGCCTCCAGTTCTTCTCCAAAAAGGGTCATAAAGGTTCTGCCTGAATCTGTCGCAATCGACGAACCAGGATTAAGGTTCGGTTCGACGATCGTCTCATCATGGGTGTCTTAATCCTCTTCTTCCTCTTTGTCATCATCCTCTTCGACATTTTCAGGGTCATCCACGAATTCCTCAATAGGCATCGAATAATGCTGGAATGCAGAGCAATCTTCCCTTTCTCCCATGTCATCATCTTGATCTTGCTGAGTGACATCCAGACGTTCAACTCTTGGGGGCTTCTTTGACAGAGTTTCAGGGTGATCCACTTCCATAACTGCTTCAGCTTCCATGTCTTTTTCCTGACCACCTTCGTGTTCAGATCCTTTGGTGTGATAATTCTGGGTAGTAGTCTTGGATGGCGAAGTTTCACGTTGTTCCTCGACTATTTGATTTATTTCTCTCATCGAGCTCTTCTCAGAATCCTTTGCAGAAGTGGAATGATACGTCGGTTCACCTTCACTATTGAGGAGTGTGGTGTTGGTTGATTTGGCAGCTGGCTGAGTAGAAACTCCTGTACTGTCCTGAAAAATATAATCAAAGTCAGTAGTCGAACAAGATTACTAAGAATATAATAAGGTATAAAATGTGGTACCTTGGGAGCTTCAACCCCAGGGCTTGAATTGTCACTTTCAGGCTGGTCCGCAGCCTTCTTCGACATCTCTGCAGGAGTTGGTTCTAGAATTGTTAATGTAGTGGGTTTCTTTGTCGGGGCCTTTACACTATTTACTTGAAACTGGGCCAGAGCTTCACTCATCTTGAGTTGACTTTTCTTTTTCTTAAGGGGCTGCTCGGCAGTCGGAGATAGATCTTCATCATCTGATTCTACCACGACGACTGCATCCTCCTTTGCCTTCTTTTTTTGGGGAGTCGGGGGTAGCTTTTGAGCGCCCTGAAAGGGAAAATGTTAGAAAATAATGGGGTATATGAAAAGAGACAAAATTAATAAGGGGTGTGAAATACCTTTGTTGCTGCTGTTGCTTTACTTCCTCCTTCTTCTTTTACTTCGGCAGGTTTCCTAACTGGTGGTTTCTTTGGCGGAATTTTCACAGCTAAAGTAAAATAGAAGACAGTTATTATATGTGAAATAAAATAAATAAGAAAAATGTTGGATTGAAATCCTCCCATTCCATACCTTCATATATTTCAAATTCGATGCGAACATCTTCGATCCCAATATGAAGATGCCCTTTGAAACTGTCTAGTGTATGTTTGGTCGGAACCACCTGCTGCACTTTTGGTTTTGATTGTTGGCGAAGGATTTTGATAGAATCCCTACAGACGAACCAGTCTGGGAATGGAGGGGCCAGGTCCACTCCAAAATCAGCGTTTGGCTGTCGAGGGAACTTGGGAGGAAACATATTAAAATCTGTTTCGTACCGTTTCTCAGGAGGAACGTATGAAGGGATCTTTAAGGTCTAAATTTTCTTTAAAAAAAATTCCTTCAAAGTAACAGCTGCGTCACAGACGGTTCGACCAAGATCATTTGGTCGATAAACAGTTTCAAAGTATTTCTGGAAGGCTTGGATTTGTTTAATGTGCGTCGAGGTACCTTTCTTAACTATTTCCTGCACAGAGAGGAAAGCCTTGTTAATGTGGTGTGCAAAAGCATCCACGTCGAAAAATTCCTCTGCATAATAAGCTTTCCACCAGTCATCAAATTGTTGGGTGCAGAGAAAGCTTGGTTCAAAAGCTACTGGAAGAAGCTGTGTTCGACTAGCATACCGCGCAATTTGTTTAATAGATACAGCCTCAGAATGAACTGCGTTGTACAGAAGGAGGAGGTGTTTCTTCTCATACAGTGGTTTGGGTAAACCCTGAACCAGTCCAAATTGTCGGGCGACCAGATTTGGTTAATAAACAATCAAAGTAACTTAGCCTTTTGAGAGGTTGAATCTGAGGGTTAAAACCCTAGGAGTCAGAAAGGCTTCCCAAATCGCAGTAGATTCTGCTTCTTGAGCCTTCGACGTTGCTGGGAATGGTCTGGTGAACTACTCATCACCATATTTCCTTGAAGTGAAGGGAGCCATATGGGGTGTAAAGTCATAATGTTTAGCAAACATCATGATAAAGTTGGTAAAAGTTTGTTGAATGGGTCGACCATCATCAACAGGAGTCAGCTTCACCAGGCGTGGGCCTTCTACCCTCATATTCTTCACTTCGTCGGCGTCTTTATTAATTTGATTCTTGTGGGGAAGACATGCTTCGAATGAAGCGTTCAACCACAGTTGTAGAAGCCATAATGGTCCAGAAAGAAGGAGATTTCCTTTGTCACCCAGACACTTGAGTTTGGTAACGCCTTCGCTCATGGATTCATAGAGGCTAGCTAGAATCAGTTCGCTCAGACAAAGGTCGTGGCCAGCGTGAAGTTGGTTCGCCATAGTCAAGAATTTCCTAGCTACTTGAAGTGACTTCAAACAGAAGACACAGCGAGACATCCATAAAGCTAAAAACGCTATGTGTTCGACATCTGAAACCTCCTCTATGTCCTTATTGTGATAATGCGCAATATGGGTCGAATACGCTGCCCTAGAGGTCAAAAAACTAATACTATCATCAGCCATAAAATCAGGGCCATAAGTATTCACAGTTGGTTTGAGCCCTGTGATAGCGGCTATGTCGAACAAAGTCGGTGTCATCATTCCACATGGAAGATAGAGTGTGTAATGTGTGTTGTCCTAGAAATATAAGGACGAAACAAGCATGTCCGAGCAATATTCAGGTCCTACTTTCGACAACATGATTAAATCATAAATACCCATTTCTTTCCAAACCTCGTATTTTATTTTCTCTAACTTATTCAACCATCCTAAATAGTCAGAGGGGTTCTTCAAAGATGGACTAGCCCTAAATACCCTAAAATTGTTCATATACCTAAGATCAATGGCCTCTTCAGTCGGAGGATTATTCTGGTTAACGGGATTAGGATCCTCGTTGCTAGCCCTAGGTTTCTTAGCTTGACCTATGGGTTTATATTTGTGGTAAGTAGGGAAGAAATCCCTAAGCTTACTAAGATCAACATTGGGGTCAGACAGAGGACCAAACAAAGCCAAAGGCTTACCAGCAACAGTTAAAGGGATGAGTACCCGTGAAGCATAAATTCTTCTTTTCTCTTTAGCAAAAGGTTCAGGCAGGTACTATTGATTTCCCACCATGGCAGGACCAGTGATGGAATCGAACGGGGGAAATTGAGAAATCTTCTTAGGAGCTTTTGCAGGTTTGCCAGGTTCTTTGGAAGTCTTGTTAGCATCCTTGATTGATCGTGTGGAGGAAGCCATTGTTGGAATGGGATGAAGAAAGCTGAGTTCTTTTGAAATATGAAAATTTTTCTGGAGGATTTGAGAGTAAGAGAGCGTAAAAAGTGAAAAAATTGATGAAAGGGGTATTTATAAGGTTGGGAGTGGAAACGGTTTCAGAAGTTGCTTTGATGATAAAATTGGGAGTGGGACGCGTGTCCTCCCCACGATCTCTGATGGAATGGTGGCAATTAATGCCTACCCCCATGATTTCCTAGACTCTAGGAAACATGATGATGGTGGAGATTCTCGCACGGTTTGAGGGGACGTGTCAGATATGGTAAAGATGGCTATGACGTCATAGGTCTGCTGAAAGGAAAGTGAACAATTTTGTAATGTTGGAATCATAAGTAAATGTCGAAACTTTGCAAGGACTAAATGAGGCGTCGAATGACATTATAAAAAAAATACCTTTTTCTTCAATAGTGTCGAAAATAACATTTTTGGGGGGCAATTTGTTAGCTCCTAATTTCGACGCCTGATATTGGATTAAGAGGATTAATAAAAGAAATATAATTTAGATAAGTTTTCAAAGACTCCGACGGGAATGGTATTCCCAAAAATTCTAGTCGAAAGTGTCCTTATGCCAGAGAGAAATATTTTATGGACTTAGAAATATTTCTAACAATTTGGAAATATGGTTCGACGGAAGCGTTGCTAATAACGTTCGATTCAAGATTTGAATTCAAATAAGGGAGGGAACTTTGTTCTTATCCAATTGATGGTAGAAGACACATGGAGTGCATTTAAAGGACAAAGACATGCAGAATGCCATTTGTCTCGCTCTAATTAGAAGGCCGTTAGGGGTAGTTATTTTCGACTATTATAAATAGCAAGTCTTAGTGTTAGGATTTGTGTGTGTTCAAGTTTGTACAAATTCCTCAATAACTCAAAGTACCCGCGTGTAGAGAAACGAGTGTGTGAGAAATGTACGTTTGATGTAACACCATCTTTTTTATTTAATGCAATTCAGTTAATCTTTGCCCAGAAGTTATTGTTTACTTTTTGCAAGTTATTTTCCAACGCACTTTGATCATTTTCCTGCAATACTGTTTCTTTTATATTGTCGAAGTAGACTTTCTTTAAACCAAGAATACTGTCGAAGTGTTTATCTTTTTCCAAATATCATTTTAATTTATTTAGCACATGTCCTAGGATTTTGTATGGTCAATTCTGCAAGTTATTAAATTTCTTATTGATTTGGTAGACCAGAGGTTGTTTGTTAATTTGCACAGTAAACAGTATAATAGACCTTCAACTTCAGTTTTCCCCCTTTTTATGCTTAGCAAGATTTCACTTGGAATCGAGTCGACTTCAAGCTAAAGAAAAACTTGATCAATTATTTCCTTCAATTTCTTGTGCTCCCCCTTAAACATTTCACAATACATAACAAAATAAAACTAATAAAATAAATCTAGACTCACATTACAACTTGCCCCCCTTTGACAAGATTAAAAAGAGATAAATTCTTATGAGCCTAAACGCAAATAAAGCCAACATCATAAACAATTTTCCAGAGAAACAAATGTGCTAAACATAACTAAGAAGAATATAAAACATGAAATATCGAATACAAAATACAAAGATAGACATGGAAAATGCAATAAAGAAGCAATTAGACATGCAACTACACAACAAAACACAATTACGTGATCAAAACTTAAATGAATGGAAGATTTAAATTAGGCATGAACAAACATAACGATGCTCAAATGCATATAATTAAAAACACGCATTTAAAAATATATTAAATTCAATAAATGAACAATCATACATAAAATTATGAATGAATGAATGGAATAAGGAATGTAAGAAGTAAGCAAATGAACATATAAGAACAAAATACAAATTATGATATAAAAAAATGTTAGAGTCGAAGAAACATACCAATAACATTGTTTAGAGTAACTTGCTATAAGAAAATGTTAATGTACAACATAAACAAATAACAAATGAAATGAAATAGGAAACCAAACCTATTTAAAGCACGATGAATCTAGGAGTTCTAATTCCATATGTATCTTATGAAAGGATTCAAAGGATAACGAGTTTGTAAAGATTTTGGCAAGCTAATTTTTGGTATCCACATATTCAAAAATAACTTTATCCTTTTCAACATGATCCCTAACAAAATGGTGCCTGATATCTATATCTTTAGTACGTGAATGAAGTACAAAATTATTTGTGAGGCTCATTGTGCTAGTCTTATTGCCTTTGATTGGAACGCAGTCGAGTTTTAAATCATAATCCAATAATTGTTACTTTAACTATAAGGTTTGTGCATAAAAATTACCATATGCTACATATTCAGTCTCGACGATAAAAAGGGCAACACTATGTTGCTTCTTACTATGCCAAGAAACTAAACAATTTCCAAATAGATGACAGGTACCACTAGTGCCTTTCCTATCCGACTTGCAACCAGCAAAATCAAAGTCAGAAAAACCTACTAAGCTACATTAGCTTCCTTTAGGAAACCAAAGATTGTGATGGGAGGTTCCATTAAGACACCTCAAAATTCTTTTTACGATCTTAAATTGGAATCCCTAGGACACACTTGAAATCTAGCACACATACGCACACTAAACATAATATCTGGCCTGCTCGCGGTTAAATAAAGTAGGAATCATATTATACCTCGATATTCGGTAATGTCGATCTTTATTCCAGTCTCATTTTTGTCTATAAGCACATTTGACACCATGGGGGTTGAGATGTTTTTTGAATTTTGCATATCAAACTTTTTTAGAAGCTCCATGCAATACTTTGTTTGGCTTATGAAAGTTCCATCTTCCATTTGCTTGATTTTCAATCCAAGTAAGTAGGTAAGCTCTCCCATTATAGACGTATAATATTCACTGCATGACACCAGCAAACATCTTGCAAAGAGATTTATCAGTGGCGCCAAATATAGTAACATCAAATTAAATTTGAACTATTGAGAATATGCAACTTCTATGCAAAAAAAAAGAAGCAAAAACCGTTTAATGCAAGGTGAAAAATAATTTTAATGCAACTAAAACATTATTTTGATGCAAATGAAAAATAATTTTAATGTAAATGAAAAATAGTTAATGACCACAATGCAATCAAAAAAATTAAGACAATTAAGATAAATTAAGTGCAACTACACGAGATAGAGAAGAAAGGAACAATCATACCAATTACGATGATTTAGGACTAAACTTGTTGCATAAGTAAAGTTAGCAAATAACAACACTAATACAGGAAAAATAATAAAGTACGATAAAAAAATATGATTGAATACATATTCTTTCACTTGTCATGAGAATCCATTGAGATTCCTAGACACCTATGCACACAATATCAATAGATAGAAGTAGGTTCCCAATCTCAGTTGAGTCATTAGGGGTTAGTTAAAGAACACTTAGGTATCCATGCTAGGAACTTTGACAATCCTAACATTGCAAAGAGGCCTAATATGACCTTTATCACCACAATAATTACATATTGCTTTAAATGAAATACTCTTTCTATTTCTTATAGCAAGTCGATGTTTTTTCTCAAAACCAATCCCTTTTTCACTTAAAGACATATAACTATTAGTAGATAGAGAAATAGCTTATTCTAATCGTCCTTTGAGATTTTCATTTTCAAGTTTTAAAATTGGACAAGTAACACAATCTATCTTTACTATCTTTTCAACTAAAGTATCAGAAGTACTAAAACGCTCATCTACGAGATATGAATGCCCTTCCTTTAAGGAGTCAAAAACATTATTAAGATCATTAATCTCCTTTTAAAGTTTTGAAATAAGTTTTCTTTGGAGAGAAATTTTATTAAAAGCATCTAGAGCATCTGCATGCATTTCACTAAAAGCTTTCGACAAT
The DNA here is from genome assembly GCA_022829125.1 of Lathyrus tuberosus. Classification (NCBI taxonomy): domain Eukaryota; kingdom Viridiplantae; phylum Streptophyta; class Magnoliopsida; order Fabales; family Fabaceae; genus Lathyrus; species Lathyrus tuberosus. Next base: position 1,492,889 of record JALAZF010000799.1, on the reverse strand, counting down.
TGTTTATAAGATGGTTTAACTCCAGAATCAAAAGTATATACCTCAGAGTCTTCACTTTTCTTATGTGCCATCAAGCATAGGTTCGCACATTCATCATTAGAAGCTGAACCTGAAGATGAAAAAGAGCTCTCATCTTCTTCATTCCAAGCGATATAGGCTCTACAACCTTTAACATGTTTTTCCTTTATCTTATAGAATTCGTTATCCTTTTTCTTATGATGTTTCTTGAGACTCGGACATGTGGTTCTATAGTGACCTAATTTTCTGCATTCAAAGCATGTGATACCTTCTTCTTTTCTTTTATGCTTCTTCTTGTGTGGATGAGACTTTTTAAAATTAATCATATTTTTGTCAGAAAGCTTGACCTTATTGCTTCCTCATATAATGATTGTAGCACTTGACGAATAACCTCATCTCTTATTCTTTAGAAGAGTCTTCGTTAGAACTATCACCTTCGTTCTAATTTTTATTTGTCCTTGACAAAGAAGCTTTTAAGGATACATCTTACTTCTCTTTGTTTACCTTCTCTTTCTTTTTCGACTTTACTTCTCTTTCTGCGAGCAATGTCAATTCATTCTCATGTTTAGTAAGCTTTCCAAACAGTTTTGTGTTATCCAAAGAACTAAGATCATTTGACTCTTTTATGACCATTAATTTTGGTTGTCATTCCATGCACATAGATCTCTAAATTTTGTTATCACAATCTTTGTTAGAAGAGTTCTTTCCCAAATTGTCTAGCTTGTTGATTAAATAGAGAAAATGAGTCTACATGGATTCCACAGATTCTCCAGGTTCCATATGGAAAAGTTCGATCTCCTCTGTCAACATTTTGATTTTAGAATATTTAACGTCTTCATTACTTTTGTAAAGGGTTTGAAGAGTATTCCATATAGTTTGTACACTCTTATGATGTAAGATAAATTAATATACTTTAGCGCTTAGTGCAAATATAAGTATATTTCTTTCCTTCAAATCATATGAAGCCTTTTTGGTTTCATCATCGGTCCAATCTTTTGGGAGTTTAACAACATTATCGACTTTGCTTTTAGGGATAAAATGCACGTCAGTAATTGCTACCTATATATTCTTGTCAACTTACATTAAGTGAACATACATGTTCTCCTTCCAATAAGCATGATTTTCACCTTTAAAAAGTGATGCTCTATTATACGCTCCTTTCGAATCGTCGTCACCCATATTCCCAAACTTTTTAGTCGCTTAGACCTAATCAAAAGACCAACTCTGAGGCAAATTGTTTGGTGAGAATATGGACTATGAACAGTCTAAAGGGGAGGGAGTGAATAGACCTCCCAAGTTAAATTTTTTTTTTAAAATGTTTTTATCAAAGTTTCAAAAATAGAGTTTATTTTGTGTGGCGGAAGCAAATTTAGCGTAAAAGAGATTATGCTTATTGATTGAGAGATTCACAAATGTACTTAAACAGATTACAATATATCAAATTGGACCACTTAATTTTACCAAATGAAAAAAGCATAATCGTATTACAAAATCATTCAATTCCACAAGAAGTGTCATCAAATGATTTTCAATCACAACTAAAATTCTACAATCAAAGTCTTCAAGTTTAATCGGCATAAAGACAAGGTTGAATTACCGATTCTAACAAAACCTACAACTTATAGAGTAAATCTCTACCAACAGAAAATCCTATCAACATGCAATTCTAGAAAGCAATATAAACAACCTAATCATACAATCAACTACAAAATTAAATGTGTGTGTATGTGTGAGAGAGAGAGAGATAAAAGAGAGTGGACCAAGATTTATAGTGGTTTAGCACGTTCGTCCTCGCTTTGTGCTCAATCCATTCTCTAATGCTTACCCATTGAAAATTAGTTGGACTTCCACTATGATTTGTAAAAAAATTACAAGAGTTTGTACAATCACTAGTCCAAAAATAAATGCTAAAAATTAAATTTCTTATTTTTTTGGTCTTGACTTGTACACAACTCCATGAACTGAACTCTATGAAAAATCTTTACTAGAGACCACTTCTTGAATCTTCCAACCCCAACAACCTGCTCCTAAGTCTCCGTCCATGGAAATTTACATACAATTTCGCCGGTATCTTGAGCATTGGTCTGTCCGAAGATTAAAAAAAACTTCTGTTGTGTCCGTAGGCTTCCACACAACACTACCAATGTCAACCCGGAGAGAAGAACCTCCTTATTTTTCACTAGAATTGTCAGAACGAGTCACAATACCTTACACTCTTGCAAGCCTCTGAAATCTTAAACAAATATTCAAAGAAACTTTAAATCCAAAATGAATCTCCTCAGTTAATCATAAATATTTAAAGATAAGATTAAAATCCATGCAACAATGGAAAAAGAATAAGATAGAAGATAGAACAATTGTTTTTGAGTTTTCAAATCATCAATGGAATAATATGTTTTCTAACATTGTGAAAGGTTTGAGAGTAAAAAATGATTTATAGGTGTTGGAGATGAAGCACAAAAGTGGTGAAAAAATCATGTTTAATTCGACTTAAGAACACTTGGTGATTTGAGTCAAGTGACAAAGCTTTATGTTAGTGTTCTATACATCATAAAACATTGTTTCTTACAAAACTCATTAATATACTATGAGACAAATTTCAAGTCGTTATAAGTTTTTCTTTTACTAACATGCCATGGTATCAAATTTCATAGTTTCGTTTTATCATAAAGTATGGCAAAATACCCTTTTTGGTCATTTAACTATACCTCGGGGTCCATTTTGGTCTCTTAATTTTAAAAAGTTCCAAATTGATCCTTAAGTTGTTCAAATAGTGCCACAGTAGTCCTTCCTGTCCATTTGGCTGAAATAGACCTTTGTTTTGGTATGCGTGGCAGCTGACATGGATATCATATATTATCTTCTTCGTTCCATACTCTTCCTCACTCTGTTCCAAGGTTTATCCCTAAATCGATTTAGGGTTCTTCAATTTGGAGAGGTCAACAATGAAATTGGTCGTGAAAAATGAAAGTATCATCATCAATGAACTTTGGGCGTTGTTTAAACGAATCCAATTTCAAGAGCTCTGGTAGTTTGGATTCAAATTTGCGATGGAAACCCATATGTCGTTGTGGAGACATGGTTGCTCTTCGTAGGGCCTCAACTGTTATGAACTTTGGGAAACAATTTTAGGGATATCGTCATTATAAGGTAAGAACGAATTTCAATATTTTCTTCTTTGCTGGTTGTTCTGATATAGACCATTTGTCAAATACACAGGGTGCAACACAAGCTGGTTGTGGATATTTTGATTGGTTCTATGATGATGTGGTAGATGAGAAATACTAGTTTATGAATAAGCAAAAGAATAGGTTGGAGAAGCTAAAAAATGAAATTGATGCAGCAAAAATGGAGGTGGAGTCTATCAGGGCTACAAATGAAGGAATGAAGCTATAGTTAAGAGAGTTACAAATTTAAATGAAGAAGATGGTGAAATGGGAAAAAAATTTGGAAGAACATGTTTTGTATTGTTTTAGTTGTGGTGGTATTTAGAATGTTCTAACAAGTCTATGAGATTGAATATGTTTGTATCAGTTTGTGTATCAATTAATGTTAGCAATTGACATCATGTAATTTATGTATCAATTAATGTGTTTCAATCCAATATGTAGCAATCAATATGTGTTGTTTGATGAATTGTTTATCATTCCATTATGCATCAGTTGGTTTGTACCAGGCACATTTGTGTATACCAACAATTGTGTATCAGTTGGTTTATACCATAATAGATAGAACAAGGGACTTAAATATTATGCATTACTAATGTGGTGTAAACCACTAATATTAAGACATTACATTTCCAAAAGGAACTGCACAGGTTCAAAAGACATTACACTGCATAGGTTCAAAAGGAACTGCATAGGTTCAAAAGACATTACATTTCCAAAACACATGTTCAAACTTAACCTGACAATTATAAACTGATACAAATAGACAAAATAATAGACAACAACTCTAAGTTAAACTAAATTTTCCAATTTGATGTTGATCTCTTAGTTGGTATTGTCCTTTGTGTTGTTGGCCCAACTGCAGTCTTGGCTGCACTCAATCTAGTTGTAGGTCATGGTGGTACAAATGGTATAGTTAGCCTTCTGACTGGTAACTTCTTTTCCTTTCCATGAGTTGAGCGATGGGATGTTTCAGTAGCTGTTTGAGATGCCATCTTAACTGGTTGCTTGTTTTCCCTTCGATGAGACGACTGTTGGGATGTTTGAGTAGCTGCTTGAGTAACTTGTTGGGATACTTATTGTGATGCTGTAGCGCGGTTTTTGTGGCTTCGAATCAATACCGCTTGAATACTACAATTTGACTCATTTTTTATCCTATTGAGCTGATTAAGGAAGAGAAATAGATATGTTCAATTAACCTTGCTTGCATACTGAGTTTAAACAGCTGACTGTTGGTTTACAGATGCTATCAAAAGTGTGGGTCTCTCTAAGGGTTATTTTGCTTAAGAATACGGAGTGTCTCGACAATTCATGAGGATTTCGGTAAGGTATTGGATCTGATTTTCTTTGGTTGATATATGGAGGTAGTGGAATTAGAGTGTTTAATTAGTATGCTCGCTAAGAATTTTGCAATCTTATGCCTACGTATTCCCAAAACAGGGAAATCAGAGCGATCATAGTTCCTCCTATTCTATGGGAGGAAAAAGTTGTTTTGGTGTCTTGTTCAAAGCCCAAGATTGAAGCTAAAGGTGATTTGTATCTTGTTCAAAGACCAAGATATGAAGCTAAAGGGGTCCTGATTGAGAGGGAATTTGTCATCTCTAAAGAAGAGTTGTTGATGTTTGTATGCTGTGAGCAAAACATGTTTTGATGCTAAAAGGTTGATTGACTCAACCGGGGATTTCTTTATACAAAGCCTAAGAGAAGGCTAGAAGTTTGAATTTTTCGGGGAAAATGTTCTTTCTGTCTTGTACAAAGCCCAAGATTGAGGCTAAAAGGGTTCACTCAACAAGAGAGTGTTTTTATGTGTCTTGTACAAAGCCCAAGACGGAGGCTAAAAAAGGGTTTGACTCAACAAGAGAGTTATTTTATCTGTCTTGTACGAAGCCCAAGACGGAGGCTAAAAAGTTGATTGACTCAACAAGAGAGTCTTTTATACTCAATGAGAGAGTGTTTTATACTCAACAAGAGAGTGTTTTTATATGTCATGTACAAAGCCCAAGACGGAGGCTAAAAGGGAGATTTACTCAACAAGAGAGTCTTCTATACTCAACAAGAAAGTGATTTGATGTCTCGTACGAGGCCCGAGATTGAGGCTAAAAGGAAGATTGACTCAACAAGAGAGTCTGAAAAGGTTAGCTTAGCTGGGGTGGATCTTTGTACAAATCCCAAGAGGAGGTTGTCTTACTGCTGAGGGTTATTGAGATCCCTAGGCAGGTCCAAATGTGGTGAACTCTCATTAGAGAGACCAGGTTTCTACCGGAGACTGATCCAGAATGATCGGGGTTTCTTCCTATGTTTAGAAGGAACTTGAGAATGTCTTTGAGACTTAAGAGGCTTAGAATGTCCAAGTCTAGAGTTTTATCTTTTGTACGATGCCCAAGAGGAGGCATGGGCATTAAGGGATGAGTATCAACCCTAAAATGGCCGGAGTTTCGACGCTGGAAAGACCGCTCTAGCAAAGGATTCCTAAGTTCTGTCTTATACCTTTAAGAGGTCGTCAGGGTCCTTGTATTAAGCCCAAGAGAAGGCATGAGAACTTCTAAGAAGCCAGAGGGTCCTTGTACAAAGCCCAAGAGGAGGCGGGGATGCTTTTAGGAAGCCCGTGGGTCCCCAAATCAAGAGAAGTTCAAGAAACGCAATTCACAGAGAAAAGATCATTCCAGGAAAGTTCGAGGATTTGGAAGAAACTCAAGAGATGCCATTCACGGAGAAAAGATCATCTCTGGGGAGTTAGAGTTTCTTTGACAATTTCTAAGGGTGACAGCCTGAGAAAAGGTTCACCGAGAATACTGCCTTTCTCTTTGTTCCATATTGTTTAACGCCAAGAGGAGGGAAGACCATATCTGGAATCCTACGGGGGATCTAGTTTTGTTTGTATTTAAGAATGACCAACAGGCTTTACCTATTTCTAGACGTAGTTGCCGGGGAAAACTCTAAATAACTATACTAGTATTACACAGTGGATATGTGACGAGTATATAAAAGGATGTGAAAGAAGACTTACAGTGAAACAGCCCCACAATACAGTTATATACATATGAAAGCGGTAAAGAGAAGCGCATAAACACTTACCCGTTGTAGAGCTTCCATGTTGTTTTGTTAGTTGTTCAACAAAGAAAATTTTGATAACAACTATATATATTTGGATTCAAAATCAAAGGAGAAAGTGTTTTGAAAAGATGGTTGGGGCTTACAGCTCAAGGAGAGGCCCAAACTTTTAACGGTGATCGCACCGCCGTTTTGAATTTGTACAGGGACTTATACAAGTGACTGAGGCCCAAAGAAAGGTCTTCTGTACAAAGGGACGGGTCTTACACTCTCTCAAGAGGCCCAAAATAGTTTGAAAATGAATGAAGATGGGTCTTATAGCTCAAGGAGAGGCCCAAAGGTTTTTTTGTTAAAAAGGCGACGACCGCGCCAGACTTTTTGACGGTATCGAGACTTATACAATACACTGAGGCCCAAACTATTTTGGTTTCAAAAAGGGATTGGGTCTTACACTCTATTAGAGGCCCAAAAGTATTTTAAAGAAAAGAGATGGGACTTACAACACGAGGGTAGGCCCAAGGTTTGATTTTGGCGATTGCGCCGAGATTTTTCCTTTAACATAGAGGGATTTATACAATATCTGAGACCCAAAATGGTTTTGGTTAAAAGGGGATTAAGTCTTACACTCTATTAGAGGCCCATGAGTGATTGAAAAAGATTTTTTTAGGGTGATTAAGATCAAAACCCTAAATTTATTTCAAAAATATATTTTAATTAAATAAAAATTCAATTAAAATAATCAAAACTATCAAACATGTGTGTAAAACAAGTTGTGATCTTGGATTAATGTTTGGAAAATCATGTTTATATCCACAAAATAATTGGAAACCAATTAAATTTGGAAAATCAAGAGGGAAAAAATATTTTAAATGTTAAAAAACAAATAAAAGATTAATTCTTTGCAAAAATATCAAGTATATGAAATAAATAATATTTTTGGGAATTTTTGGCACAATAAAATATTTTAACATTTTTGTGAATTATTATACAAAGAATCAACTCAAAATCATTAAAACTAAGAGAGAAATTAATTTTTGAATTAATTAAATAAAATCACAAAATTCAAATATTCAAATATTCAAAAAATGGCGCCAAGAACACGGCCACCCCTCTGTTTATCCAGATTTGCATTTTCTATCCAATCTCACTGAATACTTGATGAAATCATACAATCTACATATCAATCTGCTCGTTTTCACCTCACGATCATGTCTATGGTCTTTAATTTCATTTAGTTTAAGCATGGAATAAGAAATCAAGACAAAACCTCAAGAACCCTAAAATTTGCATGAAGGCTGAGAATTTTAATACATGATTCAAACAAAGCAATTAATTGAGGGGAAACATTCTATGCATGATTATGAACAATTGGCAAAAGTATTGTGCGAGGAAATATGCATAGATTAAGAGATGCCCAAGTTTAGGCTTACTTGAAGGTCGTGGCAGCAAGGGCAATGTGTTTTTTGAGTTGGAGATGTTACAGATGAGTTGTGATGATCTGGACAACTTCCCTACACCATATGGAGTGTGTTTGAATGCTTGGACTTGATTGGAAATGGCTGGATCACTTCATGGCATCTCAACTGTAACTTGTTTGAAAACTTGAGCAACTGGCTGGTGATTCTGAGAAATCAGTGTTCCAGTTGTGGTTTAAGTTTTTGGATCACTTCTATATGATGTTTATGAGGTGTGTGTGTGGTTGGTTTGGTTGGAACGACTCTCAAACTCAAAACCCGATAGTGACTTGCTTTGGAAGGCAATTTTGGAGTGAAAGAAGAGATTTTGAGGAAAGCATCTGTTTGATGGCTTTGGTGTACTTAAACTGAGCACAAATGAGCTCTAGTTATAGTAGAGCAAGTTTGTTTTGCAAGCAATAGTGAATGGCAACTGCTGCAGAGGTTTGGCAAATGTTGATCAATAGGAATCCAAGTCTCCTCTAGCCATTGACTAGAGGTTAGAGCACAGGTCTGTGGTTCCCTAGTTCTTGGATAAGTCTTGATTGAATTCAGTTGGAAGAGGCTCAGTCCATTCCACCTTGGCGCATCCATTGAATGCTCCAAAACAAAATTGGAGTCTTGTCCCCTTTTTAGGCATTTCTAGGTTTGACATGCTACTTTTGGTTCCAAAGACTTGGGAGGCTGATGGATCAGTGTTTGTCCCTCCTTGGTCTCCCCATGAGGTGTTCAGATGGATATACTTGTTTGTCATTTGTAAAAATTGCCCAAATCGAGCAAAATGCACAAATATGCCTTGTTATGACAGTTGCAGCAAGGCATGTTGCCACTGTCATAACTTCTTGCTTAGAGTGAATTTCATGGGGTTCTTGGCCATTTTGGAAAGCTCTCATATGATAAAACATATGTGTGATCATAGTTTGTCTTGACACTTTTTGGATCCAAGTGAAAAATGCCCTTACTTTTTGGGAAAAGTGAAACAGATTCTGACTTAGTGAAAATTTCACTAAGTGTTGGAAAAAGTGGCATTTTCATGTTTTTGTCATTTTGGTCCAACCATAACTCAAAATCCATGATGAATTGGAATGAGGTGTAGTTGACACTTTTAAAGTATGCCATGAGAGCTACAAATCCATCTTTGGATCAGCCAAAATGGTTGCTTGGATCACAAGTTATGATCCTTGGAAGTTGGTACACTAGCCACTTTGTTCCATAGCTTAGAAAAATTCTAAGTTTTTTATGGTCACCCCTTTTACAAGTTATCCCACTTTTCTTGATTTTTCTTGATGAATGATGATCCAAATCACACATTAACATCATTTTAGAGTCAAGTAGCCATAATTGTGAAAAATCTCAAAAAGTCAAAGTTGAATTTTGTGCATAGTTGACTTTTTGTCAGATGAATTCCAAACTGTGCGATCCTCTATGAAATCAAGTCCTTGACCTAAATCAAACTTTATGGATGGATTCCATAGGTGTTATAGGGTGTATTGAATCATGTCCCAAGGTTTGGGAGCATGCCTGGGTCAAAAGTCAAAGGCACAGTTGACTTTTCCCGCGAAACCATAACTGTGGTTATGATGAAATTGAAACTTGTGAATCAAGCTTCTTGAATCAACCCTTGTTGCAAATGGATCAATATAGTGTGTTAGAGATCCTCAAATCATGTCTTGAGGCCTTGGCTTATGCCTTGTCCCAAAAAGTCAACTTAGGGGTGAATTAGGTCAAGAAACCCTAATTCCTATTTTTTTATGAATGCATCCCCTGAGGTAAATTGACTTGATGATTGGGTCCATGAGGTCCATTGGAGTATCTTAGGTTATGCTTTGAAGCATTGGCTCATGCCCAGAGGAAAAATTCCATCTGGAGGCCCTGGTCGACCAAAACACTAATTTGGTGACACTGGAGATCTTGAGGCTTGATCCACTTGGAATGTTGCAACTTTGTGCCTGATTTTTGAAGTGGGAGTCCTCTTGATCCTTTATGGGTGTTTGAGAGGTTAGACAAGTTGAAGATCATGTCCTTTCTTAATTGATCCTTTGTCTAAGAACTCTGAGAGGGCTTGTGATCACGACTTTATGAGTCTATTGGGATTACTAACTGCAAGCGCACAGTCTATCGCGTAGTTTTAAAAGATATCGAACCCACAGGGACCGATAATCAAACTAGTGCTATCGGGTTGTTACTATGTTTAGCTAAGGCGGATGATTTTTAGATTAAGGTGCAATAATTAAACTAGAATTTAGATTTGATTTGAAATATAACAGAATATCGATCGTAATTCATCAATCATCGGGAATCCAATAGATCGTCGGCTTATTAGTCAAAATAGTTTTCAGTAGTGAAATATCAATTTAAAAGTCTTTACCTCACACTCTCGTGTTATTGACTCTGACTATACTCCTAAATCAGAATGTCTGCTCTCGCTAGCCCATTTGAGTTTAAAAATACTTTTTGAAAATTAATAAGTCCTAATTGGTTTTAAAGCGCTCTCGTTGTATTTAAAACCAATGTCCAGTTTCAGCTATCCGGTTAAAATCTCAAACTCCCGTTTTATTGATCGTAACCTTAGTACTTTCTTACTCTCGTAACAAAAGTTAATTAAAATAAGAAAGCGGAACCAGAAAATCAAAGTTTCAAAGTTTACCTATGATCGATCGGACTCCTTTCCGATCGACTTAATTACATCCCGATATAATTAATTTAGCCAGACATTTCAACAGACATACGCAAACTTAAACAATAAAACATTAATGCAGACATAATAAATAAACGTAAATGGCAACTATATTAATTTAATAAAAACCTGGAAACAACGAATCTTAAGTACGCGATCCTCCACAAGCCGGCAGGACTCGCTTTGCTCGAACAAATAAAAACTTAACGTGAAACTTCTACTAAGCTAACTAATTAATTCTAGTGCGATAGTTCCCCGGTGTAGGAAACTATTGGTTTGGAAGGTAAGAAAAAAGAAAAAATGGGAAAAGTAATGCAAGGAATGAAAAGCTCTGAACTCAGGAAAAATCTCGTAAAAACTGGAAACGGTGGAGAAAAAAGAGAGAGCCCGTCTTGTGAAGTAACTTCTTTATTTATGGCCTTTGAGAGTTGACGTGAAATAAGGAGAGAAAGTCTCAGGCAGGTGCACAATTCCGAAATTCTTGAGTGACTGGTTGATCGTGGATTGTGTTAAGTTATAACCGTTTGAGAAGCCACGTCATTTAAAATTAAATTCTGAGAAATTGGCTTGTGCCGGTCGTCATGTCCTTGTGTCGGTCGTCATAGCTTAAATCTTGTGACGGTCGTCATGCCTTGTGTTATGGTCGTGACACTTCCTAAATGCATAATCTTATTTCTGTTGTCAAAACACCTTCTTTTCTTCTATTTTCTTCGATTTTCCTCTTCTTTCTTCTTGCTGGTTGAGTTAAAGAGAATATCTGAAAATGTGCTTAATACTTGCAAATACACTGTTAACAAACGAAAATAACGCAATAAATCAATGCAATTCAGGGCAAAATATACTATGTAATATCGCATTATCAAACTCCCCTATACTTGAATCTTTGCTTGTCCTCAAGCAAATAATCACTTCAAAAGCATTGATCCAGTGCACATACCTGACACTCCTCTGAATCATACATAGTTGTGTGACCTTTTGTTTGAAATGATAGATACTCAAACAAACACCAGAGATACTTTAATGACAGAAAACATACAACATGGTCATAAACCTCCATTTTACATACCGGTCTGAATCATTCTATTATAGCTTCACCTAATGCTTCTATTTCGCCCGTCTTCATTCTGACGCAATCACATTAAGCCCTTTGCCTTTGCAAGCACATAGTAGAGTAGTCTGTTAGCGATTTTGATCCTCTAAACGAGGGGTCTGGTACACAGGTGCGGTACCCCTTTTGTACATATTCTGCTTGCAAGTTGTGGGGGATCGAACCGTAGTCTGCCCTACCGAGTTCAGTACTAGATACCTCTGAACCAACTAACAACAGATTTCTATTGCCTTTTTGCATCACTTGCATTCTTTATTTTTGGTGCATTTCTAATTCCACAATCAAATGCGTGAAATTTTTAAATTTTTAGCAACTTGAGGTATCAATCACTTATCTTCGTCGGCTCTCCACATAGCTTGTGCTTAGACGGTGCTGACTGCTAATATAAACTACTGGGGCTAATTAGAATTTTCAGCTTAAGGTAACGGTATAATAGGTACTCAAACTGATGACGCAAATACGAGAGGTCTAGGGTGTCAAGACGGTATCAATTTTGTTCATACTTTCTCAAGTCTCCAACATAGCCTACTCGTAAGACAACCTATATACTCTAAAGGCGTGTCGAGTTATGCATCGAATCAATGAAAATTTTTATGTTAAGGCAAAATAAAGTGGGGAAATTGAATAGTACGAAAAACATATTCATATACTAGCCCTGACGTACATTAAAGTTAACAAAAAGTAAATAACAACATAAACTAGCAAATAAACTAAAACAAATGTTTCCTCTCCCATACTAAGTCTAACATTGTCCTCAATGTTTCGAAATAGTGTAAGAAGAAAGGAACATCAAAGCAGAAAGAGAAAAGAAAAACTACTGAGGTCCTCGTGATCTGCCACGAGCTCGTCCCTGTCCACCCTGTGCATGGGGATGTGGCATACCCACATGATAGACGTAGTCGTACAAGCTGTCCACCCTCATAGTCAAAGCGCCCATCTCATCGATGACGCTTGACATTCTACGATCCATCCGCTCTCCATGCTCGCGTTAGTCTTGTTGAATTTGCCGCATGAGACCCATCATTTCAGCGTGCTGAGTCTGGTGTCTCTGGTCTTGCTGGGCATCTAACTCATTTCTCTGCATGATGGCCACGAGGATATCATCAGTAGTGGCAGGGGCGCGGTCGCTTCATCGACGGCGTCGGGAGGTTGAGCTAGCTGGTTGCGTTTCAGGTGGCTAGGGGTCATTTTCAGGGAGGCCATGCTCCATTTCATCATAATCATCTCTGGCCTGACCTTCTGGTGCAGCCATATCAGGCTCAGGTGCATCCAAATCAAATAACCAGTTCGACATGCTTTTTGGATCTATTCGAGCAGCACAGGGCAAGGCAATACTCTTCACTACCCTGTTTCGTACCACAGGGTTGTATTTGTTGTCTTCTCTAAGGTTGATCAAGCGTGAGCTGCGACAATGTTCCAAATCCAAATACACCGCCGGTACAGAAGGTAAGTTAGTGAGCTTGTTCCCCAAATTCAAAACCAGCGTGATAGAGGTAACTATTCCTCCAAAACAGAAAGGTGTTGTACCTCTCGCACAACTGGAGCTAATGTGTGACAGCAGGAATGAAATGGCGTTGACCGGTACGGGTGTAAGCACACAATGCATAAAGAAGAGCTCCTTTGAATTTACCTTATGATTATTGATTCTTCCGAAGATGGTGTGCCCCAAAACGCGCTGATAATACCGTATAACTGGGTTATGGATATATGTAGCATTAAGTCCCTCCCAGTTATCAATTCTTTCGCCTGTTAAAGTTCTCCAAATTTCAAATGCCATGTTCGGCCAGTTTGGGTCGCGTGGCACACGGTACTGCACATTGTCGCCTTGTGGAAATTTTAGCATGGTGGCCAGCTCGTCTTGAGAAAGCGAGTACTCGGTGTTGAACATCCTAAAAGAGGCGGATCCTGTGAGAAACTGTGCGTTGTCTGAAGGGGTGTTGTAGGAGAAGGAACTGAGGAATTCCAATGTCAGAGCTTCGTATGATGGAAGGTTTTGTGTGCAAATGTGAGTTAGTCCCGAATTATGAAGCATCCAACGAACTCCCTCCAACAAGCCAAGCTCTTCTAGACAGGGAATGTCAAGGTAGCGTGTGGGTTGGATAGATCGTTTGTGGAACTTGAGATACTGCTCCCTTTGATGTTCACCTGCTTGGCCATCGCGAAAAATGATCTGTGAAAGGTCATGTTGTTGAGCCATTATGCATGCAAGAATTTTTTTTTTGGGTTTGGAATGTGGGTTGGTTTCGGAACAGAGGTGGGATGGTGAATTTGGAGTGAATTGAGTGAGTTTTAATAGAGAAAAAAATGTGGTGAGTGGGTGAATTAGTGGTGAATGAATGGTGATATTGAACGGTGTGGAGTTATGGTGGCAATGGCAATCAATGGTGAGTGGGACGGTGCAGGAAAAATGGAAGGAAGAAGGATACGAGAGGTCTGTTACAAATATAACAGGGTTTTAGTCTGTGACGATTATCACAGATGTTATTACGATCGTTATTCATGTGAGGCCTGTGACGGACGTCACAGAGCTGTCACGGTCGTACCACCTCAATTTCAATAAATTTTAAAAAATTCAACTAAACTTCCAGTATTGCATATATTTAGAAACGGCACACATCATTCCGCGCAGTAAAATATAATTGAACTACACATATCATTCACACAATAATAATATATTTGAACCACAGTAGTATGAAAATAATATCAATAGACAAAGTATAAAATTAAATACCAAAGAAATGAAATTGCATTAACTCAAGCAAAATTGTTCAGTATCCAAAAGTAACAGTAACAGATGCAAATGCATCAGTGAGTTTAATTTTAAATCCAACAGTGAAAAATAAATAATGTGAGGGAAAATGAAAATGCAGTGAATAAGTCAAAAATAATAAAAATCAGTTGCGTCCGCGTCTCAATGATCCCACCGCTTGGTTCAGGTGGTCCAGTTGCTCAACGGTGGTATCCATTAGACCGATAACGTCAAGACGGATAAGTTGAAGTTGGTCTCTCATGGCATGAAGTTTAGTGCGGAAAGCTTCAAGTGTAGCAAGGATGTTAGCAAGATGGACAGTATTAGTATCATTCACGGGATGCTCAGGGAAATCATGATAGTAAGGAGGAGTTTCAGGGTCAATCTCAATATGAGACACATGACTATCAGGTTCTTTTTCAGGCTATGGCTCATCTAAATCATATAGCCAGTTGTGGCGGTTATGCACACTAGTTCGCTCGTGACCAGGCAGTGTAAAATGTGAAACAACTTCATTATTGATCAAGAGTTGAAACGGGGGTGGTCCAAGATTTCTAATAAGTCCTCGGTTAAAACAGAAAGTGATATTCATTGGCCTATATCCGCCTAGAGGGTTCACTTGGGAAAGACGTGTTCTAAATCCCATGGCTTCAGCAATTTTTGTTACAAGGCCACCGATTAAAATGGGACCATGATCAGCTTGAGCAATCCTGCGGAGATTATCAAGCATAAAAGTAGCCCTGTTAACGGGTCGGGACTGAAACACACAAAACATAATAAATAGCTCATCTCTAGAAACTAGGGTGTCATTCTCAGCTTTTCCAAAAAGGGTGTAGGCTAAAATCATATGAAAGTATCTTATGGCCGGGTTATGAATTTCAGTGGACACCATAGGGTGCGGGTCATGATATGGTCGTCCTGAAATACTACTCCAGAAAAAGTTCAGTTCATCTTCCATTAATAAATCCTCCTGTGCCATGGAAAAAACGTCGGGTCCATTGGGGAAATCCAACAGGTCCGCAATCTCTCTGATGTTGAAACGACACGTGTACCCAAATAGCCTAAAGGTTATCTTACCCCTATTAAATCCCATGCCATGGTTAGGGTCGTAGGACAGTGAGCTTAGAAATTCTAGGGTCAGTCTGTGGTAAGTCGGATGCTTTTTCCTAGCAAAACCTTCCCAGCCTATCTGGTTAAACATAAAGTCTATGATATCTCCTATGCCTAAGGCAGTCATGGTAGGTCCATGGGGGAATTTGGTTAGGGTCATGGGTCTAAGAGAGAGAGCTTCATAGCGGTGCCATTGGACAACGTCCCTGAATAGCACAACCATTGTGTCTTCGTTATCCATCTTAACAGTTAGTCGGAAAAGTAAAGAAAATGGAGAAGGAAGAAGGTAGAAAAAAAATGAGAATCCTGGAGGCATAAATTGAGATAATCACTACTGATTTTTAAAATAATTGAAAAATACCGCATCGGTAAGTAAAGTAAATTTTGACAAAAATAATAAGACAAAATAATAAGAAAAATAACGAAGTGAAAACAAAATAAAAGATAAAGATAAAGATAAAAAGAAACAAAGTAATAAATAAAAACAAATTTTGTGGGTTGCCTCCCACTCAGCGCTTCATTTAACGTCAGGAGCTCGACAGTTTATATGAATCATTAGTTTACGGGGGATGCAGGCATTTCTGCCAGTTTAAGAGCAGTTGAATAATCCCTATTGTCTACGCAGTGATAGTGTTTTAAACGTTGTCCGTGTACGATGAACGGTTCACTAGATCTACCTTTTATTTCAACTGCGCCACTTAACAAGACTTTGGTAACATCAAAGGGACCAGACCATCTAGAACGAAGCTTACCTGGGAAGAATTTGAGTCTAGAGTTAAATAAAAGCACAATATCTCCTATTTCAAATCCTTTCCTTGCTATATGCCTGTTATGCCATTTTTTTTGTTCTTTCTTTGTATATCCTAGCATTCTCATAGGCATCTAATCTAAGTTCGTCTAGTTCATGTAAGTCCAAAGTTCTCTTTTCGCCTGCAGCGGTATAGTTTAGATTAATAGTTTTGATAGCCCAACAGGCTTTATGTTCTATTTCTACCGGCAGGTGACAAGATTTGCCATAGACTAGTTTAAATGGAGTGGTTCCTATGGGGGTTTTGTAAGCGGTCCTATAGGCCCATAAAGCTTCGTGCAGTTTAGAAAACCAATCTTTCCTAGAGGTGGCAACGGTCTTTTCTAGAATTTGTTTAATTTCTCGGTTTGATACCTCTACTTGCCCACTCGTTTGGGGGTGGTAAGGCGTTGCTACACGGTGTTTGACTCCATATTTTGATAGAAGTTTCTCAAAGATTTGCGAAATAAAGTGGGAACCTCCATCACTGATTACCAGTCTCGGAACACCGAACCTAGGAAAAATTATGTTCTTAAAGAGCTTATTCACTACTCGTGCGTCGTTGGTAGGAGCTGTTATAGCTTCGATCCATTTTGAGACATAATCGACAGCAACGAGTATGTACTTGTTACCAAAAGAGGACGAAAATGGTCCCATGAAATCTATTCCCCACACGTCAAAGACTTCTACTTCTAGAATTCCCTTTTGAGGCATTTCATCGCGTCTAGACACTTTGCTAGTGCGTTGACACCAGTCGCAGTTTATAACCGCGATATAGACGTCATTCCATAGAGTAGGCCAAAAGAGGCCAGCTTGCAAAATCTTAGCACAAGTCTTTGAAGTGCTCGCGTGCCCATCATAGGGGGCGGAATGACAATGAGAAATTATATCTTCTACCTCATCTTCGGGTACACAACGACGGAAAATACCATCGGCGCCCCTCTTGAAGAGAAGTGGTTCGTCCCAATAATAGTGTTTAAGGTCGTGGAAGAATTTCTTCTTTTGTTGATAGGTTAGATCAGGTGGCAGTACTCCAGCTGCTAGATAGTTGACAAAATTAACATACCATGGCAGCGTGGTTTTAGTGTAAACAGATTCTACCACTTCATTAGTTTCTGTATCAGTATAAGTCAGAGATTGTTCAATTGTATTACTTTCTAACTAGGCTAAGAGTCTTTCATAAGGGAAATCGACATTAATAGGTACTGGTTCAGGTTGGATGTTTTCCATTCTCGACAGGTGGTCAGCTACTACATTTTCAGTGCCTTTCTTGTCTTTGATTTCCAAGTCGAATTCTTGTAGAAGTAGAATCCACCTCAGAAGCCTTGGTTTGGCGTCTTTTTTACTTAATAGGTACCTGATTGCGGCGTGATCGGTATAGATGATTATTTTTGCTCTTACTAGGTAGGAACGGAATTTATCCAAAGCGAACACGACGGCCAAGAGTTCCTTTTCTGTGGTAGCGTAGTTCATTTGTGCATGATCCAAGGTTCTACTGGCGTAGTAGATTGCATGAAGCTTTTTATCCTTTCTTTGTCCTAGGACTGCACCTACAGCGTAATCGCTCGCGTCGCACATGATTTTGAATGGTTCATTCCAATCTGGGGGTTGCATAATGGGTGCTGATGTTAACGCTTGCTTGAGTGTTCGAAATGCGTCCAAGCATTTGTCATCAAAGACGAATTCAACGTCTTTCATTAATAGCTCAGTCAGGGGTTTAGTTATCTTAGAGAAATCTTTAATGAAACGTCGATAAAAACAGGCGTGTCCTAGAAAACTTCTTATCTCTCTAAGGTTTTCGGCGGCTGGAGATTTTCTATGACTTCGATTTTTCCTTGTCGACTTCGATTCCTTTGTCGGATACTATATGTCCTAGTACAATTCCTTGTCGGACCATGAAATGGCATTTTTCCCAATTGAGCACTAGGTTGACACTTACACATCGTTCAAGTACCATTTCGAGGTTTGATAGACATCCTTCAAAACTTTCCCCACAGACAGAGAAATCGTCCATAAAGACTTCCATTATACCGTCTAGGAAGTCCGAGAAGAAGGACATCATGCATCTCTGGAATGTTGCAGGTGCGTTACATAATCCGAAAGGCATTCGCTGGTAGGCAAAGGTACCATAGGGACACGTGAAAGTAGTCTTTTCTTGGTCGTAAGGATGGATAGGAATTTGGAAAAATCCTAAATATCCGTCTAAATAGCAAAAATGGGAGTGTTTAGCCAGACGTTCAAGCATTTGATCTATGAAGGGTAAAGGGAAATGATATTTATGAGTGACTTTGTTTAGTTTCCTATAGTCGATGCGTATTCTCCATCCGGTTTGAGTACGTTATGCTACATATTCGCCTTTTTCATTATTGATGACTATAACACCTCCTTTCTTGGGTACCACTTGAACTGGGATAACCCATTCACTATCAGATATTGGGTATATGATTCCTGCTTCCAACAACTTTTGCACTTCTCTCTTAACGACATCACTCAGAATGGGATTGATTCTCCTTTGATGTTCTCTAGAGGTTTTACAGTCTTCCTCAAGCATGATGTGATGCATGCAGATAGAGGGACTTATTCCTTTCAAATCTGAGATGTTATAGCCTAAGGCAGTTGGGTACTTTCTCAGGACATGTAATAATTTCTCGGTTTCTATTTGTCCTAAATCTACATTAACTATAACTGGTCGTTCGAGTTCTGTATCTAGGAATTCATACCTTAGATCTTTGGGCAGTGTCTTTAATTCTACAGCTGGTTTCTTTGGGCAGGGCATAGGGTCAGGAGTGAGTGCGAGACATTCACTTAGATTATTATCTTGGTATTCACCACGCCAATTATCATCTTCAAAAATTGGTGGCATCGGAATTCTCAGCACTTCAGAATACGAATTTTGGTGTTTTTCCATTTCTTTGACGCATTCATCAATAACATCTAGGAAACAGCACGAATCTTCTATAGCAGGCGGTTTGAAGAATTGTGAGAGGATAAATTCTACTTTTTCTTCTCCAACCTCGAAAGTCAGTTTTCCTTTTTTCACATCTATGATGGCTCCGACAATGGCTAGGAATGGTCTTCCTAAAATGATAGGGATGTTTGAGTCTTCCTTAATGTCCATGATTATGAAACCTGTAGGAATATAGAATTGTCCTATGTGTACTGGAACGTTTTCTAGCATTCCTAGAGGAAATTTCACTGATCGATCAGCCAGTTGTACAGACATTCTTGTTGGTCTCAGTTCTCCCATGTTGAGCCTTTTACAAATAGATAAGGGCATTAAGCTATTGCTGGCTCCTAAATCGCACAGGGGTTTGTCTATGACAAACTTTCCAATCACACATGGTATAGAAAAACTACCAGGGTCTTTTAGCTTAGGAGGCATGTTGTTTTGGATTATTGCGCTACACTCTGCAGTAAGCATAACGGTTTCAGTATCCTCGAGCTTTTTCTTATTAGTTAATATCTCTTTTAAGAACTTAGCATAGGAGGGCATTTGTGTGATTGCTTCTGTAAAAGGTATTGTGACATTCAATTCTTTCAGAAGTTCAACGAATTTCTTAAATTACCCTATGTTTTTAGATTTAGCGAATCTTTGGGGATACGGGATAGGTGGTTTATAAGGTGGCGGAGGTACATATGGTTCTTTTTTCTCTTCGGCCTCTTTACCATCGTCTTCCTTTTCATTTTCCTTTGGTTCGCCTTCCCTTTCAGACTCCTTACTAGGCTTTTGGTACATGGCTGGATTTTCGACCCTTAGGTCAGTGGGTCCTTCTAGTTCCATTCCGCTCCGAAGTGTTATAGCATTTGCATGTCCCTTCGGATTAAGTTGAGTTTGTCCTGGAAGATTACCAGCTGGGGCAGCGGTAACTGCTTTTTGTTGAGCCACTTGTGAGATTTGTGTTTCTAACATTTTGTTGTGAGTGGCTAGAGCGTCAACCTTGCTGGCTAATTGTTTGATTTGCTCATTAGTGTGAACATTCTGGTTAAGGAACTCCTTGTTTTGTTGAGCTTGTGCAGCAATGAAGTTCTCCATCATCGTTTCAAGGTTAGACTTTCTAGGAACGTTAGGAATGTTAGCAGCGAGTTTTTGATAAGATGTTCAGGTTCGTCCGTCGGTCGTGTGAGATCTTCGCCTTTTGAGCGAGTACTTGGCATACAACCGACAAATATGGGAATTTGTTGCCTTAGTCTATACGATGCAACAAATGAATAACACTATTGACTAAATCAGTCCCTGGCAACGGCGCCAAAAACTTGATCGGGACTTTATGAGTCTATCGGGATTACTAACTGCAAGCGCACAATCTATCGCGTAGTTTTAAAAGATATCGAACCCACAGGGACCGATAATCAAACTAGTGCTATCGGGTTGTTACTATGTTTAGCTAAGGCAAATGATTTTTAGATTAAGGCGCAACGGAGACTATAATTAAACTAGAATTTAGATTTGATTTGAAATATAACGGAATATCGATACGTAATTCATCAATCATCGGGAATCCAATAGGTCATCGGCTTATTAGTCAAAATAGTTTTCAGTAGTGAAATATCAATTTAAAAGTCTTTACCTCACACTCTCGTGTTATTGACTCTGACTATACTCCTAAATCAGAATGTCTGCTCTCGCTAGCCCATTTGAGTTTAAAAATACTTTTTGAAAATTAATAAGTCCTAATTGGTTTTAAAGCGCTCTCGTTGTATTTAAAACCAATGTCCAGTTTCAGTTATCCGGTTAAAATCTCAAACTCCCGTTTTATTGATCGTGACCTTAGTACTTTCTTACTCTCGTAACAAAAGTTAATTAAAATAAGAAAACGGAACCAGAAAATCAAAGTGTCAAAGTTTACCTACGATCGATCGGATTCCTTTCCGATCGACTTAATTACATACCGATATAATTGATTTAGCCAGACATTTCAACAGACATACGCAAACTTAAACAATAAAACATTAATGCAGACATAATAAATAAACGTAAATGGCAACTATATTAATTGAATAAAAACCTGGAAACAACGAATCTTAAGTACACGATCCTCCACAAGCCGACAGGACTCACTTTGCTCGAACAAATAAAAACTTAACGTGAAACTTCTACTAAGCTAACTAATTAATTCTAGTACGATAGTTCCCCGGTGTAGGAAACTATTGCTTTGGAAGGTAAGAAAAAAGAAAAAATGGGAAAAGTAATGCAAGGAATGAAAAGCTCTGAACTCAGGAAAAATCTCGTAAAAACTGGAAACGGTGGAGAAAAAAGAGAGAGTCCGTCTTGTGAAGTAACTTCTTTATTTATGGCCTTTGAGAGTTGACGTGAAACAAGGAGAGAAAGTCTCAGGCAGGTGCATAATTCCGAAATTCTTGAGTGACTGGTTGATCGTGGATTGTGTTAAGTTATAACCGTTTGAGAAGCCACGTCGTTTAAAATTAAATTATGAGAAATTGGCTTGTGCCGGTCGTCATGTCCTTGTGTCGGTCGTCATAGCTTAAATCTTATGACGGTCGTCATGCCTTGTGTTACGGTCGTGACACTTCCTAAATGCAGAATCTTATTTCTGCTGTCAAAACACCTTCTTTTCTTTTATTTTCTTCTATTTTCCTCTTCTTTCTTCTTGCTGGTTGACTTAAAGAGAATATCTAAAAATGTGCTTAATACTTGCAAATACAATGTTAACAAACAAAAATAACGCAATAAATCAATGCAATTCAGGGCAAAATATAGTATGTAATATCGCATTATCAGCTTGAAACCCTAATCTCTGATTGTAGTGAATGCTCAACAATCCTTGAGGAGATTGATGAGGCATGCAAATACATCCACCTTGTGATGATGACTTTCACAATGATGGGAAATCTTAGTGGTCAAAATTTAGGGTATGACAGATACTTGTTAAGAAGCTTGAGTAGGTCCTTGTAGTGAAGCTTGAGTATGTGCTTGATGAGAAGCTAGAGTAGGTGCTTGTTGGCTAGCTAGTGTAGGTGCTTGTTGACTAGCTGGTGTAGGTGCTTGTTGACTAGGTGTCACCTTATAAGTAAGCTTGTTGTAGCTTGGTTTCTTACATCTATTACATTTGACAATGAAACCAATTCTTATCATTTTTCTATCAGAGCCATCAATCTCACCTTGCTCTAGATTCCTCCTCTTATTTGGCCTTCCAGGAATTTTCCTATACTTAGGTGGTTACACATCAGGATAGTCTGTTTTAACCCACAAATTTGAGCCATTAACATGATACATCACATGTTTGTACACTTCCATATATCTTGATTTCCTATAATAATTAGGGATGCAGTCATCAACCTTATGGTTTCTACTCTTCATAGCTGAAAGTGCATGAACACAAGGTAGGCCTGTTAGCTCCCATCTTCTGCGTGAACATATGTGTTCTTTCAAATTTACTGAAAATTTATATGCTGGGTTTTCAAGGTGCCTCACTTCAAAGATGTGATCATCAGACATCCTAAAACAGAAAAATATTGGTTAAGTTATGAATCATATATGAAACTTGTTTTAATATTGTATGAACATAAGTATATTACTCGACAAGCCAAAAGTTTGTGTATGTGCTTGTTTTTTCAATTTTTCTTCTAGTATTGGGAAACACTTCAAAATTTGCCTTGTTTTGAAACCTCTTCCTATTGGTAGTGTAACACCCCGATTTTCGTCAGAATATTTATTTAATTTATTTAAATATTATATTCGTGGTTTTCTGTGATTTTTGGCGGATTGTGTCAATGTCGGTGTTTTTATGAAGTTTTGGTTATTTTAATTAAATAATAGTGTGTAATATGGATATATTAGTATTATTATTAATCTAAAATAATATTAGAGGAATTAAGGGTAAGATGGACATTTTAGGAGTATTAGTGAGGGTATTATGGAGAAAGCCCATATTTGAGGCCCAAGAGTTAAATTAACCAAAGAGGAGGAATTGAGGAGAATTAGGATTCATTTGCGGAGATCGTGAAAATAAGGAGAAAGTGCAGAGTTCTGGGGAAAAAGGGAGAAGGCGAGGATTTTCGTGAAGGTTTCCAAAGGCTCAAGAGAGAACTCATCGGATCGACAATCTAAGGTATGGGGAGTAATTGTCTTTCATTGTTTTCATTATAGGATTCGATTGATTAAAGTGGATGTTGGGGATTTTGGGATTTTGAGGGTTTATGGGTTTTGAGGTAAACTGATGACTGTGAGGGCATTCTGTGAGTTCGATTAATAAGAGTCGAATTTAATTGGCAAAATAGACCTTTGGGGAAGACTTCCCCGTTTGTTGTAGTTTTAACCCTGTGGTGAAGGATTTATGGAGTTTATATGAAGCTTGAGAGTTTTGAAGGTTTAGGGAAATTAAGGTTTCCCGTAGTGTCCTGGATCGACCTAACAAACGTACGTTTTAGGCCTTTAAATTCTGTGATGTGTTAGGACTGTTGTAGGGATGATTTTGGGTCGTTTGGGGCTGTAGTCGCATGTACTTTGGTGGTGGTGGAGCTACTGATGCGTAGCAGCGATTTGCTGTAATCGCAGGTTCGCTAGGTGAACCATTGCTTCGCTAGGCGAATGTTCGCCAAGGCTCGCTAGGCGAGCAGTGCAGCGAATGCGCGATAACGTGGGAGGGAGTACTGAGATGATTCTGGAGAGGAGAGGTGGGCTTCACCGGGAGTTTCACTAAGCGAAGGAATCAGCGAGTGGGTTCGCTAGGCGAGTTCACCAGCGAGTATGACAGATGGTTGTGTTTCTGGTGTTGAGGGTGGTGTCTGTGAGGTTCGTTGGCCACTTCGCTAGGAGTAGGCCACAACGAACAGGTTCGCTAGGCAAACCCTGGAGCGAACGTCCGCCATTTGTGAATTTTTGTTTGTGCTGCTGTGCTATTGTGATGTTTCGATGCTATGATTTTTACAATGATTTTTCATGATGTTACTGATGAGTATATGATGATGTTTTGGTGATTAATTGACGAATATGTGACGACATGACGTATATGAAAATTGATGAATGATGATGCACATGATGAGGTTTACTTGATGATGATGAGTTATTTACGTTTGTGTATCATACATTTATATGCATACTCTGTGACGATGCTTCATTCCCATTGTGCGGATATGAGGTAATTATGACGTGCTCCGGTTCCGATTGCGAGATCGATCCTATTGACGGGGATCTTTAGAGGGTTGATGGCCTAGTGTTCATCTATTATGACGATTGGTACCACATGCATGAGTCTTGTTGTGCATTTGCATTTAATTGGCGTTGCTGTATTTTATGATGTTGTTCGTGATTTTGATGTTTCCTTGTGATGACCCTGAAGATGTTGTATATGAAGATAATGCCATTTTATGTATATCTTGTTTTATAATGATTATTATGAATTGTGATTACTCACCCTGCCTATTTGAATGTTGCCCCCACGTGGGTAACATGCAGGTGATCAGGTTTAGCTGTGGATGCTTCGAGGACCTTGAAGTTATTTGTTTTTGGTCGATTTAGAGGGTCTTGCTCTGATAGTGTAACATCGGGTTGGGGTCTTTGAGTCGAACTATGGTTTCCCCTTATTTTGTTGTCATTTGATGATATGGTTTTATATGTTGAAAAACCTTTTTGGATTATTGCGATGTGTGTTGAAAACATTTTAATTGAGAATTTTGAGTTCCGCTCCCATGTGAAGGCTTTCGAGTTATTTTGAGGAAATCCCTTTGTTTACAGGGCAAGTGTATTATTTTGATTTAAATGTGAAATGTGCACCCTTTGAGGGAATTTTTATGTTTTACTCTGATAATTGAGTTGTTTTTGCTGCAATATTTGTGGGGGTAGAAAAGGGAGTTACATTAGTGGTATCAGAGCAGGTCGGTCCGTCCGGCCAGGTTTTTACTTGACGTCTGTCCCTGTTAGTCGACGAGTGTGTGTACATTATCGATGTTTTAGTTCTTCTAACCTTGTTGGTGGTGTGCAGGATGGCTGGAAGAAATGATCGTGCGATTCCTGATGCATTGAAATCGGTTACTAATGTGGTGGCGCAGCTGAATCCAAATGGTGGAGCTCCTGATGAGTTTCGCGCATTGGGAAAGTTTCAAAGGAACAATCCACCGACTTTTGTGGGTACACATGATCCAGCAAGTGCACACAAGTGGCTGAAGGCGATCGAGAAGATTTTCTGAGTGATGGGGTGTTCTGATGAACAACAGGTTCAGTTCGGAATGCATATGCTGGAAGAGGAAGCTGAGGACTGGTGGGATAACACCCGTCAGAGACTTTTGGATGTTGGCACTGTGATAACTTGGGCTATGTTTAGGCAAGATTTTCTGGGAAAGTATTTTCCAGAGGATGCTCGTGGCAAGAGAGAAGTGGAATTCCTTGAGCTAAAGCAAGGAGACATGACTTTGGCAGAGTATACTGCAAAGTTTGAGAAGCTAGTGAAGTTCTGTCCGCACTACAATCGTGTTGATGCTGAGATGTCTAAATGTCTCAAGTTTGAGAATGGGCTGAGACCAGAGATTAAGCAGGGTATTGGGTATCAGAATCTACGATGAGGACATCCGAGCTCGATCTGCTCACTACAAGCAGTTGAGTGAGAAGAAAGGGCAGTATAGGGGTAAGCCTTATACAACTTCAGCTGACAAAGGGAAGCAGAAGGCTTCATATGGGAAAAAGGCAAGTGGGGGAGCAGCTCCCGCTTCTAGAAAGTGTCATAAGTGTGGCGAGCAAGGTCACCGTGCTGATGTGTGCACCAATAATGTGCTGAGGTGCTATAGATGCGGTAAGAAATGTCATCGAGCTACTGATTGCAAAGATGAGGGTCAGACCTATTTCAATTGTGGTGAGAAAGGTCATATCAGTACTCAATGCCAGAAGCCGAAGAAGACTGCTACTGTTGCCCAGACCAGTGGTCGTGTGTTTGCTTTGAGTGGTGCAGAGACGCCAGAGAAGGACAACCTGATTCGAGGTACTTGTTTTATTAATAATATCGAATTGGTTGCTATTATTGATACTGGTGCTACTCATTCTTTTATCTCGCTTGAATGTGCTAATAGACTGGGTTTGAAGTTATCTGAGATGAATGGTAATATGGTAATAGAAACTCCAGCTAATGGTTCTGTTACTACTACCCTTGTGTGTTTGAGATGTCCTGTGACGATTTTTGAGAAGAGCTTTGTGATGGATTTGGTGTGCCTACCCTTGCACCAAATTGACGTGATCTTTGGAATGAACTGGTTGGAGTTCAACCATGTTCATATCAATTGTTATAACAAGACTGTAGAGTTTCCTGAGATTGATGATAGTGAGGAGTTGATGTTCTTATCTGCTAAGCAAGTAGACGAACTTGTGGAAGACGAAGCTTTGGTGTTTGCAATGTTTGCATCGTTGCAAATTGATCTTGAAGCTACGAGTGTGGAGTTTCCAGTTGTCTGTGAATTTCCAGATGTGTTTCCAGATGACATCAGTGATTTGCCTCCAGAGCGTGAAGTAGAGTTTGCAGTGGACTTAATACCAGGTACGAGTCCCGTGTCGATGGCTCCTTATCGGATGTCAGCTTCTGAGTTAAGTGAATTGAAGAAACAGTTGGAATAATTGCTTGAGAAGAGGTTTATTCGACCAAGTGTTTCTCCGTGGGGTACTCCTGTGTTGTTAGTGAAGAAGAAGGATGGAAGTATGAGTTTGCGTGTTGATTATCGGCAGCTGAATAAAGTGACTATCAAGAATAAGTATCCGCTACCGAGAATCGACGATTTGATGGATCAGTTAGTAGGTGCTTGTATGTTAAGCAAGATTGATTTGAGGTCTGGTTATCATCAGATTCGAGTGAAGCCTAATGATATTCCGAAGATGACTTTCTGAACGAGATATGGACACTATGAATACACTGTGATGCCGTTTGGTGTATCCAATGCACCTGGTGTGTTCATGGAGTATATGAATCGGATTTTCCATGAGTATTTGGATAAGTTTGTGGTGGTGTTTATCGATGATATCTTGATATATTCTAGATCTGAAGAAGAGCATGTCGAGCATTTGAGAACTGTGTTGCAAGTCTTGAAGGAGAAGAAGTTGTATGCAAAGCTGTCGAAGTGTGAGTTCTGGTTGAAGGAAGTGAGTTTCCTTGGCCATGTGATTTTGAGTGGAGGCATTGCTGTTGATCCATCTAAGATTGACGCGGTATTACAGTGGGAGACTCTGAAGTCTCCTACTGAGATACGAAGTTTTCTGGGATTAGCGGGTTACTACCGAAAGTTTATGGAAGGCTTTTCTAAGTTGGCATTACCTTTGACTCAGTTGACTCGAAAGGGTCAGACTTTTGTGTGTGATGTAGCTTGTTAAGAGAGTTTTGTGGAATTGAAGAAGAGCTTGACTACTGCTCCAGTGTTGATTTTGCCTAATCCAAGTGAATCTTTTGTGGTGTATTGTGATGCGTCGAAGATGGGTCTTGGTAGAGTGTTAATGCAGAATGGACAAGTCGTTGCCTATGCTCCGAGACAATTGCGGGTTCATGAGAGAACTTATCCTACACATGACTTGGAGTTGGCCGCGGTGGTGTTTGTGTTGAAAATTTGGTGACATTATCTCTTTGGCTCTAAATTTGAAGTGTTCAGTGATCATAAGAGTCTGAAGTACTTATTTAATCAGAAGGAATTGAATATGAGGCAGAGAAGGTGGTTAGAGCTGTTGAAGGATTTCGATTTTGATTTGAGTTATCATCCGAGCAAAGCAAATGTAGTGGCCGATGCATTGAGCAAAAAGTCATTGCATATGTCGATGCTTATGGTGAAAGAATTGGAGTTGATTGAGCAATTCAGAGATTTGAGTTTGGTATGTGAAGCGATTCCTGACAGTGTGAAGTTGGGAATGTTGAAGTTGACTAGTAGTATTCTGGAAGAAATCAGAGTGGGACAGCAATCTGATTTAAAGTTGGTTGACCAATTGACTTTGATTAACCAAGGTAACGGAGGTGACTTTCGGATTGACGAGGATGGTGTGATGAGGTTTCGAGATAGAGTATGTGTCCCAGATGTTCCAGATATTAAGAAGAGCATTCTTGAAGAAGGACATCGAAGTAGGTTGAGTATTCATCCCGATGCTACAAAGATGTACCAAGATTTGAAATAGTGTTTTGGTGGCCAAGTATGAAGAAGGATGTTGCGAAGTTTGTTTATGCGTGTTTGCCTTGTCAGAAGTCGAAGGTTGAGCATCAGAAGCCTTTAGGTACGATGCAGCCGTTGAGGATTCCATAATGGAAATGGGATAGTATTTCCATGGATTTTGTGGTGGGATTGCCGAAGACTACTAAGGGAAATGATTCAATTTGGGTGATCGTGGATAAATTAACTAAGTCGGCTCATTTCTTACCGATGAAGATTAATCATTCCATGCAGAAGCTAGCCGAGATGTATATTGAGGAGATTGTGAAGTTACATGGGGTACCTTCGAGTATTGTGTCAGATAGAGATCCGAGGTTTACATCGAGGTTCTGGAAGAGTTTGCAAGATGCGTTGGGTACCAAGTTGAGGATGAGTTCTGCCCATCATCCGCAGACGGACGGTCAGACAGAAAGGAAGATCCAATCTTTAGAGGATTTGCTGAGGGCTTATGTGTTGGATCATGGAGGATCGTGGGATAGCTATTGTTGTTGATTGAGTTCACGTACAATAATAGTTTTCATGCTAGTATTGGAATGGCGCCCTACGAAGCTTTGTATGGGAGAAGGTGTAGGACTCCGTTGTGTTGGTATGAGTCGGGCGAGAGTGTTGTATTCGGACCTGAAATTGTGCAAGAGACGACTGAGAAGATTAAGAAGATCCAAGAGAGGATGAAAGCTTCGCAGAGTCGTCAGAAGAGCTACCATGATAAGAGGAGGAAAGCACTTGAATTCTAAGAGGGAGATCACGTGTTTTTGAGGGTGACGCCAGTGACTGGTGTGGGTCGAGCTTTGAAGTGTAGGAAGCTCACTCCACGTTTTGTTGGTCCATATCAGATATCGCAGAGGATATGAGAGGTAGCTCATCGAATTGCTTTACCGCCGTCACTCGCGAATTTGTATGACGTGTTCCATGTGTCTCAGTTGAGGAAGTACATTCTGGATCCGTCGCATGTGATCCAGATGAATGATGTACAAGTGAGGGATAATCTGACTGTGGAAGCATTGCCTGTGCGTGTCGAGGTTCGAGAGACGAAGCAATTGCGGAGTAAAGACATAACTTTGGTAAAGGTGCTGTGGGGTGGACCAGCTGGCAGAAGTTGGACTTGGGAACGTGAAGATCAGATGAGGGAGTCGTATCCGACTCTATTTCCTTGAGGTAATTTTCGAGGGCGAAAATCCTTTAAGTGGGGGAGAGTTGCAACACCCCAATTTTCGTAAGAATATTTATTTAATTTATTTAAATATTATATTCGTGGTTTTTTGTGATTTTTGGCGGATTGTGTCGATGTCGGTGTTTTTATGAAGTTTTGGTTATTTTAATTAAATAATAGTGTGTAATATGGATATATTAGTATTATTATTAATCTAAAATAATATTAGAGGAATTAAGGGTAAGATGGACATTTTAGGAGTATTAGTGAGGGTATTATGGAGAAAGCCCATATTTGAGGTCCAAGAGTTAAATTAACCAAAGAGGAGGAATTGAGGAGAATTAGGATTCATTTGTGGAGATCGTGAAAATAAGGAGAAAGTGCAGAGCTCTGGGGAAAAAGGGAGAAGGCGAGGATTTTCGAGAAGGTCTCCAAAGGCTAAAGAGAGAACTCATCGGATCGACAATCTAAGGTATGGGGAGTAATTGCCTTTCATTGTTTTCATTATAGGATTCGATTGATTAAAGTGGATGTTGGGGATTTTGGGATTTTGAGGGTTTATGGGTTTTGAGGTAAACTGATGACTGTGAGGGCATTCTGTGAGATCGATTAATAAGAGTCGAATTTAATCGGTAAAATAGACCTTTGGGGCAGACTTCCCCGTTTGTTGTAGCTTTAGCCCTGTGGTGAAGGATTTATGGAGTTTATATGAAGCTTGAGAGTTTTGAAGGTTTAGGGAAATTAAGGTTTCCCGTAGTGTCCTGGATCGACCTAACAGACGTAGGTTTTAGGCCTTTAAATTCTGTGATGTGTTAGGACTGTTGTAGGGATGATTTTGGGTCGTTTGGGGCTGTAATCATAGGTACTTTGGTGGTGGTGGAGCTACTGATGCGTAGCAGCGATTTGCTGTAATCGCAGGTTCGCTAGGCGAACCATTGCTTCACTAGGCGAGCAGCGCAGCAAATGCGCGATAACGTGGGAGGGAGTACTGAGATGATTCTGGAGAGGAGAGGTGGGCTTCGCCGGGAGTTTCGCTAAGCGAAGGAATCATCGAGTGGGTTCACTAGGCGAGTTCACCAGCGAGTATGACAGATGGTTGTGTTTCTGGTGTTAAGGGTGGTGTCTATAAGGTTCGCTGGCCGCTTCGCTATGCGAAGGCCACAGCGAACAAGTTCGCTAGGCGAACCTTGGAGCGAACGTCTGCCGTTTGTGAATTTTTGTTTGTGCTGTTGTGATGTTTCGATGCTATGATTTTTCATGATGTTACTGATGAGTATATGATGATGTTTTGGTGATTATTTGACGAATATGTGACGACATGACATATATGAAAATTGATGAATGATGATGCACATGATGATGTTTACTTGATGATGATGAGTTATTGATGTTTGTGTATCATACATTCATATGCATACTCTATGACGACACTTCATTCCCATTGTGCGGATATGAGGTAATTATGACGTGCTCCGGTTCCGATTGCGGGGTCGATCCTATTGACGGGGGATCTTTGGAGGGTTGATGGCCTAGTGTCCATCTATTATGACGATTGGTACCACATGCATGAGTCTTGTTGTGCATTTGCATTTAATTGGCATTGTTGTGTTTTATGATGTTGTTCGTGATTTTGATGTTTCTTTGTGATGACCCTGAAGATGTTGTATATGAAGATAATGCCATTTTATGTATATCTTGTTTTATAATGATTATTATGAATTGTGATTACTTACCCTGCCTGTTTGAATGTTGCCTCCACGTGGGTAACGTGCAGGTGATCAGGTTTAGCTGTGGATGCTTCGAGGACCTTGAAGTTATTTGCTTTTGGTCGATTTAGAGGGTCTTGCTCTAATAGTGTAACATCGGGTTGGGGTCCTTTGAGTCGAACTATGTTTTCCCCTTATTTTGTTGTCATTAGATGATATGGTTTTATATGTTGAAAAACCTTTTTGGATTATTGCGATGTGTGTTAAAAACATTTTAATTGAGAATTTTGAGTTCCGCTGCCATGTGAAGGCTTTCGAGTTATTTTGAGGAAATCCCTTTGTTTACAGGGCAAGTGCATTATTTTGATTTAAATGTGAAATGTGCACCCTTTGAGGGAATTTTTATGTTTTACTCTGATAATTGAGTTGTTTCTACTGTAATATTTGTGGGGGTAGAAAAGGGTGTTACAGGTAGCCCATCTTTCCATCATGTAAGTCCTTATTTCTTCCACCATGGTTATCAATGGCTTGGCCCTAGACTCCAGAATGACACTATTAAAAGCTTCAGACATGTTATTAAGAACAACATCACACTTTTTATGTGTCTTAAAGTATGATCTACTCAAAAATCTTGGTGGGGTGTTCATCATGTGTTTGTATGCATCTACATTGACATCTTTCATTCCTTTCATTTCTCTTTCTCAAGCTTGTGAGTATGTTGATTTTGCAGCCCTCCATATGATCTCCTTCAACATCTTAACATGAAACCTCTTCCTAAAGTTGTTATAAAGATGTCTGACAGAAAATCTTTGTTTAACTCTAGGCAGTAGCTCATCCATTGTAGGCAATAGTCCCTATGTCATCAGAATTTTAAAATCAAACTTGTAACACATGATTATAACATCAGAATTGTAACATATAATTATAATATCAGAATTGTAAAACATATAAGACATACCTTTTTTTGATCAGAAATAAAAGTGTATGTCAGGCACTCATCTTTTCCACCAAGGTCTTCAATAAGAAGCTCTTTGAACCATGCCCAACTATATTTATTTTCACTCTCCACTACTGCAAATGTTATTGGTAGCATTTGATCATTGGGATCTCTACCTATGGCTGCCAGTATTTGACCTCCACAAAATACATTCCTACCTCCCATTTGTAATTGGACATGTATTTTTGTAACTTGAACATTGGGTACTTCTTTCTCCTAACTCCACTGATATCATCACTCTCACACCCACTTTCTAGACCTTCACTTTCATTATCACTCCCTTTAAATTCTTCTTTGTTTTCTTCCCACTTTTATTTATCGTTTTTGGTGTTCCCCTCTTGATCATCTCCATTGATGTAGTCCATTAGATTAGCCATTTCATCCTCCTAATCCAATTCATCATTATACTCATCAGATTCATCATCAAATTCTACCTCCATTGCACTATCATAATTGAAGCTCCCAACCCCACTATCATCAGAACTAACATCATCATTCACCTCACCACCCCCATGTCCATTATCATCATTTGCATCAGTTTCCCTTAGATCAATTTCCATTACATCAGTTTCCCTTTCACTTTTCTTTCCACTTACCTCACTATCCTTCAACTCACTTTTCTTCAACCCCCATTAACTACTTCTTCATACATTGCAGCAAGCACATCTTCACTCTCATCTACAATGTCATTTTGCTCTACTACTATCTCATCAAGGGGGCCATCATAATAATTAGGCTGAGACAATGTGTATTGAATATATATATCAACACTAAGATGAACCCTATAGAGATCAACAAACTCTAAGTCACCTTTGTCATCAACCAACACATTCATCTCAAATGTGGGATCCCTGTAATATATCTTCTCTATGGTTGTTGAAAGAGTATTAGTGTGGGTTTTTGTTATCGTATCCACAGGGATTGTGTGATATTACCACCGTTCTGCAATTGGAATCGTTTTAAACATAGAACAAATAAAGTTGTTGGTTTGATTTCGTATCTCAAAGTTCGCATAAAAATTATGATTAACGGTAAAAAATTTCGGTTTTAATCGATTTGTAAAAGCATGTCAAGATTAGGGTTCAATAATCCATTTCATACATATTTCCTTAATAAAACATGTGAACTTATTAACAACAAATATACTCACATATCCTCTCAATATGTTTCATCTCTAAAACAAATTGTGATTTTTATCATATTGATCCTTAGATGATGTCTCAACCTAACTATCAATATGATAACATTAAAGGCTTGATATTAGTGAATATCAACTCACAAAATTATCTCTAGACTTTGTTTATTGAAAGATGAAAAAAACTAGTTCAATGGTTGAAACTTATTTCTCAATAATGATCCAACACAAATATACAATAAAAACAAGTTTTTTCCACCATATATACATCATCAACTTGTTCACATACATATATCAAGAGAAATACATACAAAAATAAGGATTATCTACCTCTAATCTTGACACAAGGAAAGGTTTAGCTACCCATAGCCATGGTAGCTTGAGCAACAAGTAATAAACAAAGCTTTTGGAGCATCAAACTTCAAAGGATCAAAGATTGAAGCATAAAAGCTTTGGATTCCAAGTGAAAATGAAGAAGATGGCTTTTCTCTCTTCACAAAAGTGTTTAGGTCACAAAAATATCTCTAAAAGTATGTTATGATTCCTAAAAATATTATAAAGTGCTAAAATAGCCAAATTCAGCCCAGACAAATTTGTCAGGCGAGCTCCAAAATTCTTCAGGCGAAACCAATAAGTACAACCACGTGACCAAACAGTTAGGGGTGTTCGCGGACCGGTTTGGTTCGGTTTTGAGAGAATCCGATACCCGAACCAATGAAAAATAAATGGATTGGTTTGGATTGGATTTCTATATTTTTGCAATAAAATCCAAATCAAACCGATCCGAAAAACAATGGATTGGTTTGGAATGGATTGATCGGATAAATTAAACATAAATATACAAAAATATATTTTTAAAATTATTTGTTTACACACTATGAAAAATAAATATTGAATACATGACACACATATTTTTAAACAAGTTATGACCACCTTAGTCATACAATTATTGTATTTCACTTAAATATTCAATAACTTAAAACAATTTTATTGCATACTCATACATCATTCCATAGTATAAAATTAAAGGTTTGCAATTTGCAGATACTTGTGATTTGAGGTTTTGTGATTTAGGAAGAAGGTTGTGGTTTGTGGATACTCGTAGTTTTCAATTTGTGAGTTTGATTTATAATAGTTGTAATTTTTAGTTTCTCTATATTTCATCATTGATTGATATGCTTGTGATAATTTGAAAGATGTCGTTCCGTTTTTCGTTGAAAATGTCCAGAGACTATACCTTTTTGTTTCTTTCATTATGGTTTGTACTTGGTGTAATACCCCGTATTATCTAAATGCTCAATTGGATATCAGACGAGATCAGATGAGTATCTATGTGCTCTATCTTTGATTAATTGGATTTATGGAATCCTCTAAGTACTTTAAGTATTGACATTTGGGATCAATAGAGCAACTAATGAACTCTGAATAGATCAATTTATTATTAGTTCAAGAGAGACTTTTATGATAACTCTAATAATTGATCAATTGGTTGAGATGACAAAATATCAATTGGAGATATTTTACTCTATTGGATTATATTATATAATATTGGTTTATATATATATATATATATATATATATATATATATATTTGGATAAGGAAAAGAAAAGAAAAAGATAGTAAAAGGAGAAGAAGAGGAAAGGAAGTGAAGAAGAGGAAAGGAAGTGAAGAAGAGAAGAAGAAGGGAGAAGAGAGAAACCCATGGATTATCATCATCACCATCTTCTTCAAATTCCTCTTTGATTATCAGGTGGGTTCTAGTTAGAGACTCTAAGTTCTAGAAATAGATGTTTGGAACTTAGGTTAGAAATTGAGAGAAAATGATAAATTGTTGAATCGATGAAATTTAACGGTTGAAATGTGTTACAAACTGAGTAGTATAAGCTATATGAGTGTGGAATCATCTATAATTGATTGTTGGATGTTTGGGTATGTTTTGGTTTGGTTTTGAACCCAAGGGAATTTAGCTGCACGCTGCAGAATTTATGCATTTTCCCAGGTTCGCATTGCGAATCCCCTAGAGAAGGGGAAATCGAACACTCGCTAGCTATTCGCAAGGCGAAGGTGAGGACGAACGTTCGCCAGAGGTTCGCACTGCGAACTTTACCTTGTTTTGGTTCTGACTTGGTTCGCCAGACGTTCGCACTGCGAATGGGGCACCGAACCCAATGTGGTTTAGGCATTTGCTGGGAGCTTCGCACTGCGAATGAGAAAGCGAGCATTCGCTGGCTGCTTCGCATTGCGAACATAGCAGATCCTCCAACTTGGTTCTTTCATAACTTTTGACTCGTTTATCCGATGTGCGTATTCTTGGTATCGTTGTAAAGCCATGAACATCCTCTAGCTACTGGAAGTGAGAAATATCTGTTTATTGCCTGATTAAATGAATCGGAGGGAAACCGAAGTGATATTTTATGTGATGTGTGATTATATATATTTATTTGTAATATTTGTGTTATGCCATACCTATCTAATATTGTGTTAAAATGAATGAGATAATATGCATGTTAAAATGAGTTAGGAAGAGTGAAGAAGCCTTGCCCCAAAACCTAATGATATAATTCTAGGTTGTGACTAGGATTGATAAATAATCTAGATGGCGATGCTCGTGCATTCGATGTAGATGTGCATCCTTGCCGAGTAATGGTCTAGAGGTGAGTGAAACACTAGTATGGAACATGTGGAATTGTTATGTTTTATTGTTAAGGCGATTGTGGCCGTAAGGCATTGTGGCCTTGTGATTGTCGAATACGATCACGTTTGTGTGTGTGATCACATAATCGTAACCGGTTCTTTGAGTTGCGTTTCATGGGTCTCGAGCTCCTCTGAAACATATGCATGACTACTTGGCAGGTTTGATTCCCCGTGCTGTACGAATGGCGCCCGTTGGGTGAATGCTTCTGACGGTATAAGGCCCGTGTAAAGTGACAATTCATAACGATAAAAGGCCCGTAGAACCCGAATCCATTCGTATGTCAAGTAGGTTCAAGGATCCATGACTCGGGTCGACTTCTAGACGTAGAAGCAGACGGGAACAGGGGATGCCTTGGTGTGGTTATCGATTCGTAAGGAATCTTGAGTAACAGACTCAGGACGTAATTCCTTCAGTGATATTGTGAGTTGATGAACTCATGACATGTTTCCATATAGTGTGAGATTGGGAGATTATGTACTCAAGGTCTTTTCCCTTCCCCTTGACTTGAGTTAGGATTGTTAGAACCCTGTAAAGCCGAGAGGACTATAAGATAGGGAACTCACTGAGATTTGATGCATCTCACCCCACTATAGTTGCTTTATTTCAGGTGTGGGTTGCAGGTTTGATCTACAAGTGGAGCGATGCTTGGATGTTTCAAGAGAAGCTTAGTTAAGCTTATTTCCGCTGTGTATTATCTGTTGTATACAATTGAGGATATCGTATATTATTCTTAGTTTTTATTATTTTGGCTAGTTTCCATGACTTGGGCCATGTGTTGTATTTATGCTTTAGGAAATGGACAAGTATGTGAACTATGCCATTAGGCGCTTTTGATGTGTTAGTACCAAATAAAATGCTTGTATGGTATTATTCTAGATATATATTATACGGGGCATTACAGTTGGTATCAGAGCAGGTCGTGTCCTCGACCTAGCCTTGAAACATCATAAGTAAATTTATTCCTGCCTCTTAAGTGTGTCTTGCCATCATGAAACTTAATATCATATTATGTAGTGTTGGGTCTGATCAACCTAATACCATGTATGTGATAGGTAGAATCATGGTTGAGTGAGCATGAGGACTCCGAAGTGTTGTCGGAACTTGTGTTGTGAGGGTAGGCTCAAGCCAAGAGTTAGTAGTGTGGAGTTTTGGTCAGCTCAGTTGAGGTTTTAGTAGAAGTTGTGCTTGGGTAGCATGGAATTAACGAGTGGTGTGTTGCTCAAGCAATCCTTTGGAATTTATGGAGTCTTAAGATTAAGGACCTCTATCGGACGATTGATTAAGGTATTGAGGAATATGTAAAGTCGCTAGTGGAGCTAGATGGACCACTAGTATGGGTAAGAATTTCAAGTAGTCTCATTCCGTAGAAAAGAAAAGTTGTTTCGTGGAACATGTGACGTAAGGTCCGGAAGTGAGATAAGTTTTTGGTGCCTCAGTTTTTAAGGTCGTTATAGTATCTTGAATGGACGAGAGTACCTTTAGGAATGTGTTCGGAATAATATCCTCCGGCTGGTTAAAAGTTGAGAGTTAAGGAAGTTCGGCCTTTTATGGGAACTTAAAGTAGTAGAGAATTGTGTGAAGGAACACCAGGATGTGTCTACATGCTTCAAGTGAAACAAGTATGAGCCGAAAGAAATGAGTTGTGTATCTTCATCTATGCGTGGAGATTAAGTTCAAGGTAATACATCAGGATTTCGGTTTTCGGTGAGAAATCAATTTAGAATTTGTTAACTTACCCAAGGAACCGTATAAGGTATTGTGATGGAGGAAGAATGAACTCCATTTAGTAACGGAAGTGTAGTGGTACGGACCGGAAGGAGTTTGTATTAAGAAACAGAGTAAGTATCTTGGATCGAAGGGAATCTTAGTAAGATGGTTTTATATTTGGACCTAAGAGGATTACCGCGGAGAGCAAAGTAAACATGGTGTGGGAAGCGGTATCGATGGTATGTTAAGAGGAAGTGACAATGGAACATATTTTGGACGAATGTGTGATAGAATCCTTAAGAGGTTGTCGAAACTAAAACTAAGGAAGTGTAATCACGGATGGCTCACCCGTGAGGACCCTAGTAGTATGGTGTGAAACGAGAAGGTTACACCTTGGTATTGAGAACAAACGTAGTAGTAGCACCATGGTCACAAGTGTACATAATGGATTCTTATTCTTAAGGCAAGTGTGAAGGGATGTACCTTGTGGAGCAGTGAACGTTGTATCTAAAGAAGTAAGACTGCGGTAATCAACAAAAACCAAAATCATGACTTATTACGGACTAAGTGTAAATCATGGCATGATTTATAGTTGATGATAATTGTCAGTTGCGGATTTTCCGTTAAGTAATTTGGTGTAAGTGTGGTGTGTAATGGATAGTAAGGGTAAGAAATCCCGGTTAGTGTGTACGAAGTGATGGAAAGGTTCTTCAAGAGGATGCATTACCCCGATTTATTGTCGAGAATAGAGAGAACTTCTGTAATTGTGAATAATCGGAACATTCAGAATCTACTTTTGTTGGACTGAGGACGCTGTAGTATTATTTCTCACTAAGGAATTCAAGTGAGAGAACAAGGTTGTATGCTTGACATGAGATATCCATCATTTTCGTAGTACCGTGTGATGGTGGTGTGTTGGGTTTTGTTTATGGAAGAATCAAGTATAAGTGGTGGTTGAAACCCTATAATGTCGTCATTATCGGCTTTCATCTAGAGTAGTTGTATAAGCAGAGAACGAACTACCCCGCTGAGGTGTTGTCTTGTGACTGCGTCGGAATTTGGAATTTTGATTGTCACTTGGTGGAAGTGTGTCGTCTACATGTTTTGACTTTGTTAGTATTATCTTGAGTTAATCATGGTTGGTGAATGTTACACAAGTTAAAAGCCACGAGTTAAGAATGATGTTGTGGGTTAGAACAAATTGGATTGATGGTTTGATTAAGGATGGTTTTGAACTAAGAAGAAATGGGTTTTCAGCCTCTACAGCAGTATTAACCGACTAACACAATGGGGTTAACTGTTCAACACATGCGAGAAGGTGTGTTACGTTGAATTTTGAGGAGTTAACCGATTAGCCCAGATGGGTAATCGTTTAACATGTGTGTAAATTGTGAAATCCCTTAGGAACCATCATCTGCATCTTGTTACCTTATGTTGCTCCGATTGGAGGGTATTGTGCGAATAGAGAACTAGATTGCAAGTTAATGAAAGACGAAATTGTATCTTGAAATTAGAACTTCTGGAAGGGTGTTGCATAGAGGACCATTTGTTTAGGCGACAAGAGAGTTGACTTTTGGGAGAAGTAATCTTGGGGAACTGTGTTGTGTATGAGGAAGTCTTAGGTGCATTGTTATTCTTACTGTTGAGAACTTTAAGGACGGAGTTGGAAAATACTCACGAAGTATTGATCTTGCAAGGAGGGTACTTCGATGTGTAATGATGGCTTTAGTAAGGTATGAACAGTTGGTCTGAGTTAGTAATTGTTAACTTCCGTGGGTTCACGGTATTGGATTTAGACTCTGTGAGAGTGGTACCAGTTATGTACAATTGTGTTTTACCTAGAGAAGGAAGTTTGAACGTTATCTTTCCAAGT
This sequence comes from Lathyrus tuberosus, assembly GCA_022829125.1. Classification (NCBI taxonomy): domain Eukaryota; kingdom Viridiplantae; phylum Streptophyta; class Magnoliopsida; order Fabales; family Fabaceae; genus Lathyrus; species Lathyrus tuberosus. The sequence goes on along the minus strand of JALAZF010000799.1, from coordinate 1,453,381 downwards.
ATGAGTAAGAATTGGACATTCCGAATTTAAGCATGTAACTTGGAATCGTTACAAAATGGAACGAATGAGAAAAGTGGTTTCAATTGAGAAACGTGGCATGTCCTTTGAGGGTGTGTGTACGTGTAGAGTGTAGTGTGTTGATTGGTGAGTAGCATGGAAATTCACAACCTCGCTTTGAATAGTTAAAGTTTTGATAAGTGGAGATTCGTATATGTTGAAGTTCCGTGATGGTGTTACAGTGTCATTAGTGGAGGTTGGGTGACGACAGGAGCCTTGAGTAAGTTGGAAACTGTAAGAAGAATCGATTTGGAATGTGGTAACCAGAACCGGAAGTTGTTAAACTATTTTGGATTTGTTGATTTCGAATTTAGAATGGAATTGGAGTTGTATATCTTATGGTTATAACAGTATAATTCATGTACCTTTATCATCTAGAGAGTGCTGGGCAGAGGTTAAGATATTGTGTGTTGGCAAAGGAATTGTTCTACCATAGGATGCCAGTAAGTTTCTTGTACCATTAGTTAGTAAGGACCCCATTGGATAAGTGTGTTCTCCATGGACTGTTAGCTACTTGGTGGTGCTTAATGATTCGTGGTATTCCACTGTTAGTTTTGTTTGGAATTGCGCAGTGGAAGGTGACAGACGAAGGAGTTCAGTCAGAATTGGAGAGTTGAAAGTTGTTGCTTATAAGTGTGAGGATAAGAAGATCTCGTTCTAAGTGTGTTACCTTTTGGTATGCCACAAAAAGGAATGGAATATTGGATTTAATGAGTACCTGGTACAGCATCAGACCAGATGGAACTGGTAAAGAAGTCGTTGACTAATTATGAAGTGGTTTTGGATGTTGAAAGATTCATGAAAGGATAAGTTGTCAGAAATTGCATGGGGATAAGGAATCACTAAATTACCTCGTGAAGATTTGTTGAGAGTTTGTTATCCTAACCAAGAGAAAGTGTTACGGTTTTGTTGTGACTCAGTAGAGGAGTATGAAATGGTACATTCTTTCCGAAGGTAGAATGCGACCAAGTGTTGTAGTATGGAACAACAGAGGAGTTATAGAAAAAGCAAGGTTAGAAGTTAACCCAATATTGGAATAAGAGTATGACTAAGGACCCGAAGTTTGATAATTCGTGAAAATGAGGATTTAGGTCTGTAAAGTTAAGCAAGGAACTAAGACAAGAATACAAGTTGCGATGTTTGTTGAGTAGAGGAAATTCGGGGACGAATTTCAATTTAAGGGGGGAGAGTGTAATACCCCGTATTATCTAAATGCTCAATTGAATATCAGACGAGATCAGATGAGTATCTATGTGCTCTATCTTTGATTAATTGGATTTATGGAATCCTCTAAGTACTTTAAGTATTGACATTTGGGATCAATAGAGCAACTAATGAACTCTGAAGAGATCAATTTATTATTAGTTCAAGAGAGACTTTTATGATAACTCTAATAATTGATCAATTGGTTGAGATGACAAAATATCAATTGGAGATATTTTACTCTATTGGATTATATTATATAATATTGGTTTATATATATATATATTTGGATAAGGAAAAGAAAAGAAAAAGATAGTAAAAGGAGAAGAAGAGGAAAGGAAGTGAAGAAGAGAAGAAGAAGGGAGAAGAGAGAAACCCATGGATTATCATCATCACCATCTTCTTCAAACTCCTCTTCGATTATCAGGTGGGTTCTAGTTAGAGACTCTAAGTTCTAGAAATAGATGTTTGGAACTTAGGTTAGAAATTGAGAGAAAATGATAAATTGTTGAATCGATGAAATTTAACGGTTGAAATGTGTTACAAACTGAGTAGTATAAGCTATATGAGTGTGGAATCATCTGTAATTGATTGTTGGATGGTTGGGTATGTTTTGGTTTGGTTTTGAACCCAAGGGAATTCAGCTGCACGCTGTAGAATTTCTGCATTTTCCCAGGTTTGCACTGCGATTCCCCTAGCGAAGGGGAAATCGATCACTCGCTGGCTATTCGCAAGGCGAAGATGAGGGCAAACGTTCGCCAGAGGTTCGCACTGCGAACTTTACCTTGTTTTGGTTCTGAATTGGTTCTCCAGACGTTCGCACTGCGAATGGGGCAGCGAACCCAATGTGGTTTAGGCATTCGCTGGGATCTTCGCAATGCGAATGAGAAAGCGAGCATTCGCTGGCTGCTTCGCATTGCGAACATAGCAGATCCTCCAATTTGGTTCTTTCATAACTTTTGACTCGTTTATCCGATGTGCGTATTCTTGGTATCATTGTAAAGCTATGAACATCCTCTAGCTACTGGAAGTGAGAAATATCTGTTTATTGCCCGATTAAATGAATCGGAGGGAAACCGAAGTGATGTTTTATGTGATGTGTGATTATATGTATTTATTTGTAATATTTGTGTTATGCCATACCTATCTAATATTGTGTTAAAATGAATGAGATAATATGCATGTTAAAATGAGTTAGGAAGAGTGAGGAAACCTTGCCCCAAAACCTAATGATATGATTCTAGGTTATGACTAGGATTGATAAATAATCTAGATGGCGATGCTCGTGCATTCGATGTAGATGTGCATCCTTGCCGAGTAATGGTCTAGAGGTGAGTGAAACACTAGTATGGAACATATGGAATTGTTATGTTTTATTGTTAAGGCGATTGTGTCCTTAAGGCATTGTGGCCTTGTGATTGTCGAATACGATCACGTTTGTGTGTGTGATCACGTAATCGTAACCGGTTCTTTGAGTTGCGTTTCATGGGTCTCGAGCTCCTCTGAAACATATGCATGCCTACTTGCCAGGTTTGATTCCCCGTGCTATACGAATGGCGCCCGTTGGGTGAATGCTTCTGACGGTATAAGGCCCGTGTAAAGTGACGGTTCATAACGGTAAAAGGCCCGTAGAACCCGAATCCATTCGTATGTCAAGTAGGTTCAAGGATCCATGACTCGGGTCGACTTCTAGAAGTAGAAGCGGACGGGAACAGGGGATGCCTTGGTGTGGTTATCGATTTGTAAGGAATCTTGAGTAACAGACTCAGGACGTAATTCCTTCAGTGATATTATGAGTTGATGAACTCATGACATGTTTCCATATAGTGTGATATTAGGAGATTGTGTACTCAAGGTCTTTTCCCTTCCCCTTGACTTGAGTTAGGATTGTTAGAACCTTGTAAAGCCGAGAGGACTATAAGATAGGGAACTCACTGAGATTTGATGTATCTCACCCCACTATAGTTGCTTTATTTCAGGTGTGGGTTGCAGGTTTGATCTATAAGTGGAGCGATGCTTGGATGTTTCAAGAGAAGCTTAGTTAAGCTTATTTCCGCTGTGTGTTATCTCTTGTATACAATTGAGGATATCGTATATTATTCTTAGTTTTTATTATTTCGGCTAGTTTCCATGACTTGGGCCATGTGTTGTATTTATGCTTTAGGAAATGGACAAGTATGTGAATTATGCCATTAGGCGCTTTTGATGTGTCAGTACCAAATAAAATGCTTGTATGGTATTATTCTAGATATATATTATACGGGGCATGACACTTAGTAACTACTATAACAATTTTTCTCTTCATTCAACAAATAAGTAATAACTTAATTAAAATTAATAATTTATTAAAGAAATTAATTATGTTGATTGTTATTGGTTTGGTTCGGGTTTACGGGTAGCAAATTAAAAATCTGTTGCCCGAACCAATTAACATCGGTTTTAATTGGTTTGATTCGGTTTTTGCCCGAACTAAAAAAATGCCCAACCCAAACACATTGGTTTGGTTTGGATTCCGGTTTGGTTCGGATTTTCCCGAACCAATGAACACCCCTACAAACAGTGCAGAGAAGTCTGAAATAAATATCTGAATTCGCCAGGCAAAATTCAGCTTCGCCGGACGAATCTCTTTCACCTCATCTTCGCCTGGCGAATCTTCCAGCGAAACACTTCCGGTAGCTACTGGAATTTGAAATCAAATTCGCTTGGTCCTTCGCCAAGCTTTCGCCTGGAGAAACCTTCCTCTCGCCACTCCTTTGCCAGGCGAAGGTCTTGAATTTTTCCGACACACAACTTGCTCCGTTTCATTGTTTTTTCTTCCGATTTTTGCCGCGCCCTTTTTCCAAAAATTGTTGCAAAACTAACAATAACATCAAAAATACCAAATATAGACATTGATTCAAAAATCACTTAAAAAATAAGCTGTTTCGTATTCAGAAATTTGGAAAAGAGCTTAAAAATGCCGTAAATTGATCTGAAAACCATTCTGAACCAGACACCTATCAAACTCTCCCCAACTTGTATCTTTGTTTGCCCTCAATCAAAGATAAGTTTCAAAATTCTCAAGCAAGTTTTCAAAGCACCAAATTAACTGAAAAACATTCATGGTTCAAACTCGACAATCGCACACACAAAATATTTTCACTTAGTTGCATAGAATCAAAACATGATTATGAATTAAGTTCTAAACACAACATTACACAATGCAAAATCAAGTACCTACAAGTTCAAATTAAATCACCTAAATTCACTTATTATCAAACACACTATGTACAAAAATTCTCAAGGGAAATAACACTCTCACAAGCAATCTTGCCACATCCAGAATAATTCATGCATTCATCTCACAAAGTTATCACAAAATCATGAAAACAAAGATCACTAAGGACTTTTATGGTAGTAACTTGGCTTGGGATAAAAACAAAGGTCATATCTACACGGCCATTGAACAAAAACGAGTAATATTTATAAAGTGTATTTCCAAAAATTCATTCTTGCTCAATCCTTTGATTTCTTTTCTTTCTTTTGTTTTATTTTCTTACAATGCATCCTTGATTTTCTTTTTATTGATTCTTTCTTTCTTTTTGTATTCTTTTCAAAGAATGCATTGTACCACCTATTCCTTTTCCTCTTTTTCAATGAAACAATTCTCCCCAACTTTCAACATTTCATTCACTTAGACAAAAATACTCTTCACACAAGGTTAATAATTTGTTGGGATCAAAATTAATTCATTTTCACACAACAAATTCATTGTAAGGCTCAAGAGGGGTTACAAATTCGCGCACACTAACTAGGTGAATTGAAGCCTTTTTGGAATGATGGTTATTCTCATAGTACACAAAAATTGCCTTGATCATTTCTAAGTTTCCAACATTTAAAAGAAACTCGCAAGATTTAACATGAACTAAACGAGTAAAACAACAATTACTTGAACTCTATTTTTGGTGAACAATGGAAAGCATCTCACTTTTGTGGTTTTGTCCTAATTGATTCACACATGAACAAGTATTTACAACACAATGCATTACCATAATTTTGCATAAAGCACTAACTCACAATCATGCTAAAAATCTACAAAACAAATATTAAACACTTTGATTATGCACATCATTAAGAATTCTATCATCATCACCATCACATGTTTAAAGTTAACAAATCACTCTTTTTCTTCTTGTGCTAGCACACAAAATTTTCAAAAATTAAGGACAAAAATCAATTCCAAAACTTTCTTTGCACAAACATAAACATACTAAAAAAACACAGAATTTAAATTAAACCAAAATTAAACCAAACTGAAATTTTATAAGTCATGGTGTAAACACACCGAAGATGTACTCGCCGAAGCGACAAAATGCTACAACCACATAATTCGCCGAAGCGACCCAAAAGTACTTACTAATTTTATATAATTGAAAATAAAATACAAAAAATAAATGACAAAACAAAAAAAATTCTTCAATTTGTAGTCTCCAGCCTCTAATTAATCATATCATTCAAATCATCTTGTATGTCATCATCTCCATCACCATCATCAGCAGCTCCACCATCAGCTCCAGCTGCTCCTCCCCCTGAAAAGAAAGGTCGTCTGCCCACAGGCGAGTTTGCATAGCTAGAATTGCAATTGGCCAACAAGTCTAAAACTCATCCTCATGGAGTAGCTCAAGTTGTGTTAGTCAATTGCAATGTCATTTTTGTTGCTTTCATCTCAATGCTTCCCAACCTCTTAACAATTGATAACGAAATCAAATTGATGCTTGAGCCTAAGTCAATCAAACCTTTACCCACATAAACATCGCCTATGGTAACCGACAAAGTAACTCGACCCGAATCACTTTCTTTGATCGGTAGAGTTCTTTGAATGATTGCACTACAACTCGCATCAAGCGTGATTGTTTCTTGGTCCGTAAATTTCCCCTTCTTGGTAAGGATGTCTTTCATAAACTTTGCATATTTGGGCATTTGCTCAAGAGCCTCGGAAAATGGAATATTAATTTGCAATTTTCGAAATATATCCATAAACCGAGCATAATGTCTAGCATTGTCTTTCTTGGTTGGAGCATGCGGATAAGGCAAGTGTTGAATTGGAATTGGGCTCACTTTATCCTTCCCTTTCTTGATTTTTTTCTTTCTTTCCTCTACATCTTCTTTCTCATGGTTCTCATTTTCAACTAATTTCTCCTTTTTATTTTCAACTTCTACCTCATCATTCTTTTCAACTTCTACCTCATTATTTTTTTTCCTCCACAATCTCATCACTTCTCGCATCAACATTTTTCTCATTTTCTTCTCCTCCACCCAACTCTCTTCCACTCCTAGTCACAATGGCTTTGCAATGTTCCTTCGGATTGGTTTGAGTGTTTGTGGAAAAGGATGGCCTCGGTTGTTGATCGACTAACTGTTTCGCAAGTTGCCCAACTTGGTTTTCAAGATTTTTAATTGATGCCTCATTACTCTTTTGGTTGGCCATTGACATTTGAATGAATTGATTGAGAGTTTCTTCTAACTTTCAACTTCCACCTTGAGGTTGTGTCGGTTGATAAGGATTTTGACGGTAACCTTGTTGATAACTCGGATTATTCCCTCTTGGTTGATAACCTTGGTTGTTTTGATAAGGTTGTTGAGTGTTGTTTTGATAAGGTGGTCTTCCTTGATAGCCTTGATTTCCCATGAAATTTGCTTCTTCGTTAACGGGAGGATAATAGTCGGTGGGGGTGATCTCCTTTGCATAGTTCACATACGGCTATTTGCACATTCTTGCTTGACAATTCTTGCATCTCTTTTAGTTGTTGTGGAAGCTTTGACATTTGTTGAGTCAATAATTCCACTTGTTGGGATAGCAATTTATTTTGAGCAAGAATAGCATCGTTAGTCCTCAATTCAATCATTCCCGGTTTCTTTTGCGGTGTACCACAATTATGACTCCCTTGATGATCATTAAGTGCCATCTTATCGATAATAGAAATTGCATCTTTGGCGCTTTTCGACATTAAAGAACCACCCGAAGTAGCATCCAACAAGGTCTTGTGAACCGGTTGGAGACCATTTCTGAAAATATGCACATGCGTAAGTTCATCAAAACCGTGTCCGTTGCATTTTCGCAGCATAGATTTGAATCTCACTCAAGCTTCGTTGAGAGATTCATTTCCACCTTGAGAGAAAACCGTGATTGTTGTTTTTGCCGCCATGAACCGATTATGTGGAAAAAATCGTTCTAGGAATTTTTCTTCTAACACATTCCAATCCGTCATAATCACAGTCGATTGATCAAGATACCATTCCTTTGTCTTCCCTATTAAGGAATAAGGAAAGAGTCTCTTGAACAATGACTCCTCTTCAGCTTCAGGCGCTCCCGTTGCACCCGCAATTTCGTAAAATTTTGTAAGATGAGTGAAGGGATCCTCATGATCCATACCGGTGAAAGGATTTTGGTATAGAAGAGCAAGAATTCCGGTCTTCATCTCAGAGTGCCTCCCATTGTGGGCATTGCGTGCAAACTGAGTCGTGTGCCTCAGACTGTTAGTGCATGGTGTTGAAGCAGGTGGTGGTGGTGGTGGTGCTGCCATGTTTGGCGTAAACTGTGGTGTTGGTGTAGAAATATAACTTTCTCCTCTCTCTCGTCTTTCTTTGGCAAGTTTCCTCCTCCGTCTAGTTTTGCTATTCAATTTACGTGCAGTTCTCTCAATCTCAGGATCGAAAAGAAGTTGATCTACAGGTAACTTTCCTCGCATAAACAGGGTCTGCAAAATTTAACCAAACAAATTAAGAAGCTCAAGAAAAAGTAATAGAGATAAACAAAGTTTAAAACATATCAACTATTGCAATGCTTGCAATATCAAACAACAATCCCTGGAAACGACGCCATTTTGTTGAAAGAGTATTAGTGTGGGATTTTGTTATCGTATCCACAGGGATTGTGTGATATTATCGCCGTTCTACAATTGAAATCGTTTTAAACATAGAACAAATAAAGTTGTTGGTTTGATTTCGTATTGCAACGTTCGAATAAAAATTATGATCAACGGTAAAAAGTTTCGGTTTTAATCGATTTGTAAAAGCATGTCAAGATTAGGGTTCAATAATCCATTTCATACATATTTTCTTAATAAAGCATGTGAACTTATTAACAACAAATATACTCACATATCCTCTCAATATGTTTCATCTCTAAAACAAATTGTGATTTTTATCATATTGATCCTTAGATGATGTCTCAACCTAACTATCAATATGATAACATTAAAGGCTTGATATTAGTGAATATCAACTCACAAAATTATCTCTAGACTTTGTTTATTGAAAGATGAAAAAAACTAGTTCAATGGTTGAAACTTATTTCTCAATAATGATCCAACACAAATATACAATAAAAACAAGTTTTTTCACCATATATTCATCATCAACTTGTTTACATACATATATCAAGAGAAATACATACAAAAATAAGGATTATCTACCTCTAATCTTGACACAAGGAAAGGTTTAGCTACCCATAACCATGGTAGCTGGAGCAACAAGTAATAAATAAAGCTTTTGGAGCATCAAACTTCATGGGATCAAATATTGAAGCATAAAAGCTTTGGATTCCAAGTGAAAATGAAGAAGATGGCTTTTCTCTCTTCACAAAAGTGTTTAGGTCACAAAAATATCTCTAAAAGTATGTTATGATTCCTAAAAATATTACAAAGTGCTAAAATAGCCAAATTCAGCCTAAACAAATTAGCCAGGCAAAACCAATAAGTGCAGCCACGTGACCAAACAGTGCAGAGAAATCTAAAATAAATATCTGAATTCGCCAAGCGAAATTCAGCTTCGTCGGGCGAATCTCTTTCGCCTCATCTTCGCCTTGTTAAATGTAATTCATAGTGTCGAAATCGAAAGCATTCATAGTGTCGTCGAAGGTGTTTCGACAAAATCGTGTTAGATTTGGTTTTGATTAGATTTGATATGATTTAGATTAGATTCGATATTTTGGGCCTTGTAAATCTAAATCTATAAATACCTGTACTTTGTAGAATGTAAAAAACACAACAAGCAGTGAAGATTATCACAGTGCTAGTAGTTGTAATCACAGTTGCAGTTCGCAAGTGATCAATATACTTTGAAATCCCACAGTTCGTGGGTAACACATTCTCTTCTCCAAATATTTCTCTCTTCTCTCTCTTTTATTTCTTGCTGTTCTTCTTTCTTTGTTCTTCATTGCTATTGCGTAGTGGGTTTGTGAACAATCTTGAGATCAAGATTGAAGTGGAATTCCCATAGGGTGTGGTGAATTTCCAACATCTGGTATCTAGAGCTCTGGTTACGATTCAAGGAAGAAAATCGTGATGGCTATGAATCATTCAAATGGGCACTTTCCGGCGACCCTACCAATTCTCAAAAAAGATAATTATGAGAATTGGTGCAAGCAGATCAAGGTGGTTTTCTATTATCAAGATCTTTGGGATCTTGTGAAGGAAGAAGTAACACCGTTTGGGGAAAACGCGACGGATCAAGAAAAGGCTGCACTCAAAGAATTGAAGAAGAAAGATTATAAAGTGTTGTTTATAATCCATCAATGTGTTGATCCAGATAACTTTGAAAAAGTTAGCGATGCAGAATCAGCAAAGGAAGCATAGGAGATTCTTGAAAAGTCATTTGGAGGTGCAGAGAAGGTGAAAGAGGTGAGGTTACAAACTCACAAGAGAATCTATGAGTTGCTTCAGATGGAAGACAACAAAAGTATTACAGATTTCTTCACCAGAGTTACAAAACTGGTGAATCAAATCAAAGTATGTGGAGAGGTGTTGACATCAAGGTCAGTTGTTTCAAAGATCTTGAGGTCATTGGCTCTAAAATTCGACCACGTGGTAGTAGCCATAGAAGAGTCGAAAGACTTGTCAGCATTGACAAAGGAAGGGCTTCAAGGGACGCTTGAATCTCATGAACAAAGGATGACTGAGAGAGCTGCAGGAAAGTCGAAGAGTGATATGGCTTTGCAGGCGTGGTCAGAAAATGAAAGGAAAGGCAAAGGAAACGTGAATGGAAACAAAGGTAGAGGAGGCAGTAATTTGACTCAGAAGAAACCTTGGAACCAAGGCAACCAAAGAGGTGGTGCTGCAGGTAAAGGAAAAGGTGGTGGTCGAAAGCCAGGCAGATGTCACATTCAATGTTTCAATTGTCAGAAGTATGGTCACTATGTTAGTGATTGTCCAGAAAGGAAGAAAAATCAAGAAACTGATGCAAAGCTGGCGAAACATGAAGAAGAAGAGACGTTATTGATGGTCACAACGAAAGAAGAAGAAAGATTCCAAGATCAGTGGTACTTGGACTCAGGATGCTCATCACACATGACTGGAAGGAAAGATTGGTTTGTCAACATGAAGCCCCCGTCGAAGAACACAGTGAAGTTTGCAAATGACAACACTCTAGTAGCTGAAGGTGTTGGTGATGTTCTGATTATGAGGAAAGATGGCAAAAGGTCAACAATTTCCAATGTGTTGTACATACCAGGCATGAAGAGTAATTTGCTCAGTATAGGGCAGCTTGTCGAAAAAAACTACAAGGTAGTTGTCGAAGACAAGATGATGAGAGTTCTCGACGCAAGTGGTAGGTTGATCTTGAAGGCTCCAATGTCTCAGAATAGGACCTTCAAGATTGGTTATGGCATTTTCGACTAGGCCATCTCAACTTCAATGACATCAGAGAACTGAAGAGAAGAAATACGGTTTCAGGATTACCAGAAATCGACATTCCAAGTGAAGTATGTGAAGAGTGCGTTCAGTCGAAACAACACAAGAATAGCTTCAGCAAGGATGCAGGAAGGAAGTCGAAGGCAATTCTTGAAGTCATATACTCTGATGTATGTGGTCCAATCCAGGTGGATTCGATTGGTGGCAACAGATATTTTGTCACGTTTATAGATGATTTCAGTCGAAAGTTGTGGACTTACCTCATCAAGAAGAAAAGTGATGTGATTGAGGTATTTTCCAGATTCAAATCCATGGTCGAAAGACAGAGTGGTCGAAAGTTGAAGATTCTGAGGACAGATGGTGGTGGAGAGTATGTGTCGAAAGAGCTCGATACATTATGTGAAAAAGAAGGGATTGTGCATGAGGTGGTGCCACCCTATACACCACAGCAAAATGGAGTTGCAGAACGAAAGAACAGAACCATCATGAATATGGTGAGAAGTATATTGAATGGAAAGCATCTACCCAAAGAATTATGGGGAGAAGCAGTTTCGACAGCAACATATATTTTGAACAGATGTCCGACGAAGAAGCTTGAAGGAGTCACACCAGAAGAATGTTGGTCTGGTGTTAAGCCTAGTCTCAGTCACCTGAAGGTGTTTGGATCTATAGCACATAGACATTTGCCAGATCAGTTGAGAAGGAAACTTGATGACAAGTCGAATCAGATGATCTTGATAGGATATCATTCGAATGGAGGTTACAAGTTGTTCGACCCAGTGAATAAGCAGGTAGTGATCAGCAGGGACGTGATCATAGATGAGCTTAAAGAATGGGATTGGAAAGAGAAAGCCAAGAAAGATTCAGTGAGAATCTCTTGTGAAGAACCAGCCACTGAAGTCGAAAGAGAAGTTCGACAGGAACCAGTTGCAGATGAAGCAGGTTCAAGCAGACCTCGACGAACAAGACACATGCCTGCAAGGTTGCAAGAATGTGTAATCACATCAGATGATGTGGTCGATGAAGAAGGTGAGCTGGTACATTATGCTTTCTACGCAGATGTCGAACCAGTCAATGCAACTGAGGCATTGAAAGATTCGAAGTGGGTGAAAGCAATGAATGAAGAGTTATAATCTATCGAAGTCAACAACACCTGGTCTCTTGTCGAATTGCCTCAAGGCAAGAAGGCAATTGATGTGAAGTGGGTTTACAAGGTAAAGGTGAATCCTAGAGGAGAAGTAACTCGACACAAGGCGAGACTTGTGGCGAAAGGATTTCTTCAGAAGGAAGGAATCGACTTTGATGAAGTGTTTGCACCTGTTGCTAGAATCGAAACAATCAGGTTGGTTGTTGGTCTAGCAAATATGAACAAGTGGCACACATGTCAGATAGACGTGAAGTGTGCATTCCTTAATGGTCCCCTAGATGAAGAAGTTTATGTCGCACAACCAGCTGGGTATGTGAAACGAGGCGAAGAAGGAAAAGTGTACAGGCTGCATAAAGCCCTGTATGGACTTAAGCAAGCTCCAAGAGCCTGGAATAAGAAAATTGACAGCTTCTTAAGGGAGAAGGAATTTGTGAAGTGTACAACTGAGCATGGAGTATATGTAAGAAGAAGCAATGGCGAATTGCTTATACTATGTCTCTATGTCGATGATTTGTTGATAGTAGGAAGTTGCAAGAAGGAAATCGAAGATTTCAAACATGACCTGAGTGAGGAGTTTGAAATGTAAGACTTGAGAAATCTCTCATATTTCCTTGGCATCGAATTCTACAAGACTAGTAGAGGTTTGATGATGCACCAAAGAAGATATGCATGCGAAATACTCAAGAGATTTGAGATGCAAGATTGCAACTCAACTTCGACTCCAGCTGAGACCAGACTGCAACTATCGAAGGATTAAGATGAAGATGATGTCGACCCAACCCAATATAGAAGACTTATTGGGTCACTTAGATACCTTTGTCACACAAGGCCTGACTTAGCATACAGTGTGGGTATGGTAAGTAGATTCATGCAGAAGCCAAAGGTATCACACCTAACAACGACGAAGAGGATATTGAGGTATCTGAAAGGGACTCTCGACTATGGCATTTTATTTCCTGCAGCTGATGAAGGGAAATAATGCAAGTTAGTGGGATACACAGACTCTAGCTGGTGTAGTGATGCAAAAGATAGAAAATCCACAGCTGGATATGTGTTTATGTTAGGTGGTGCACCAGTTTCTTGGAGTTCGAGAAAGGAGCCAGTAGTGGCATTGTCATCATGTGAAACAGAATATATAGCTGCTTCTCTTTGTGCATGTCAAGCAACATGAATGGTGAACTTGGTCGAAGAGATTACAGGGAACAGTCATGGAGCAATTACCATGAAGATTGACAGCATGTCAGCTATTAACTTGGCGAAGAATCCAATAGCACACGGTCGAAGCAAGCACATCGAAATGAGGTTCCATTATCTTCGAGAGCAGGTAGCAGAAGGGAAGATGAATTTGGAACATTGCAGAACTGAGAATCAGATTGCAGATATCATGACGAAGGGAATGCAGGTCGAAGCCTTCAGAAGACTAAGATCGATGATGAATGTAGATAGTTTAGACATAATGAATTAGGTGGTGTGTTAAATGTAATTCATAGTGTCGAAGTCGAAAGTATTCATAGTGTCGTCGAAGGTGTTTCGACAGAATCGTGTTAGATTTGGTTTTGATTAGATTTGATATGATTTAGATTAGATTTGATATTTTGGGCCTTTAGAGTTTTGGGCTTTGTAAATCTAAATCTATAAATACCTGTACTTTGTAGAATGTAAAAAACACAACAAGCAGTGAAGATTATCACAGTGCTAGTAGTTGTAATCACAGTTGCAGTTCGCAAGTGATCAATATACTTTAAAATCCCACAGTTCGTGGGTAACACATTCTCTTCTCCAAATATTTCTCTCTTCTCTCTCTTTTATTTCTTGCTGTTCTTCTTTCTTTGTTCTTCATTGCTATTGCGTAGTGGGTTTGTGAACAATCTTGAGATCAAGATTGAAGTGGAATTCTCATAGGGTGTGGCGAATTTCCAACACGCCTGACAAATCTTCCAGCGAAGCACTTCCAATAGCTACTGGAATTTGAAATCAAATTCGCCTGGTCCTTCGTCAGGTTTTCGCCTGGCGAAACCTTCCTCTCGCCACTCCTTTGCCAGGCGAAGGTCTTGAATTTTTCCGACACGCAACTTTCTCTGTTTCATTGTTTTTTCTTCCGATTTTTGTCGCGCCCTTTTTACAAAAATTGCTGCAAAACTAACAATAACATCAAAAATACCAAATATAGACATTAATTCAAAAATCACTTAAAAAATAAGTTGTTTCGCATTCAGAAATTTGGAAAAGGGCTTAAAAATGCCATAAATTGATCTGAAAACCATTCTAAACCAGTCACCTATCAATGGCATTATAACCTAACTCCTTAAAACAACCTAACAACTCAAAATAACTCCATCTATCAACATCTATTTTCCAAATTAGCCATCTCACCCCCGTCGTACACACTGCATCCGTCATCAATAAATTCACCACTGTGATGGATTTTTTGGTGTAAATGTTCATCCATTTCAAACTATGCCCTAAGTAGAAGCGAAGAAAAAAGAAATATTTCAAAACATTTGCATAAACCTAAAACTACAACATTAAAATTTTGCAGATTAATCAACTCAAACATACCTCTAATGAGCAGTGGTATTTTCGATTTCACCTTGAACAAACATGTTCTCCTCAAATTGAAGTTGATGCACCTTCAGGAAACAACAATGGTTGCGTTAGGGTTTGATGGAATACTTCTGAATGTCTCATTTCAGTTCAGTTTCTTTTTTAAGGTTGTCGACTCATATTCCACATGGCAGAAAATATCCACATCAGCTACACGTCTGCGCCACATGTACACTAACATTGACTTTGATTAACGGGGCTAACAAAAAGGATAAACATGACACTATTTGAACAATTAAAGGATCAATTTATAACTTTTTAAAATTAAGGGACCAAAATGGACCTCGAGGTAAAGTTAAAGGATCAAAAATGGTATTTTGCCTAAAAGAAATTACTAGCTAACGGTACATAACCACTAATAGTGAAGCCATTTAAAATATACAATCCACGCATTTTAGACCCTTTAGCCATGATCCATATACCATGTGAAATTTTTAATACCCCATGTTCAAATCTAGTGCAATACCATTGATCATCACATTGCAGAGAAGGAATTCACGATTATCAAATATTTTAAGTCTAACCATATCAATACCATGAATTGTGCAAGCCTTATTATTAATGAGTTAGAAAAATCAACATTTTTTCAATTCAGAAGTCTCAAAGTATTTTTTCCATAGGCACACATGATAAGAGCATATTGAGCCAGTGACCCTATTCTTATCTATCTCTAAACTAGTCATCACTAGTGAACCAACACCCTCATAACCAACCTCAAATGAGGAAACTATAATTTGAATAAAATCATCCTTTTCACCTATTTCGAGACAATCCTTTTTAAAGTGAACAATTTTATGACAAGTGAAACATTATAACCTTGTATTATGAAAACCATTTAATTATGACTTCACTATACTCTCACTCATTCCTTTTAAAGCACTTAAGCCTTCACTCTCAACCTTCAAATTTTACATTTTCATAGCTTATTGGATCTTATAACTAATTGAACATTCTCCATGGCCCATGGGGATAGTTTCTTCCTTCCCATAAATAAGGGTATTCTTAAAATGCTCAAATGGCCTGGGTGATGAGCTCAACAAGCGTAAAACATTGTCCTCATCATTAATCTTTGCCTTAATATTTTGCAAGTCATCAAGGATCTTGTTGAATTCTCTTAATTGCTCCATAATAGATTTGTTTTCTATCATTCTAAAAGAGTATAATTGTTGTTTCACTCACAATCTGTGAGCCAATGACTTCATAATATTCATTGATTCAAGTTTGACCCACATCTCCACAACAGTGTTCTCACTGATGACTTCCATTTGAATTTTATCTCGAGACATAAAATGGTACTCATGGACTTATCCACCATCTATGTCTTCATTTTTTGTGTTAGGCCCACAAACATTGATGTCTCACCTTTCAATGCTTCTACACACGTGTTTTGAATTAAGCTTGCTTGCATATTTAATTTCAACAGCGCACAATTGTTGTCTCCAAAAAAAATCATGATGTTCCACTTAAAATCCATGGTGATCAATTGTAAAATTAACCATTTTGCCCCACGGCGGGTGCCACTTTTCGTGAAAATTGATATAATGAGTCACACCAAGAATAATGATGTGTGAGACAAAGAATAATGAAAACAAAAAAAATAAATGGCCTCAAACATAATTAATGTGCCAAATAGTATTAGAAAATCCACACAAACAAGAATAAAATAAAATACGAGTATATACTCACATTGTGTTTACTCAGTTTAATCAAACTGATCTACTATGAGAAAAATACGAACTCTCTTATTCCCTATATTTAAAAAATTGTTACAAAATATTATAAAATGAGTTACGCGAAAATAACATTTCAAGTTCTTAATAATAACTCATATTTTACCAAAATGTTTCTTAATCTCTCATCCTCTCGATATATGAATCATATAAACCTAAAATATTTAGAAGTGTTTACTAATCTGCGTATATATCTCCAACCATCTTCCAATTCTCATAACAATGACTCTTAAGAATCTCTTCTTTTATCTCTTTAAGTTTCTCTCACTAAAATTTTACAAACATTTATAAAGGTACAAAACCTAAAAAAACAATTTGAGAACCCGAAATGCGCCCAACACGCCTGACCCATCTATCTTATGCTCGACCCCCCACCCAAGCCTCATGCCAATGCGTGCGAGTCGCGACAGTGTTGAAAACTAAAAACTAAAAACTTTTGCTGAATCACTTTTTGAAGCATGCTTCCACACAATTTATGTTTGATGCATATATAATTCACTATTCGAAAGAGTTAATTTGTAAATGTACTCTTCACTGTTTGAGTGAATTAACTCCTAAGGTGGAGTTTGGATGAATGGATATTTTGAAGTAATATAATTTTTTTAATAAAAATTTAAATAGATTTGGAGTTTTTATTTTTTAATTTTTTAATTTATTTAATTTTGCTGCCGATTTAATTGCCACATTTGTGGTCAAAGAAAAATATGGTGACACATGGTCAAATAAAAATTCAGAATTTTGAATAAAAGATATTTGTCAAACCATTAGATTGTAACAAGATCCAAAGTGATTTTAACAGTTAAATTTTTTGAATCATTTTTATAAATTTGAGGCCAAATTTAAAATTTAAAAAGTAGATACCAATATGCATTTTTGGAAAAATTTTAGGTAAAATTTTAAAATTTTGAAAATATAAAAAATAATTTGCAAAATTCAAAAAATTAATAGGAATCAATTTGACAATCACATAGCAAATAGTTAGAAGGATTTTCAAATTCTTTATTTTTAAAAGTCATTTAAAAAATTTTAAAATTTAATTTGAATAAGATATTTTATAAAAAAATTTCTCTGATTTTTTCATCAAATCAATAAAATTTGTCTTAAAAATTATAAATCATCTTAAAAGTTAATATTATCTCAATATATTATTTTTCCAAACACACTATATTCTAGTTGAATTTTTAAAGACACTAGTTTAGAATTTGCATTATAAGTACACAATACATTCATACATATACTAGGATGTATTTGAATTGATTCTAGCAGAATTGAGTTTGGTAGAATTGATTTTAACAGAATTTAGTTTAGCAGAATTGATTTATGTTTGGATACATTTATGTAAAAGTGAGTTAAACAATAAATTTCATGTAAAAATCATCCAGAATCAATTCTAGAGGTAGAAGCTACAAATTCTGGGCCCGTTTGTTTTGGTTTTTAAAAAAAATGATTTTTATAGTGTAACATAATTTTGTAGAAAAAATTTTTACAAATAAACTTTTCATAAAAGCTTCAAATAAAAATTTGGTTTGAATAGTTATTCTTAAAATGTTATTTTAGGTATTTCATCATTTTATCGAAAAAAATTTTGGATATCAAAATTTTAAAAAATCACTTAATTGTGAAGCTATTTCAAATAGCTTTTCATGAAAATCATTTTTGAAATACAATTTTTTGAAAAAATTGTGATTTTGACTATGTTTTGGTCTTCAAAAATGTATATTAATGTTATAAAATGTCAAAATTAGTCTTTTAATTTATAAAAAACAAATTTCCAAAAACTTGTAATATTTTGAAAAACGTTTTTGTAGAATCCATTTTTAAAAATAAAAAGAAAAAATCTATTTTTTTAAAGCTGAAACAAACTGACCCTCTAACTTCAAGTAGAATCAATTTTGAAGGTAGAAACAATTCTACTTTTGATAAAATAAACACCTCAAAATTACCCAGAATCAATTTTACATCTCTAAAATTGATTCGGAGTCTTCCAAAAGTCAATCCAAACATGCTACTAGTGTATATAGAATAGAGGAGGGTATCTTAGATGTTGTATGTTAAAGACAGTTTCACGAGGTTTTGATTGAAGAAAGAAGGAATTGTGGGCAACATATGAGTAGTGGTTGGTTGCCTAGTCGGGAGAGATACCTCTTTTCTAGGGACCAAAATTTGTAAGGCTAATGCACATGGGTTTGTTTGTTTCATCTCATTTATAAGTCTTCAAACATTGTATACACCCATGTTGTTGCATCAAGTTGGTCTGTTGTTGGACCAAAATTGTGTTTTGTAACTGTAACAAATTTTCTAGAAGATAGTAATATTTTTTTTATAGGATTGTAGAGACTAATTTTTCGAACTAGGAAATTGTCGCAGAAGGTAAAATAAAAAAAATAGTAAATTATATATATTAAAAATTAAAAACGGAGTAAAAGAGATAATCAAATTAAGTACTACGAATAAAATAACAACAAAAACAAAACATACAACTAGACATAAAAGAAAAGAACACAACAAAGACTAAAGAAGAATAACTCATAAATTAATGGAAAGAAAACAAACTAAACTATAAGAAAGATAAAGGAATGTTAGAATTCAACAGATGAGCACAATGACAGATCCAAAATCCTAAATTAAAGAGTGAACTTTTTAATTTAGTGTTTTTTCATATTATTTTATAGTTTATTTAAACTAAAAAAATTATATTTTTGAAATATTTTACCCGATCAAAAGACTATATTTTTTTAAAGAATAATAAATAAAGTTTCATATATTTCAGGATTTTTTAAATAAATTAGAATATTTATCACTTAAAATTTAAAAATGAAATATTACCAATAATGGATAGTTAGTGATCATAATCAAAGACTAAATCTAAAGAGAAAGAGAGGAAAGAATAAAAGAAAATATTTTATCTATTATATTGTATTGTTTTAGTTTATTTTATGAATAAGTTTATATTATTAAAAAGAAAAAACAAAGTATAAAATTAGGGAGATAAAACTGACTAAAAAAAGAAGTTAAAAAAAATAGACAAAAAATAGAGTTCAATATATTATATAAATTTGCTATTTTAGAGATCATTTTTACAAAAAGTTTTTCATACACAGTAGAATGACGGGTTGTCACAATTTCTTTCTCATCGGTGTGAGTGTTATGTTTGATGTCTATAGTTTTTTTTAGCTAAATTTTTTCAAAAATCTCCGTATCATGAGTCATTTTCTTAATATCTTAGCATAATTTTAATAAAAGAATTTGCGTATGTTGAATTGGCCTATTAGTATCATCTATTTTTTATTTTATTTTTTGTATATTCTCATTTACAAGCATGTCTTTCTGAATAATGATTGTATTCTTTCTTTATAACTCATATACTATTTTTTTTTTCAACAATCAATGAATTTCATTAACATCAAAACTGCACAGGGGGTGTAGAAAAACCCACTACAAACAGAAAAACAACCAATACAACAGTACTAGTTTTTCAAACACCGCTAAGGAAAAGAGTACCAATCCTAAAAAGCTAAAAGGACTTTCTTACAAGCTAATGACAGCCACTTCCAACAGAAACATTTAATGGAATCTACAATCTCCATAACAGTCTTCTTCTTATTACCAAAAATTCCACAGTTTCTGTTGTACCAAAGATGCCAAACAGTTCCCACCCAAATAAACGTCCCTTTATAGTTCTCAGTGGTCTTCTTAATGAAAGTCTCGAACTCCACCATAGACCCTAAACAACTATCACGAATTTGTCTGTCAAAACCCAGCCATCTCTCTATGTTTCTCCAAACATCTTCTGCAAAAAGCACTTCAAGAAAACGTGATTGATAGACTCCTCATCCTTCCTACAAAAACTGCATCTAAGTTCTTCACTAGTTAGCTTAACATTTCTCCTAATCAACAAGTCTTGTGTTGGTAACCTGTTCCTAATAAGCTTCTAAGCAAAAACCTAAACTTTTGAAGGGATTCTCATCTGCCAAATTTTGTTGATACAAGCCAAACTCTCGGCATTCAATCTGCTATCCACCCTATTAATAGTGAGACTGTTGTAGCAGCTTTTGACAGTGAATCCAACCTCACTACAATCTGCGACACTATGCATTGGCTCCCATGTGAAGACGTCAGCCTCCCCCTACTAGGATTAAATTCCTTCAGCAAGAGCAAAAGGTCCAATTTCTCCCTATCCAAAGACGAGTCAGCAGGGAAAGAACTGAAACTAACATTCCACACCCAATCGTCTCTACTCCAATCACCAATTTTGTCTACTGAACTGTAGGAAGACTTAGCTAACCTAAACAGATAAGGAAATTCATCCTTGAGAGCGACATCCAATGCCCATCTATTGTGCCAAAAAGAAATACACGATCCATTCCCGAGTTTGCACTTTATGTTGTCCGTGAACGAATTTCTGTTCGACACTACATCCTTCCCCAAACCTTTTAAATCTCTTCACCATAAAGAGTCAAACTTGACACCTTTATCTTCTTCTTGATTGATCAGGAACAAACGCGTATTAACACCGTATTTGCTAACCAACATTTTCTTCCACCCACTGTCTTCCCCTTGCACCAGCCTCCACTTCCACTTTAGCAAAAGGGCCTGGTTAAAACAAGCAAGATCCTTAATACCAAGCCCTTTTCTCTCTTTGGGGAGACACATTGTGTTCCAATCAACCCAATTATTTCCTTTACTTTGATCACTGCCTCCCCACAAAAACCTTCTCTGAATGCTTTGTAAAATCTTTAAAACACCCACCGACACTTTGTAGAATGAAAACACATACAACGGTAATGCATTAATGACTGAATTTATTAAAACAATCCTCCCTCCAACTGATAGTTTCCTACTCTTCCAAACTGAAAGCCTGCTCTTGACTTTATCAACAACGCTTTTCCACATACAATGTCTCCTAGGGTTGTCTCCTATGGAAACACCTAGGAAAGAACAAGGAAATTCTAGTAAGTCACAGTGCAGGAAATTTGAAGCAGCGATCTTGAAATCAGTTGACAGGTTGATTCCACCTAGCATACTCTTGAAAAAATTAACCTTGAGGCCAGTTAACAGTTCGAAACCACGTAAAATTCCCTTCACGCACCATAAGTTGCTCCACTTAGCTTCTCCCAATAGTAATGTGTCGTCGGCGAATTGAGAAATGCTCACATTTGCCTCTGCCCCAACTCTGAAACCAGAGAAAAGTCCTTCCAACTCAGCCTTTTTAACCAAAAGAGTAAGCACCTCCATTACAAGAATAAAGAGAAAAGGGGACAGAGGGTCCCCTTGTCGCAGACCTTTACCAACACGAAAGTCTCTCGTCGTACTCCCATTGACAATAGTAGACATAGATCCGTTACAAACTAGGGCTTAGATCCAAGACAACCATTTTGAGCCAAATTTCATCTTACTGAGCAATCTATAAAGTAAAGACCACGAAACACAATCGTACGCCCGTTCGAAGTCAATCTTAATCATCATACAAGACAAAATTCTCCTTTTGGCATAATCAATGGCCTCATTAGCTATTAAAACCCCGTCAAACGCACACCTGCCAGTGACAAATGCAGTTTGCTCTGCAGAAACTAGGGAGCTTAAAACCTTTCTGAGTCTTCCTGCTAACAGTTCTGACAAGATTTTTTTATAGCAATTCACCAGGCAGATAGGTCTATAATCCCTTAATGATTGCGGATTCCTTGACTTGGCTACTAAAGCTAAATTAGACGCAGAAACAGCTTTGGTGAGAACGAGATTACCATAAAAATCCGACACGAACCTGAACACGTCTTCTTTAACAACTTCCCAGCATTCTTGGAAAAACGTAAAAGTGAGCCGTCTGGACCAGGGCTCTTTCCCCCATTGCAACCCCAAACCGTATCCTTGACTTCCTCTTTAGAGAACTCCGCTTCCAAACCAGCTTTGTCGGCTTCAGATAAAGTCTTCAAACCTAAATCTTCAAAGGAAGGACAATTCATAACAGACTCCTTGAAGTTCTCCTCAAAGTGCTTGCTCACTTCAGATTTCACCCCAGCCACATCGTCAATAATACCTCTGTCAGTACTGACCTGCCATATGTTGTTTCTCCTTCTTCTCCTACCCACAACCTGATGAAAATACCTAGAGTTATTGTCTCCCTCCTTTAGCCATAAGTCCCTAGCTTTAAGTCTCAACATCTCTTCTTGCCTATTCAGGTTGCTCCACACATTATCAGTGGCTGTAGATCTCTTTCTAACCATTTCCTCAATGCTCACAAGACCTCTA
This sequence comes from Lathyrus tuberosus, assembly GCA_022829125.1. Classification (NCBI taxonomy): domain Eukaryota; kingdom Viridiplantae; phylum Streptophyta; class Magnoliopsida; order Fabales; family Fabaceae; genus Lathyrus; species Lathyrus tuberosus. The sequence goes on along the minus strand of JALAZF010000799.1, from coordinate 1,430,726 downwards.
ACCTAGAAACTTCACCGTCTATGTCGTTAAGGTCATCTATAGCTTCCTCTACTTTAACTTCTATCCAACCAAACACGTCTCGTCTCCACCGGATGAGATTTTTCTTTAAAATACCCAGTTTCGTTTTAAGCACGAAATCACCTCTACCACGGATATTCTCTACCTCCCAAATGGATTTCACAAACGGAAAAAACTCAGGGTGCTTCAACCAGCTGTTGTTGAAGAGAAAAGGTTTAGGACCCCAGTCTATGTCCCTAACCATTATCCAGACAGGGCAGTGGTCAGACACTTCCCTTCTACCTATGAACTGGCCTTTAATCTTCCACTCTACTAAAAGATTTTCAGAAATTAAAAATCTATCTAACTTGCTCATCGAGTTCCCTGATCTGTTAAACCAAGTGAAATTTCCTCCAATACAGGGTACATCTTCACAATCAATATCAGCAATGAAGTTCCTGAATTCCTCTATCTCCTTACTCCCTCTAGGGCTCCCTAGACCTTTTCTTTCATCTCTGTAGGCCACAGAGTTGAAATCTCCTCCAATAACCCAATCACCCCTCCCAAGCCTCCTTTTTATGTTCACCAAACTTGACCACAAACGCCTTTTCTTAGCCAAATTACAGGAAGAATAGACATTAACGAAAAACACTTCCTTGCCTTTCCAAAACACATTGATACCCACGAAACCTTCACCTCTAAAACTACTAATTGGCTCCATGATACCTTTTCTCCATAAGATAACCATGCCACCAGCTTTACCAGTAGCACCAGAATCTGTCCAATCCACTTCAGAGTTGCCCCAAATGGAGATAGCTAAATCCCTATAAAAAAAACTCCTTCTTAGATTCTTGGACGAAATAAACATCGACCCCTTTCGACTGGATCAATCTAGCCACTTTTTTCTTTTCACCACGTTTCCACACCCCCTTATGTTTAAAGATAGAGCATTCATTGATCACACTTCGATTTAACCGCCCTCTTGTTCTTACCTGCTTCGTCCCTCCCCTCTAAGGCACAAATCTATTTCTCCAGGTCTATTCCGATGTTATCCACTCTAACACCCAGCGAGACGACTAAATCCCTAACCTTGCTTGTGACTCTACTTTAAACTTCATCCCAAAATCACTTGTTTCCCTTTAAAATTTTAGAATCCGTAACCGAGTGACACCGAGAACTGAGTTGAATCTCATCCTTTTCTCCCGAATGAGACCTCCCTCCTGTCTTATTCCCCTGCGTATAACCTTCTTCATCTGATTCTTCTATAGGATCTTCAGATGGCGCCTGACAGATGGCAAATCTGTTGGAATTCTTCTTAAGCACTTTTCTCCCTTTGGAACATACAGAATTTAACCTTTTGGGCCCATCTTCGCACAACTCAAGAGAAGCTTCAACCTTGTCATCCTTAAGTATTTCAACTGGACCTACCTTTTTTACAACAGTAATAGACTCATGGGCCTTATTAGAAACGTGGGCCTTTAAACTATCATCCTTATCTGATCCACTCAAAAAAGGCCTACGAGTTGAAATAAAATTACTCAGGTCCTCCGTCTCACAAACTCTTGACTTTTCTGAAGTACTTTCTGCTACTGCAGCAGAAGAAATACTCTTTCTTTCCTTCTGCCTATCCTCAATGCTAAGAACCTTAAAACCTGAGCTATCTCCCTCGAGCTCCGTGTTTTGCTGAAATGAGAACTTTTCTGACACACTTTTCTTGGACTCAGAAGATACAAATGAGCCTTTTGGGCTCCCTACTCCAGGAGTAGGTCTGCTCCTATCTGCACTACTTGTACCGACCTCGTTAACCTCCCCTACTCTGGTGAACTCCTCCCTTGAGGTCCACCACCTACCATTATCCTTCATTAAAGAATCAACAGATTCCTCCGAATTCGAATAAGAAGAGTCCAAAACCGGTCTAGACTGAAACGAAGCTCTAAATCCTTTCGAGTATTCAACCATTCTAACACGATAAACAATACCGTTGATAGAAACTCTGAAAATTTCGTCAATAATCTGACTGCAATGAGTTCTGATCATCACGTTGGCAACGTCTAATCTAGAGAAGTTAAGAGAGTCTTCTTCACAGCTAATGTATTTCCCTACTTTAGAAGCCAGGAAATCAAAGAAACTAACGGACCAAGCATGGCATGGGACACCATAGATGTGAATCCATGTTAAACGTTCTGGGTCTATATCACCAGGTTTCCATCTTCTGACTTCCGTGAACCATTGTTCCAACCACCATTTCGCACTAGAAATCAACTCCTCTATTTCTCTAGGATCTGATTCTTCCAACAAATTGTTGTGGTAGATTTTTCTACCTGCTCATTAATTTTTTTTAACATAAAATGTCTTCATTGTTATCTTTTTCTTTTTCAACTTAGCAACATTTTTTACACTACAATATTCTAATAAGTGACCAATAATATGATAAAAAAAATATAGTGAAGGGTGTTTTTCGTAATCGACATCAACATTAAATGCATAACCCTCCATTTAAATAAGAAATAAATTGAGCAAAAATTCTAACAAATCAAGATCTATCTTACATATAAGAAGATAGATGCCTAGGAAAAATACTATAATGCCCTTTGCTCACACAGCCTCCATGTTGCCTTCTGCTTCTCCTCCATCTGGAGTTTGTGGACGTGGCCGATGCTGAGATTGGTCTTTTGGAAATCCTTTGTTTGCATTTCTTTATTCCTTCCCTTTGTTCTTTCTCTTTATGTTCCTCTCTTTCTCTCTCTGTCTTCTTCTAAATAAAATGCAGAACTACTGTTGATTGCATCGCGACATCAGCTCGGAAATCGTTTTTCATGCTTTCACGGGTTTACCAAAAAATATACATATCTATAATTGATTGTTAGGGTTTTGACTGATTTTGTTATTATTGTAGGGTTTGGGGAAAAAAACTAGGGTTTGGTTGAAGACGAATTTCAGGAAGCCAAAGATGAGAAACGGTATGATCGGTGGTGGCTCAGACTCTGCTATTATACCAATAGGTGTTATTATTTTACATTTTCTTGCCTGGTGTGAATTTTTTTTTTGGAAATGATGGTAGCGTTGTTAGAATTCGTATTCAATTCAGTGTAATTCGGTTTCGATTCGCCGCTGTTTGAATTTTAATTGATTTTCAAGTGGCTTTTGGTTTTCAATGTTGGTTCTAAGGGATTAGAGTTCTTATTTGGTTTGTCTTGAATTTCAACAGGTTTGGATTTGGCTCAGCCCCTGCACAATTGCGTAGGTTTCTTGAAGGTGGCAGATCACGACTAGATACCATGTGTGACCACCTGCTGATTTATGATATCTAAATTGCGTGCCTCTTTTGTGAATTGTGATATGCGAATCTCTTTTCACTGCTGTGGATTTTTCTTTGTATGAGTTTGTGTGAATTTCTGAGGTTTTCTGTATGTTTTGTATATGTTAAACTGTTTGTGCGTGTCTGAGGCTTTTGTTCATGTGTATGAATGAGGTTTTTGTGAATGATGTTGTTTCGTGATGGTGTGAAATCTTTGCTCTGACTGTGTATTATGGCTCACTGTGTGAATGTGATTTTTCTGGTGAATTTGAATTGGTGGTGATGATAATTTGAAGGCTTACTATTGGTTGAAATTCTAATTTGTTTGAATTATTATTATTATTCTCAGTTTGGTTTTGTGTTATTCTTCTTTTTCTTGAATTTAGTCTGTTGAACTGTTGGTGTTTTTCAAATTGTCTTTTTTGTTTCATATATAGATCCAAAATCCTTCATTAAATGACTTTACAGTACCATTACCACTGCCATCACTTGAAGCCAGTTAATTCCACAGTGGTGACCGCGGGCGACTTCAAAAGATTGATTTATGGTAAGGGAGTCTAAGTGTTCCACCAAGATATGTCGAAATTCTTGCAAATTGGAATTGGTTTTCACAGTTGGTTTCAGAATATTAGGTTATCTATAAAACTTCTTTGGCTGGCTTTTCTCATAAAGACTTAGCTTTGACATTAAAATCATCCAACCGTCACAAAATTGCCTGAGAATTCAATGATGCTTCAACTATCTCTAGCATTTCCTTCAATCTGACAAGCTTTATTCCTGGGTTTTCTTGTAGGTGTGTTTCATGTATGACGACACAAGGTGTAGTGAGCCCATGAGGGAATGTTTTGATTGTCTTTGTTAACCAAATAAGTCTACTAACGCCTTACTAATGATGATAATTGCCGGTTGTTGCTTCTGTTTGCGAGAGAAACCTGGTCCTATCAATGAGGTTTTGCACTGTACGTGTTATTGACATAAGGCGTAAGGCTGGCCACCGACATCTTGTGAGACCACACATGGTTGCAGTTCAGGGAAACATTGGGTCTTCATCACAGGTTCACCCGAAATCGTCTGCTTCTAAAACAATGCTAAACGACAACTTTCTTAGTGGTCACATGTTCGTGAATTTCAGTACGTAGCCAAGCTGGAAAGAAATGTATTGTCTTGTATATTCACTTATTATTTGTTTTAGTTCAATTTCTTAAACTGATGAGAATTTTAGCCCACAGAACTTGATCCTGTAACTAAAATTGAAACCGCTTTGTATCTTCTAACATTAGTTGCATTTGTCCTGGCACAAATTGCTGCACAGTTCCTCAATGTGGCTTCGTAACGGTTTTGACTTCAGCAAAAACTTTGAGGTACTTTATTCAACTTATTATAGCATTTGTATGTAACATTATTACTGCTGCTGTGGGATGTGTTGCTTTCTGCAGGATGATAATTGTTGGAATGTATTGTGGCTTGAAAACTTTCCATTCTCAAATTAAACATCTTTATGATTTGGACATGTTGTTTACTATTTTGGAAATTCACTAGACAAAATCATTCACTTTGAAAATGTGTCTTGATTATGTCGGCAGCCATCACTCCATGTTTCCTTGCAGCAATCAAATATCGGATGGTGAGGTAATGTTCTAAGATGGCTACCAACAAATTGAGGTATTTTCTTAAAACTGATGTCTGTACTGCAAAGTCACAATGGGATAGGTCTTTGGGCTGTTTTTTGTGATTGTCTGGACAGGTTCAGATATTGGTGGCGGCACCGACGCTCCCCAGGTTCGGATATTGGTGACGGCACGTGATTGAATGCTTGATGATTCAGAATTTGCGGCTTTCTTGCAATCACTGCCAGCTCTTGCTTTAGTTGAAGAGTATGCAACCTCTCCTTACCAAGTGATGATTCTAATTCATATAATCATCACTCATATAATCATCACTCATATTATAATCACATTGATAAGACTTCATAACCTGACATACTATATTATGATAATTCTTTATATTTCATCTTGAATTCGTTTTGCCCTGATTAAACTATCAATTGCTCTCTTCTTTTTCTTAACTTGTGCTCATAATTATGTGTCCAGAACTCCGTTATCAAGAAGATATCAACTTCAGTTTTATGGGGTTATTTTGCTTACATGGCAATCGATAGTCTTCCAGGGAATCAGTTTTGGGAACGGTTTATACTCCTAATTGATATATAAAATTTGACTATTTTCAGTTGTTATCATGAATTAATAATTGAAGTTTCTTATTTAATAAGTAAGTTTCTTTTACTGTGATTCAATTTGGGAACCGAGCTTTTACTCTTTTAAGGGAGATTGCTTCTGGAAGGGATCTCAAGAAGTTTCTCTCGGTATGTTGTTTCTCTGTATCATTGTTTTGTTGTCTTTTGTTGCATTTGCTTTACCCCTTGATGTTTAATACTGCAATTGACATCTTTGTTTGTTTTATGCTGATTTCAACTTCATAGTTTGTGTTAATTGTAAGTTTTGTTTTGTATTGATTAGGTCATTGATCCCTCCCATTTTTGCATCGGATGACAACACATGTTGCTTAGAGTGGAACAATGCTATGGAAAAGCTCAGCGGTTGGAGCCGTGCAGATGTCATTGGCAAATTGTTGGTGGGAGATGTTTTTGGTAGTTTCTGTCAGTTGAAGGGTTCGGATGCTATGACAAAATTCATGATTGTTTTGCACAATGCACTTGGTGGACACGATACAGACAAATTCCCACTGTCATTTCTTGATAGACATAGAAAGTATGTGCAGACTTTCTAGGCCGCAAACAAGACGGTTAACATGGATGGTCAGATCATTGGTGCATTTGGCTTTTTACAAATTGTGAGCCCTGAACTTCAAGAGGCTTTGACAGTCCAGAGACAACAGGATAGTAGTTCCCTTGCTAGAATGAAAGAGTTAGCTTATATTTGTCAAGAAGTAAAGAATCCCTTGAGTGGCATACGCTTTACAAACTCTATTTTGGAGTCTACATAGCTGACTGATGAGCAAAAGCAGCTTCTTGAGACTAGTGCTTCTTGTGAGAAGCAAATGCTGAAGATAATACGGGACATTGCTCTAGAAAGCATTGAGGATGGGTGAGTTTTCTAAGCAATCATTTATTTATAGTTTCTATGTTGTTAAATTTTATGATGTTTTGCCTTGATTTGATAAAAAGCAGCAGCATCTACTATATCTTGATTGTATATAGCTATCAAAATACCTGGTTTTACATGATTGACAATGATGTGAATCAATTTCATTTTTCCTCTATCATGCTCTTAAAATAGAGTTTTCAGACAAAGTCTTTATCAATCATGTGAACATATATAGTCCATTCGCCGTGGCGTATCGAGCCTTGGAAGCATGGAGTTGGTTTCATGAAGTTCGGTTTCGAGTTGCCATTGTCTCAGAATTTTTTCCCTTCACTTTGCGTCGACTGTAATTGAGTGCTATGAATTTTTGAACTCCAATCCATCTCGGGTGAGTCCGAAATTGGTTGTGCCTTTAGAATTCGTATTTAATTCAGTGCAATTCGATTTCGATTCACCACTGTTTGAATTTTAATTGATTTTCAAGTGGCTTTTGGTTTTCAATGTTGGCTCTAAGGGATTAGAGTTCTTATTTGGTTTGTCTTGGATTTGGCAAATATTTTTTATGGTTCAATGCTCAGTTTTTCATGTTACGGATCAAGATGGAAATAAGTTGACAGATGAGAGTGTTTTGAAGTATATTGAACAGGTATTACTAATTTACTTATAAAATATGTATGAAATATACAAAATAACTGCAAAAACAACACTTTATCAACAACAAAAAATTGCAAAAGCAACATATCAGTTAGCCGAAACTATATCATTTCACCTCTCCAGGCTTAGGCTTTTATTGATAATGGGTGATATACTTTGTTGCATATCATTTTCCTGTATTTTCATTAAGTTGGAGACTACCTCTTCAATGTTTGGTCTGCTTTCTGGTTCTTGGATCAAACAGGTTAGACCCAGTTTAACTAGCTGCAGTGCACTTGCTTTCCTACAGCTTTCAATAAGGCAAGGATCAATGAATAAACTCACTTTCTCTTCTTCATTCTCTTTGCCAATTATACTTTCTATGATTTCATAAAGCATTACTTCTCTTCCATCTTGTAGGGTAATCGAATCTTTGCCAGTGATCAATTCCAACAGCACCACTCCAAAGGTAAACACATCCATTTTGGTACTGACTACCCCTGCTTCCAGATACTCAGGAGCTAAATAACCGGCTGATCCTACAACATGTGATGTGGGACAATCAGAATTAACCATCCTATCTGATTCTTCAACAAGAGAAAATTTTGCTATCTTGGCCCTTAAATCTTTGTTTAGAAGAATGTTTCCACTGTTTATGTCCTTGTGTACATAGCAAGGCTCTGTGAAGTTATGAAGATATTGAAGTCCATTGGCAATATCCACAGCAATCTGTATCCTCCTTCCCCAACTTTGATGCTCAATGGAACTATTCTTGCTAAGCCATTCCCTTAAAGATCCATTTTCCATGTATTCATAAACAAGATAGATGCAAGCTTTGTTTTCACAGTAGCCTTGCAGCTTTATCAGGTTGAAATGATTGATCCTTTTAAGCAAATTTACCTCTTTAGAAAAATCTCCTCTCATTCTTTTAACAGCCAACACTTCCTTGCCATTGTTGAACACACCGTGAAATAAAGAACCTTCGATTCTATTCTTTGAACTAAAATTCTCAGTTGCCTCTTTTATTTCCTCAAACCTATACATTTTGGAGAGATGTTCAATGATCGCTATTTCCTCGCGGATCTCTTCTGAAAACACCATCGTTTTTTTGTTACCTTGCGCACGTTGCTTAAACAACCTTACTGATCTCTTTCTTAGCAAAAACAGAACCAGCACAAACAAGAAGGCACACAGAACCAGCACTAAGGTGGTTAAAGCAATGGGGAGTGTTTTTTTCTTTGACCTGCACTTTTTGAAGCTGCAACCACCAGGAGTTGGTGGATCGCACGCATAAAAGAATCACACGTCTACAAACCCTAGAACGTGTCGTTTGCAACTATGAAATATTTCGGGTTTTGACCCAATATATATTTGGTTTCAGCTTGATAATAATCATTTGTTAAACAAGAACAGTTCACAGGAACAATAACCTCTTTGCCCGGTGGGAAAAATGTGAGCAAAGTGGCGCCATTGACTCGGGCAAGCTCTTTCGGGTTTGATGATGTGAGGTTGGAAATCGTGTTGACGGAGTTATAAGGAGGTTTGGATCTGAAGCTCAGAAAAGCCATGTAGGATTTGTTGAAGCCATTACAGGTGTAAAGAAATACTGGAGAAGGTCCCGTAGCATCACTGTTCTTGCAGGTGAATATCGAATTTCTTGAGTAATTTTGTTGTGCCTTAGTTTTCAATGAAAGAAAAACGCTTAGAGTAAAGAAAATGAAGTTAAACACAACATAATTCATGGTGAAGTTATTTTTCTTAATGAAATTGAAAATTAAGTAGTGACTATATCAGAGAATAATGTATCAAAACATTAAACTAAGCACTAATATATCAGAATTACGTGTGAGAAGTTAAAAAGACATAGTCTAAATCATTATATTATATTATGCTGTTCATTGTATAGGCCCGCAGAAATGGTCTCACTGCTTTGGAATTAAAGGGGATGGATCGTGTTGGTCTTCTCTCTGAAGTGTTTGCATTATTAGCCGAGTTTCAATGCGATGTGGTTGAGGCGAAAGTTTGGTCACACAATGGTCGGACCGCTTCCTTAATTTATGTTAAAGACTGCACCTCTGGGACATCTATTGAAGATTCTCGGAAAATTATATGGCTCGAACGATAAAAATATGTTTTACAAGGAGATAGTGATATTAGGAGTGCAAAAACATTTATCTCTGATGTTATTATACACCCTGAAAGAAGGCTCCACCAAATGATGTTTGCCAATCGTGATTATCAGAAGACTTCAATTCTGAAGTTCACTTTAGAAACACCGTTGGTGACTGTCCAAAATTGGGCAGAGAGGAGTTATTCGGTTGTCAATGTCCAGTGCAAAGATCGTGCCAAGTTATTGTTTGATGTTGTGTGCAATTTGACAGACATGGAATATGTTGTGTTCCATGTCGTAACTATAAAGTTTGTATATTGTTAGAGTTTATATATATATATATATATATATATATATATATATATATTAATAATTGAATAGGACGGTTTGTATTTTGTTGTAGGTTAGATATGATGATAATTTTTCAATGGCCGTGATTGGTAACAATTGCAATCCCTTGCAGTTCACATGTTGCATTGCTGGATTCATCAAGCGGTGCTGTTAATAATAGGAGTATTACAACGGATGATCCGCTGGCTACTAGCAGTTGAGAAAAGGTGCATTTTTTTTGTCGTCGCCATTTGTAGTTGTATTGGATAAAATGAGTGATTGATAAATTGGCATCATATAGTAACCCTACATCTTTTTATTGCGGGCTCAATTACGTTATGATTATTTCAACAGTACTTATGTTGATGGAGAAGTGAAGAAAAATATGGCAGCAACACAGTTTGAGGCAGTAGATGCAAGAAGGTGTTTTCCATGCTATGATGAACCTGCTTTAAAGTTATTATGTATGTAGAATTCTATTCCTGATTTTCATTAATCTATTATCATCAATTTATCGAATTAATATTAGCTTTTACAAGAACTTGATTATTGTGAATTACAGGCAACTTTCAAGGTAACACTTACTGTGCCATCGAAGTTAACAGTGTTATCTAATATGCCAGTTGAAAATGAAAAGCTAGATGGTGAATTAAAGAATGTTAATTTTGAGGAGTCTCCTATCATGTCAACATATTTGGTGGATGTTGTCGTTGGATTATTTGATCATATTGAGGATACAACTACTACAGGCACATGCATCGGTCTCTTTTCAGCTTATTTTCATAAGTTATCATAAATAAGTTATAACTTATTAGCTTATTTTCATAAGTTCTCATAAATAAGTTATAACTTATTAATGAACAATTTGACTTTGTTTTTATCTTTTTGTTATCATCATTAAAGGTTGTTTATACATAAACACTAACATGATTTATGTGTATGTCATAAGCAGTTAGATAAGCTGTTTATAAAAAGAGAGTATGAATACATTTCTTTTCTGAAGGGGTTGTGGTTGGTGTATATTGATCAGTTGGAAAGAGCGATCAGGGGAAGCTTGCATTGGATATAGCTGTGAAAATGGAAAAATTATTGTTTAATCGCATATAGTTCTGTTGGTAATAAAACGCCGAGAAAGCTGAGTTAGTGGACACATTACTGAATTTCCAATTTGCGTAAAAACTGGAACATCTCATTCCTTGAATTCATGGTGTGGCAGGTTAACAGCAATGAGGAAGAAGATGAGATAAAAGCATTTTTCGGCAGCCGTATAAATATAAGTTCCGAGGCAATATACATAATTTGTAATGTTGTAGGTAGAATATAAATTATGTTCGTGGTTTGGCTTCAAGGTTTGGCCTGCGGTTCAGAATCGGGACTGTTGCGATAAAGAAAATCACTGATATATTCGACCATGTTTCGGATAATACGCGTATTTTGCGAGATCAGTTACTGAAACATCAGATATTGCATGTACCTTAGTATATTTTAGTGTCTGGCCTGATTAAAAATGTAAAATTGTTGTAAGAAGATATTATTGTGATATGTTTATGGTGTTGCCTTTGATTCAACCATCAGAAAAGTTATGTTGGTTTGAATTGGCACTAATTGTCACAGGTTGTACAACTCTTAAAATTGTGTGATTAAAGAACAATTGCAATTGGTCTTGTGGGAATGATGTAAGAATGATACAACAAACTGACACATGCTTTGGCATTAGTATACAAGAAGGATTGTGGGTTGGCAAGGGTAGCTGATTAATAGTATTGGAAGTAAGCATTTTTTTATAATTTTTGCTGGTGTAATCATGATGTGTTTACAACTTGTATACACATTTTCTTCTATACAACTTGTGTCTTAGTTTGCACCGTTTAATTTATACAACTTACCTCTGTCATACCCCAAATTTGTCCTACCTGTAGATAGTTTTCATCTGAACATTCATCCACTAACCATCATATCTGTATCCAATCCATTTGTCTGTTTTCACTTTTAATTAACCTATCTTTTTCTTATATCCATTTTTATAACCGTTTCCATTATCCATTACAAATATCCATATCCATTTTTACCTTTCCTATTATCCATTTTGTCATAAATAACCATATTTCATTTTAAATCCATTTATCCATTTTTCAACTCCATATTTTCCAATAACCAAATTCATAAACCCATATTCATTTCTAAACCAACTCTTAAATCCATATCCAAATTTCTATCCACATCCATTTATGTGTCATTATCCATTTTTTTTCATCCAATTATCCCTTTTCATTTTAATCCATTTTTGGTTTAATTACATTTTATCCATGTTTTATCCATTTTTTCCCATTATCTATTTTTTTTATTACAAAAAATCTCTACAAAATCATTCCAAAAAAACATTGACCATTTCTCATTTATTTTATTACAAGCCCAAAGTCCATTTTAAAATTACAAAAATAATGTCATGAGTCCAATACATAGTCCAAAGCTACAAGGAAATGGGAATGAAAAATACAATACAGCCAACACACTCTGCAAATTATGCTAGCACAAGCAACAACGACGACACTTGCAGCACAACAGCCAAAACTCTGCACACTGCTTCAGACCTGCAAAGCTGTGCCCAAAAACGACTTGTCAACATACCAAGACAAAAGCAATGTAAACTTAGCAAACAAGTTTTTTCGAATTTGGTTTTAAATAGAAGAGAAAATCTTTGAAACAGGGGGAGGAAAAAACCTTTTACAAAAAAACTTCAGTCGCATAGCCCCCTGGGGAATTCCTCTACCACAAATAAAATCACCAGCCATCTTGTTCTACCCACCTTCCACCAAACAACTGACCAAACTTTCAACAACCAATACTCCTGCTACCTGCACAGATCGTACGCATACCACAACTTGAGCCATAACAGCTTTTTCCACAAGCCGTTACATAAAAACCTCATCCTGATAACCCTACCTCCAAAACACCCCAGCCCACAAACCACAATCATGTACCTTTGAATAAACCAATACAATCACTCCGCAAACCTGCAAACTTTCCACACAAATGCGACAAAAATGGAGCACCACTTGTGCAATCCATTTCGCAAACGAAAAACTCCGTACCAACCTCAACAACTCACAATCCTTTCCACTCTTTCCATTTCCACCCTCGATCTCGCTCTTTAAAAGTAGACCCCAATCCTTCACTCGGGGAAGCCCTAGCAGCCAAAAAAACCTCTGCAGAAATCTCCCCCCAACACTGCTATTCCAGGTTTCCTTCTACAACCTCAAAATAAAAAAACCATTGGTGAAATCATTTCACAAACCCGAATCACAATCTTCTTCTTTCAATCCCTTTTTCAACCGAACCATCAACAAACAACTTCAACCCTTTCAACTCTCACAAATTGTCACGGTGAAAATTGGATAACAAGCTATTAGTTAACTTGTATCGCATATTTTTAATGTCACCACCGGTCTTTGATTTTATCCAAGGGAAGGGAGAAAAACCGAATTCCCACAATGCAATGCAAATGCACTAAGATTCTAAGTTCGGGGGTTGGTTATACCTATGGAAGGTGCTAGCATCCTAGATATCTGTAGTACTCTACAGGAACCTCTTGATTTTATTATGTTATCTGTTATCCGTTTTGCTAAGGGTTTAAGGGTAGGTGATTTATAATTATTAATCCTAAGTGTGCTCGACAAGATATCACATCTTGTGCCTACATATCCTGTCAGGAGGGAATCAGAGCACTTGTAGTTCCTTATTATTAAGGGTACTAAATGTTTTAAAGGTTTAGGAGAGGAAGATGAGTCATCATCTTAAGAAAACCACCACAGTTCTTTGAAAATGTTTGTATTTGTGGGGTATGGGATTGTATGTCCCTTTCTTTGAGATGATTAACATCTAATTCTCTTGTGTGGAGAATTAGGGAGGCTAAAGTTTGATTAAATAATCAAAATTGAGGGGGACTAACCTAGGAAATCTATCCTAAGTTGTCTAATTGACTTATCTTAAGGTGTCGATTATGATGCAAATGATATGCACCATGCACAATAACAAGGTTATCATGCATGGGATTTTCCCTTTGATATTTATGCAATTAATTAAATTATTTAGGCGAAGGTGCTAGCAAAGTGATGCTAGACTTGTGTCCAGTGATCAAAAGGTCGAATGCGATGCCCTAAGGCGATCGACTTACATAGGTAGAAAATTGGCTCGACGTTGGATCGAGGAATTTTTAGTTTTTGAAAAGGTTTAGAACAAAGACATAAATCAAGTAGATAATAATAAGCAAGACATAACAACAAATCGTCCTCACACGTATGACTAAGCGCGACAAGAGGTTTTTAAACGGAAACGATGTTTGGTTTAAGGAAAGTTTGATTTTAGATTTATTGTTATGTAGAAAATATGTTAGAGGTTAACTTTCACTTGAGCAAGGTTAGAGAAATTTTTATAAAAAAGATTATAAAAGAAATTCTCTTTATTATTTAATTCTTAGAGTAAAAAAAAAAGAGTTTTAAATAGAAAAAGATTTAGTGTTAGTATATTCTGAAAAGTCTTATGTCATTCTAATCTTTTTAGTTAAAGTTATTAAAAGGTTTTAATTTTAATAATTATTATAAAAAGGTTTTAATTATTATAAAAAAAAACTCCAAATTAAATTAATTATTATAAAGAGTTAAAAAGTTTTAGATTACTTGTTATTATAAAAAAGTTAAATTGATTATTATAAAAAAAAAATAGTTAATTTTAAATAAAAAGTATTAAATTATTAATAGAAGAAACAGTTTAAAGAAAACTTAATTTTTAATTATGAAAAGATTTCTTTAATTTTAATTATAAAAGTGGTTTTTTGTGATTATAAAAAAAAAAGTTTTTAATAAAGGGTTTTCTAAAAAAGTAAAAACGAAAGGAAAGAAAAACAAAGAACTGAGAGCGTTCCAACGTCACTCTCTCTCTCTCTCGTCTCTCAAAACTTCTCTCGGCCAAAAGGGTTTGGAACCCTAAATCAAAAATAAATCGCCGCCACCCTTAACCCTCGACTCCGCCGTGAAACTCAAACCCTCTCACGAACCCTAAATCAACAACGACAACAAAAGAAACCCAAATCCCCGCAATCCCGATATCCCCAATCCACTATTTTTCAGGCGATTACATATTACATTGGATTAAAGAAAAACGAAGAAAAAAGGAATGGATAAGGGTCGGCGACAGTTGGCGGAAACACGAACGGCTTTACGAACCTTCGTCTAAAGGTAAGTCCTCTCTATCTTCCTTTGTATGTTTTTGTTGAAATCTGGTTGCTTAGATTGGTTTTAAGATGTGTGATGTGGTTTGATGAATGGTTGTGAGCAGATTTTTGCAAACGTGTTCTCTGGTATGCTTGTTTCTTGGTTTTAAATGGATTGGGTATTGTGATATGAGAGAATGGTTCTTTTGTCTTGTTGAAATCTGATTGTGGTCCGTCCCCCCTCATGCGTGTGTTGTAGCTTTATATAGGCTGGGTGGGTTTTAATTTGAATTAAATATGTGGGATTGCAGTCTCGGACAGAAAGCGTGGATTTGAATATTGTCATTCTCCTTTCCGTTTTGGGCCCATGGTGCTTGATTTGGTCATAACTATGTCTTAAACATGCTCTGATTTTGTTTTTCAACATGCCTTGACATGCCTTAAAACAGTTTGAATTCTAATTAGAGTCTTTCCGTTTTCGTCTCGACGCAATTATTACTTTGTTTTGGAAAGAGTTCCAACTTGAGCATTTTAAAATCTCCTGATTCCTGACACGTATTGGAGGTTGCTTGAATGTCTCGGTTATACTTGGGACATATCTTTCGTAGTTTTGGAAATGTCTAATTTTGTTTTGGAAACAAACTTGAGGATGTTTGAACCATGTCTCAAGTCGGTTTTGGAAAGGATTGTGATTGTTGTTTTGAGCGCTTGACTCCATCTCGCTGTCTTTGTGATTCCATTTTCAGTGAAATTCAAAATCTTGTGTCGGAAGTAGGTCACTCATGTGAAATTAAGCTTGTGGCTAATTCAGTTTTATTCTTGCAGGTATTACGTCTCATGAATGCAAGTCCATGATTTTGATTCTCGGCCTGCCCGTCTAAAGAGTGGAACCTACAAGTTTGACTTGTTGCTTCTTCTCTTAACCAAGTCAGAGTAAGCTATTTCCCGTAAGTCCGATTCAAGCTTCCTTACATATACCTGCGGCTTATTATCGATTCTGACCGTCTCTTTTTCTCAGCAGCAGCGACTCCTCTCATAGGCATGGATTAAGATTTAGATTGGCACATGGAGCAGCACGAAGGTGAGAGTTTATGCTCTTACAGAAATATGCTTATTAGCCTAAAAAGGTTGCCTTTTGTGGTTAATGTTTGAGATTTTGATGATTGTTTCCCACTTCTTGCCAAATGATTAAGACACCCCATAGACAGTAATAACAACTTAAGTTTTGGTTCGAACACTTCTGGATCTCCTTGTTCAATTTGATTTTCCTCTGAGTGTCTGATCTAATGCTGTTGATTGCCCTTTTCCCCATAGGTTTTGTGGAATGCAACGAATTCACTTGCCTTTGCCAACTTCTTGAAGAGTATTGAGGTAACAAAACTATGTCATCCCGAGCTTTCTCCTTTGATTCAAAACGGTATAGTGCGACTGAAGGATGTAGCAACTCTGACCTTTGTATGATTACTTGCAGGCAACCACATGGAAGGCTTGAAATGCATTCTGCCTGTCATCAGATCAGACCTTGGTAAAGTATCGTCATTAGGGCACCTCACTACTTCACTCTGAGCTTCATGTGCTGCTGTACTGAGGTATATGTTGTCTTTCTCTTTGGTGTTATTTGATCCACTAGCTCTTTTCCATAAAATTATGCAAATAACCTTTATGTATTCCTAAGAACTAATTCATGATGCTGTAACTTGCATTTATGTGATAACATACGGTAAGCTGTTAGGAAGCTCTCGGTGGGATGAATGAGGAAGTTTGGGTGAGTCATGACAAGAATTGGCTTAACGGATGGTTTGAAGAACTCAGCAAGATGTTCATGGTTTTGCGTTGGAAGCAACCTTGAAGGATTTCTAAGTCTAGATCCACGTGTTGTAGTATATGTTATTGAGTCTTGTCACTCGTAGCTTACTCTAATTTCCTTTTCTTTTTCAGGTGCAAAGATCACATACATAAGCAGGGGGAAGTTTGCTGCGCCCGTTGATTGCAGGATTGAGACGATTTCAAGAGTCTTGTTCGAGGAAAGTTTTACGTGCGATCTCGATGGTGATCCAACCTAGAATTAACGCAGCCACTGCGCTTGTGATTGCTCCCATCGCTTTTTGTTTTATTTAATAAGCATTGTTAAGCTAGTAACCTTACTAACTTATAGGCACGTCCTGCAGGTGTAATTAAAATGTGAATAACATCACCACATGGATCAGTTTGCCGGTGGATTTGAAGCGAGGCTTATCTGCAGGGAAAGAATAGAAAGCGGACAAGTGAATAATACTGCCACGACCACCTGTTGTCAACTGAGAGCTAGAGTAGTGCTTATTCCACCTGTAATAAGTCTTGTGAAAAAAGCAACATATCACTTAATTTACAACATTTTAACTCGTTGAATGGCCTGTCATTTGTATGGTGCTCTGGAGGTCATTTTGTAATTTCAAAAGAAGCCTTTTAATTAACTGAGGCATGGCTGAACCCACTTTATTCTTCCCGTAACTTCTCTAATGTTTGTATCGTGACTCAATTGTTCAGATAAAAATTTTAAGCTTTACTTTAATTTAATCATTAACTGAAGCGGGTTGTCACGAGCAATCCAAGATCTCGGAATGATTCAGGCGGATTTAATGCCACAGCTCGAGTGGATTCGGTTCCCTTATTGTTTCTCAATATTTGGTCAACGTCCTTGAGGGACCATAACCTACTGCGCTTGCTGGCATCATTTAGAGATTCATGTGGAGCACTATTTCTAACCATTCCTTGAAGCAAAACGTATATCTCCAAATTCCACTTTAATGTTTTGTAAACATCATTTTGCAGACGGTGAAAAGGAAACATGAAGATGGCGTGAGGATGGTGAAGTTTGGAATCCCATAGTTGGAAACCCATAGTTGGAGAAAGCCTTCTGATATAGTTTTAATCTTTGTAATTTAGACAACCTTTAATTCATTGTAACTTGGAAATTTTGGAAACCTGTAGGAATAAGAATTGAATTTGTGCCATTTGAATTTTGGATTTGAGCACCTTGATAGAACTTAATCTTCTTGAATCTTAATCACACGAAAATCTCCTTGAACTTATAACTTGAATTATTGAATGGTAAACTCATCACTCGTATCTGGTATTCCAAATAAACCATAGGTATAACCTAGACCATTTGCATTCATCCTGCTTCAGTTAAATGAGCTTGAATTGGTGAATGATGTACTTGAATCTTGGGACATTGAATAATGATCCTTAATTTTGAGTCTTGGACAATAAGAACCCAAAGCCCAATCTTGACTTTAAGGATATACGGCCATAACAACACCCAAAATAACTTTGAAATGTTGATCCAAAGATGGCCCAGGAACGAGAAAGAGTCCTAAAAGTGGGGTTTAACTAACATAGAAACGTTAAGACCGCTTTGAATCAGAATTAATTGGTCATGTATCAAAGTATTTGATTGGGAAAATGATCGTTATTTCTACCTGAAACCAAAGTTCCTGCACAAACTTGTTAGTCAAAATAAACACGCACACAAAGACCGCATGATCTAAAGATGTTATGCAAAAAGAAAAGGAATCTTAGGGTCAAAAATTATGGTGCGACAGATGCCCCTATTTAAGTTTCTCCTATTCGGAGATATGGAGATCGAAATCTTCGTTTCGACGAGATAGGAGGGACTTAAATACAAACATGCACAATTTTTGGCCCTAAGATGCTGCCAAATGCACATGATATGGTATGAAATGCAAGACAAGGATCCTGTGAGGAAAATGATGTCACAGGGGATAACCGAGGTTGAAACATAAAGAAAGAAAGACCCGACGAGGATGACTCAGCAAGACAAAACTCCACGGGGAAAGAGATTACCAACTGACAATCACAAAATGTCTTGAGCAGTAGGGTGTCCTCCAATGAAAACAATAGTGTATGTTGCAAAGATAATAAGCAAATATGTCTCCCAGTATGGTTAAGCTCCTTAATTAACTGGATGTTGCAACGTCTTGAAATAAAATGCTACGAGGTTGTCTGCCTCGAGCCAAAATCTTGAAATGTAGGCTGCGAAGTTGTTTGCCTCGAGCCAAAATCCACTTGAAAAGGGTAAAATATAAACCTCCCCTAGTCTCGAGTCATAAGCCACGGACTGGTCTCAGTTTCTTCTTTAATCAAGCATTTCACTTGAAAAGGGTAAAAATAAACTTCCCCTCGTCTCGGGTCATAAGCCACGGACTGGTCTCAGTTTCTTCTTTGGGGATATAATATCTACTACTGGTTTATTGGGTAGTTCACAAAGAAAATATTACCTGCTACCGATTTATTGGGTAGTCAGCAAAGAAAAAGATTGTCTGCTACCGATTTACTGGGTAGTCTATAAAGAAAATATTACTCGCTACCGGTTTTCTGGGTAGAAAAAAAATAGGCATTACTTGCTACCGATTTACTGGGTAGAAAAGATTGCCTGCTACCGATTTACTGGGTAGTCATATTGTCTGCTACCGATTTACTGGGTAGTCAGCCAAGGAAATATTACTTGCTACCGGTTTATTGGGTAGAAAAATATTACTTACTACCGATTTACTGGGTAGTCAGTGAAGAAAATATCATATGCTACCGGTTTACTGGGTAGTCCTTAGAGAAAATATTGTCTGCTACCGATTTACTGGGTAGTCAACAAAGAAAATATTACTCGCTACCGGTTTATTGGGTAGGAAAATATTACATGCTACCGATTTACTGGGTAGAAAAGACTGTCTGCTACCGATTTACTGGGTAGGGAAATATTACTTGCTACCGATTTATTGGGTAGTCAATAAATAAAACATCTGCTACCGATTTATTGGGTAGTCGAAAAGTAATTCTGCTACCGGTTTACTGGGTAGTTCATGAAGGAAATATTGTCTGCTACCGGTTTATTGGGTAGTCCACAGAGAAGATATTATCTGCTGGGGGTAGACAAACTATTTTGAGGAGACAACCATTCGTCATCCAAATAGAAAACCTGATAACCAAACTGCTCAAATAAAGAGTTGCTACTTGTCGTCTGGTATGAATTCCAAGAAAATGTTGTAATAACCGCTGGAGAAATAATCTTCGTCTTCCATAGCAATTTTCAAATAAGCTCTTCTTGGGGAGATAGAGTGCAAAATAAATGCACGCTCGATCTAGGTTCAACAACCTAGAGATATCCAAAAAAATGTGATTGTCAGGGACCAAAGTTCAATTCAGGAAATAACTGAAAAGAAACGGTCAAACAAGACTCCATCCATTGTGGATTGAACTCAACGGGGTTTATCTTTTATCCAAAAATGGAAAAGAGAACTAAAGCAACCACCTTCCACGAGGATCGAACTCAGTGGGGAACTAGAAAGGACGCGTTCTTTCTGCCTAGGGCCGACAACTCTACTTGGAGGGAGCAGACAAAACCTAGTCACTTGGAGATAAGCGCAACCAAAGTGAAAGAACAAACAAATAAACACAGAATGCGAGATACAAAAATGCGCAAATGCCATGAACCTATATGAAAGAATGCCATGCTATGATTATGCTTATGCCGACAAAACAAAACAAGAAGCAAACTGGAGACGAAAAACAAGCATCTCGATGTGGATACTCGGCCGATCTTTGCAATATAAGAAGCATCACTGGGGATGAAATGGAAAGCCATGTATGGAAACAAATCCCACTTCAAAGCTCCAAACTTTCTCTGGGGGAAAAGAGAGCACTCCACTTGGGATAAGCATCGTGACTTCACTTAGGATTGTCAAGATAAACCTTGTGATTCTGTTGGGAATGAGAAAGATTCACTAGGAACGAATCAAACTCATGATCGAAGAAACTTCATGGGGATAAAATAAATATCCACTGCGAGCTGAAGTGATCTGGATGAGAGTTGTAATTGGATAAAATAAATATCCATTTCATCGGGGAAGCTTGAATCAATAATAGTTGAAAATAACGGAGATAAAGTTTCGAGGGGATGAAATAAACATCTGCCTTCACTGGAGAAGATTGCAATAGTGGGCAAATCCATTGAGGAGTGAAATAAACACTCGCTTCGCTGGGGGAGAGTTGAAGTTGTAAGAAAATCCACTGAGGGTTCTTAGGTTGCCGACTGGAGAAATCTTGCGTCAAATGTGCTATAACTTCTTGTAGTGAAGATTTACCGGGGATTAGTCGTGACTACCTAAAGTTAAGATTTACTGGGGAGTCATCACATCACTTAGGATAGAAACCCTTTGAGGAATGAGTGAATAAAGTCGTGAGACTGATGTAACTCTGCATTGATAACCTGCATGGTAGTCGCCATTTTGAATAACAATAGTTGTTGTGAATGGATGAAAAATAATCTTCAATTCTCACATGCCCCAGATCGTATGGTTCACGAGAAGAAGTCATCCCAAGAGGATTTTACAGAAAACTTGGCGTCCAAAATGTTCCAATGTCTTCCAACTCTTGGAGAGATTCGTCGAATCTCGACATAACTGGCCCATATTGATTGTGTTACATATAACCGAGTCTTCAAGCTTGGAGAGATTCGTCGAATCTCGACATAACCGGCTCGGATTGACGGTATTCTATACACTGAGTCTTCGAACATGGAGAGATTTATCAAATCTCGATGTAACTGCCCCAGATTGACGGTGTCCTGTATAACCGAGTCTTCAAATTTTGTTCCTTGAGGTCAGACGGCGAAAGAAACAGCTAGGAAACAACTTGCCCCTGCCCAGCAAGGTCTTCGGGTAACGTGCCCCTGGATACTATCGTCTCCTTGAAACAGTACTAAATTTTAGCTCATCAATGCCACACGTATGTTAATTTCTACGATGTCAAGCAATGTTAGCAAGTAGAAAATGTTAACTCTGAAATAGATAATGCAACGTATGTTTGTCTTGAAGTTTTATTTAAAATATTTTTGTGATTGAATTACTGATTTTATAATGCCAACACAAATTTTTGAGCATAGCTCATAGGAGTCAGGAAACGATATCTCAATGAGTATGCTTTCGAAATAAACCTTGCTTCAATTAGGACTTTTAAGGGTTATATTATGGATTGGTTCACGGTTTAAGAAACAAAGGATATAAGGCTCAAAGTTTGTTTGCACCCACCCAATCTTCGTGGTATTTTACTCCATCTTTTTTGAAAATTACCCTGCCCCAGGTTAAGAATAAAGGTTTTTTTTTTTAGAAAAGAAAACTACTACTTCAAGGCTCAACGGGTTAACGAGGGTCTATCTCCTTATATCTCCGGTGTTTAGGGATTTTAAACAACGCCTTATATCACTAGCAGAGTTTTATTCAAAAGCATACAACAAGAGATCTAGCATTTGGTTTCATCATCCTCCAGCCAATTCTCCGCCAGGGCAAGAGATTAGGGTAGTATTGGCATTGTAAAATAGAAAAAGTATTTTAAAACGAGTGAAACGAATGGATTTCTTCAAGACAAACATTATTCATTTGCATCAATTATTCAAAATAACAAGTTCTTACACGCCAATAACAAATGCATTAACAAACAAAGAGCATTACATGTGAAAACAGTAAATTAACTAAAGCTTCGAGGAGACTGTCTTAGTCTGAGCTTATGGCTTTCACATTAGGTCCTGAGTTTTCAAAAGACAAGACACCTTGTCGTATTAGTCTTTGTACTTCGTGTTTCAAAGGAAAACAGTCTTCGATGTCGTGTCCGGGCGCACCTTGATGGAAAGAACAACGAGCTTCTGGCTTATACCACCACGGGAGATCCTTTGGTATGGTTGGTGGAACTCGTGTTTGCACCATATTCCTTTGTATCAAATATGGATACAATTTCGTATAGGTCATCGGAATTGGATCAAACTGTCTTTGGACACGGTTTTGATTATTGAATGATAGAAGAGTCTGTGGTTGATGAGCAGCAGTATTGGTGACGGGAGATATAGCAGTGATATGTTGAGGTTGCTGATACCTTCTTCTTTTTGGTCGCCCTTGATGCACAACACTTACTTCTTGTTCCTTCTTTTTCCCGAAGTTACTTCCATATTTCTTGGCACTGTGGGAAACACTTCCTTCTTTAACCAATCTTCCTTCACGGACACCTTCTTCCAAACGCATCCCCATATTTACCATCTCAGTGAAATCGCTAGGGGCGCTTGCTACCATTCTCTCATAGAAAAATGGGCTCAGTGTTTTCAGAAAAATTCTAGTCATCTCTTTCTCCTCCAGAGGTGGAGTAACTTGAGCAGCAAGTTCGCGCCAGCGTTGGGCATACTCCTTAAAATTTTCTCTTTCCTTCTGGGCCATGGCTCTTAACTGGTCCCTATCTGGTGCCATGTCGACATTATATTTGTATTGCTTAATAAAAAGCTCACAGAGGTCATTAAAATTGCAGACTTTTGAACTATCTAGCCCCATGTACCACTTGAGGGCTGCACCAGTCAAACTATCTTGGAAATAATGTATCAATAGGGGATCATTATCCTTATGAACAGACATTTTTCGGGCATACATAACTATGTGACTATGTGGGCAAGAATTTCCTTTATACTTCTCCAAATCAGGGAGTTTGAACTTTGGAGGAACCTCAACATTAGGAACCAAGCATAGCTCAGAGGCACTCTTCCCAAACAGCTCTTTCCCACGAAGGGCCTTGATTTCTTTCTTCATTTCTAGAAATTGGTTTCGGAAATCATCCATTCGTTCTTCCATTCCAATACTTTCACTAGGAGTAGCATGGAACACAGGCTCTTTTAGCGGGAAAGGAGTAACATTGACCACAGGTGGTGGCACAGTCAATACAGTAGTTGTAACAGGGACCTGAGACGCCGGTGGGTGGTATCCTGCTGGAGTGAAATTAGGAGGCATTCCCCACGGGAAACCAAAAGGCATAGAATACTGAACTTCACTTGTAGTGGGAACCACTGGGATCGGTGCAGATATCATTATAGTTCCTTGCTCTGGCACAATATGTGATGACTGATTCTGAGCGGCCATCAATGTTTCCATCATCCCATTGATCTTCTCCATATTTCCTTTCAGTGTTGAAACCTCTTCCCGAAGTGCTCTGTTTTCCTGCTCGAGTTGATCCATTCTTTTCTTGCGACCGGCTCAAGTATTGTATCGATGATTCAGCTTGTTTTCTGAAAGGAGACACAGATAAGAACCTGGAATGCAAAGGAATGCAAATGCAAATGATGCGAATGATGCAACAGGATTCATGGAACTCAACTATTTATAATCATCAGGGAATATCAAGAGACTCGTTTTTAAAAAATAAAAATAAAAAAAAATCATTAAAAACGGTTACGATAAGACAGCTTTATTAATAACGAGTCGGTACGCCTTACAACAGTCATAACGGAAAAGCTAAATAAAAGCTAATAATGATAGATCTAAGAAGACTCTTCCAACGGTCTTCGTTTGAATTCTTTTTCCAATTGGGCTTCTTCTAGAATAAGCTTGTCGACGACGTGTTGGTTCATGACTAGAATGGGATAAGACGCCTTGTTTCTTGCAAGCAATAGCTTCTTTCCAATATATTCTCCTCTTGTAGTTATCTTGGCTTGTATATGAACCTAAGATAGGAAATGAACTTTTGTCCTGAAACAGTAACTTGGTCAGCTAAGAATATTCTTCACAAGGTGTCACCAACTAGTCCTCAGGAATAATGGCAGTAGAATAACTTTTTATCTTGTCCTGAATTCTTCTTTGTCTGGCCGCAATGTCTCCAATCTCCTTAGATTGTTCAAGTTATGACTATTGTAAGAGTACTTCAACGTTTTTTTTTCAAAAGTCTATGATATTCTTACGAAGTTTACGAATGAGACTAAGTTCCATGAATCTTTATGATATGATGCTAATGCAACACAAAGGCAAAGCACAAAACACAGAGCACATAAAAGCAAACCAAACAGACAAATGTACTAGGTTCAACGGAGCGTGAATGGAGTCAAGGTCTACCCATCCCATAAGGTAGTGTGGTTTTAAAAGTACCTGCCGAACAGGTTCTAAGAGTTCCCAGAGTCTACGACCCATCTTTCGAATATTATCGACTTCCCAAATTACTCGGTTAGTCAATAATATTCTCGAGAGGATCTCGTCCGAGTGTAGTATCGCGTGATAACCATTTGGAAATGGACTCCCGCATAGTCACCGCACTACATTCTAAAAGGCCAAGGGGGTTAAAGGTGCTACGGTCCTCAGTCTTAAGGGTTCTTGGTCAAAGTTAATATCGTTTTCACGAATGGACTCGTTCAAACAATATTAATTTCAAAAGAACCTAACTGAGCGATGATTTTCTCAATTCGACTTTTCGGGAATCGACTCCATCAAAGTACCCTTGACCATATCATCTCCTATAATTCACTCAAGTCCGGGTCTAGGACTCTCACCACTCAAGAATCCCTCAAAACAGCAAAACAAATATATAACAGATAACATTAAAAGATCAAGTTAGGGGAAACCCTCTTATGAGAGTCCCCAGTGAAGTCGCCATTTCTGTCGCGGTGAAAATTGGATAACAAGCTATTAGTTAACTTGTATCGCATATTTTTAATGTCACCACCGGTCTTTGATTTTATCCAAGGGAAGGGAGAAAAACCGAATTCCCACAATGCAATGCAAATGCACTAAGATTCTAAGTTCGGGGGTTGGTTATACCTATGGAAGGTGCTAGCATCCTAGATATCTGTAGTACTCTACAGGAACCTCTTGATTTTATTATGTTATCTGTTATCCGTTTTGCTAAGGGTTTAAGGGTAGGTGATTTATAATTATTAATCCTAAGTGTGCTCGACAAGATATCACATCTTGTGCCTACATATCCTGTCAGGAGGGAATCAGAGCACTTGTAGTTCCTTATTATTAAGGGTACTAAATGTTTTAAAGGTTTAGGAGAGGAAGATGAGTCATCATCTTAAGAAAACCACCACAGTTCTTTGAAAATGTTTGTATTTGTGGGGTATGGGATTGTATGTCCCTTTCTTTGAGATGATTAACATCTAATTCTCTTGTGTGGAGAATTAGGGAGGCTAAAGTTTGATTAAATAATCAAAATTGAGGGGGACTAACCTAGGAAATCTATCCTAAGTTGTCTAATTGACTTATCTTAAGGTGTCGATTATGATGCAAATGATATGCACCATGCACAATAACAAGGTTATCATGCATGGGATTTTCCCTTTGATATTTATGCAATTAATTAAATTATTTAGGCGAAGGTGCTAGCAAAGTGATGCTAGACTTGTGTCCAGTGAACAAAAGGTCGAATGCGATGCCCTAAGGCGATCGACTTACATAGGTAGAAAATTGGCTCGACGTTGGATCGAGGAATTTTTAGTTTTTGAAAAGGTTTAGAACAAAGACATAAATCAAGTAGATAATAATAAGCAAGACATAACAACAAATCGTCCTCACACGTATGACTAAGCGCGACAAGAGGTTTTTAAACGGAAACGATGTTTGGTTTAAGGAAAGTTTGATTTTAGATTTATTGTTATTTAGAAAATATGTTAGAGGTTAACTTTCACTTGAGCAAGGTTAGAGAAATTTTTATAAAAAAGATTATAAAAGAAATTCTCTTTATTATTTAATTCTTAGAGTAAAAAAAAAAGAGTTTTAAATAGAAAAAGATTTAGTGTTAGTATATTCTGAAAAGTCTTATGTCATTCTAATCTTTTTAGTTAAAGTTATTAAAAGGTTTTAATTTTAATAATTATTATAAAAAGGTTTTAATTATTATAAAAAAAAACTCCAAATTAAATTAATTATTATAAAGAGTTAAAAAGTTTTAGATTACTTGTTATTATAAAAAAGTTAAATTGATTATTATAAAAAAAAAAGTTAATTTTAAATAAAAAGTATTAAATTATTAATAGAAGAAACAGTTTAAAGAAAACTTAATTTTTAATTATGAAAAGATTTCTTTAATTTTAATTATAAAAGTGGTTTTTTGTGATTATAAAAAAAAAAGTTTTTAATAAAGGGTTTTGTAAAAAAGTAAAAACGAAAGGAAAGAAAAACAAAGAACTGAGAGCGTTCCAACGTCACTCTCTCTCTCTCGTCTCTCAAAACTTCTCTCGGCCAAAAGGGTTTGGAACCCTAAATCAAAAATAAATCGCCGCCACCCTCAACCCTCGACTCCGCCGTGAAACTCAAACCCTCTCACGAACCCTAAATCAACAACGACAACAAAAGAAACCCAAATCCCCGCAATCCCGATATCCCCAATCCACTATTTTTCAGGCGATTACATATTACATTGGATTAAAGCAAAACGAAGAAAAAAGGAATGGATAAGGGTCGGCGACAGTTGGCGGAAACACGAACGGCTTTACGAGCCTTCGTCTAAAGGTAAGTCCTCTCTATCCTCCTTTGTATGTTTTTGTTGAAATCTGGTTGCTTAGATTGGTTTTAAGATGTGTGATGTGGTTTGATGAATGGTTGTGAGCAGATTTTTGCAAACGTGTTCTCTGGTATGCTTGTTTCTTGGTTTTAAATGGATTGGGTATTGTGATATGAGAGAATGGTTCTTTTGTCTTGTTGAAATCTGATCGTGGTCCGTCCCCCCTCATGCGTGTGTTGTAGCTTTATATAGGCTGGGTGGGTTTTAATTTGAATTAAATATGTGGGATTGCAGTCTCGGACAGAAAGCGTGGATTTGAATATTGTCATTCTCCTTTCCGTTTTGGGCCCATGGTGCTTGATTTGGTCATAACTATGTCTTAAACATGCTCTGATTTTGTTTTTCAACATGCCTTGACATGCCTTAAAACAGTTTGAATTCTAATTAGAGTCTTTCCGTTTTCGTCTCGACCCAATTATTACTTTGTTTTGGAAAGAGTTCCAACTTGAGCATTTTAAAATCTCCTGATTCCTGACACGTATTGGAGGTTGCTTGAATGTCTCGGTTATACTTGGGACATATCTTTCGTAGTTTTGGAAATGTCTAATTCTGTTTTGGAAACAAACTTGAGGATGTTTGAACCATGTCTGAAGTCGGTTTTGGAAAGGATTGTGATTGTTGTTTTGAGCGCTTGACTCCATCTCGCTGTCTTTGTGATTCCATTTTCAGTGAAATTCAAAATCTTGTGTCGGAAGTAGGTCACTCATGTGAAATTAAGCTTGTGGCTAATTCAGTTTTATTCTTGCAGGTATTACGTCTCATGAATGCAAGTCCATGATTTTGATTCTCGGCCTGCCCGTCTAAAGAGTGGAACCTACAAGTTTGACTTGTTGCTTCTTCTCTTAACCAAGTCAGAGTAAGCTATTTCCCGTAAGTCTGATTCAAGCTTCCTTACATATACCTGCGGCTTATTATCGATTCTGACCGTCTCTTTTTCTCAGCAGCAGCGACTCCTCTCATAGGCATGGATTAAGATTTAGATTGGCACATGGAGCAGCACGAAGGTGAGAGTTTATGCTCTTACAGCAATATGCTTATTAGCCTAAAAAGGTTGCCTTTTGTGGTTAATGTTTGAGATTTTGATGATTGTTTCCCACTTCTTGCCAAATGATTAAGACACCACATAGACAGTAATAACAACTTAAGTTTTGGTTCGAACACTTCTGGATCTCCTTGTTCAATTTGATTTTCCTCTGAGTGCCTGATCTAATGCTGTTGATTGCCCTTTTCCCCATAGGTTTTGTGGAATGCAACGAATTCACTTGCCTTTGCCAACTTCTTGAAGAGTATTGAGGTAACAAAACTATGTCATCCCGAGCTTTCTCCTTTGATTCAAAACGGTATAGTGCGACTGAAGGATGTAGCAACTCTGACCTTTGTATGATTACTTGCAGGCAACCACATGGAAGGCTTGAAATGCATTCTGCCTGTCATCAGATCAGACCTTGGTAAAGTATCGTCATTAGGGCACCTCACTACTTCACTCTGAGCTTCATGTGCTGCTGTACTGAGGTATATGTTGTCTTTCTCTTTGGTGTTATTTGATCCACTAGCTCTTTTCCATAAAATTATGCAAATAACCTTTATGTATTCCTAAGAACTAATTCATGATGCTGTAACTTGCATTTATGTGATAACATACAGTAAGCTGTTAGGAAGCTCTCGGTGGGATGAATGAGGAAGTTTGGGTGAGTCATGACAAGAATTGGCTTAACGGATGGTTTGAAGAACTCGGCAAGATGTTCATGGTTTTGCGTTGGAAGCAACCTTGAAGGATTTCTAAGTCTAGATCCACGTGTTGTAGTATATGTTATTGAGTCTTGTCACTCGTAGCTTACTCTAATTTCCTTTTCTTTTTCAGGTGCAAAGATCACATACATAAGCAGAGGGAAGTTTGCTGCGCCCGTTGATTGCAGGATTGAGACGATTTCAAGAGTCTTGTTCGAGGAAAGTTTTACGTACAATCTCGATGGTGATCCAACCTAGAATTAACGCAGCCACTGCACTTGTGATTGCTCCCATCGCTTTTTGTTTTATTTAATAAGCATTGTTATGCTAGTAACCTTACTAACTTATAGGCACGTCCTGCAGGTGTAATCAAAATGTGAATAACATCACCACATGGATCAGTTTGCCGGTGGATTTGAAGCGAGGCTTATCTGCAGGGAAAGAATAGAAAGCGGACAAGTGAATAATACTGCCACGACCACCTGTTGTCAACTGAGAGCTAGAGTAGTGCTTATTCCACCTGTAATAAGTCTTGTGAAAAAAGCAACATATCACTTAATTTACAACATTTTAACTCGTTGAATGGCCTGTCGTTTGTATGGTGCTCTAGAGGTCATTTTGTAATTTCAAAAGAAGCCTTTTAATTAACTGAGGCATGGCTGAACCCACTTTATTCTTCCCGTAACTTCTCTAATGTTTGTATCGTGACTCAATTGTTCAGATAAAAATTTTAAGCTTTACTTTAATTTAATCATTAACTGAAGCGGGTTGTCACGAGCAATCCAAGATCTCGGAATGATTCAGGCGGATTTAATGCCACAACTCGAGTGGATTCGATTCCCTTATTGTTTCTCAATATTTGGTCAACGTCCTTGAGGGACCATAACCTACTGCGCTTGCTGGCATCATTTAGAGATTCATGTGGAGCACTATTTCTAACCATTCCTTGAAGCAAAACGTATATCTCCAAATTCCACTTTAATGTTTTGTAAACATCATTTTGCAGACGGTGAAAAGGAAACATGAAGATGGCGTGAGGATGGTGAAGTTTGGAAATCCCACAGTTGGAAACCCATAGTTGGAGAAAGCCTTCTGATATAGTTTTAATCTTTGTAATTTAGACAACCTTTAATTCATTGTAACTTGGAAATTTTGGAAACCTGTAGGAATAAGAATTGAATTTGTGCCATTTGAATTTTGGATTTGAGCACCTTGATAGAACTTAATCTTCTTGAATCTTAATCACACGAAAATCTCCTTGAACTTATAACTTGAATTATTGAATGGTAAACTCATCACTCATATCTGGTATTCCAAATAAACCATAGGTATAACCTAGACCATTTGCATTCAACCTGCTTCAGTTAAATGAGCTTGAATTGGTGAATGATGTACTTGAATCTTGGGACATTGAATAATGATCCTTAATTTTGAGTCTTGGACAATAAGAACCCAAAGCCCAATCTTGACTTTAAGGATATACGGCCATAACAACACCCAAAATAACTTTGAAATGTTGATCCAAAGATGGCCCAGGAACGAGAAAGAGTCCTAAAAGTGGGGTTTAACTAACATAGAAACGTTAAGACCGCTTTGAATCAGAATTAATTGGTCATGTATCAAAGTATTTGATTGGGAAAATGATCGTTATTTCTACCTGAAACCAAAGTTCCTGCACAAACTTGTTAGTCAAAATAAACACGCACACAAAGACCGCATGATCTAAAGATGTTATGCAAAAAGAAAAGGAATCTTAGGGTCAAAAATTATGGTGCGACAGATGCCCCTATTTAAGTTTCTCCTATTCGGAGATATGGAGATCGAAATCTTCGTTTCGACGAGATAGGAGGGACTTAAATACAAACATGCACAATTTTTGGCCCTAAGATGCTGCCAAATGCACATGATATGGTATGAAATGCAAGACAAGGATCCTGTGAGGAAAATGATGTCACAGGGGATAACCGAGGTTGAAACATTAAGAAAGAAAGACCCGATGAGGATGACTCAGCAAGACAAAACTCCACGGGGAAAGAGATTACCAACTGACAATCACAAAATGTCTTGAGCAGTAGGGTGTCCTCCAATGAAAACAATAGTGTATGTTGCAAAGATAATAAGCAAATATGTCTCCCAGTATGGTTAAGCTCCTTAATTAACTGGATGTTGCAACGTCTTGAAATAAAATGCTACGAGGTTGTCTGCCTCGAGCCAAAATCTTGAAATGTAGGCTGCGAAGTTGTTTGCCTCGAGCCAAAATCCACTTGAAAAGGGTAAAATATAAACCTCCCCTAGTCTCGAGTCATAAGCCACGGACTGGTCTCAGTTTCTTCTTTAATCAAGCATTTCACTTGAAAAGGGTAAAAATAAACTTCCCCTCGTCTCGGGTCATAAGCCACGGACTGGTCTCAGTTTCTTCTTTGGGGATATAATATCTACTACCGGTTTATTGGGTAGTTCGCAAAGAAAATATTACCTGCTACCGATTTATTGGGTAGTCAGCAAAGAAAAAGATTGTCTGCTACCGATTTACTGGGTAGTCTATAAAGAAAATATTACTCGCTACCGGTTTACTGGGTAGAAAAAAAATAGGCATTACTTGCTACCGATTTACTGGGTAGAAAAGATTGCCTGCTACCGATTTACTGGGTAGTCATATTGTCTGCTACCGATTTACTGGGTAGTCAGCCAAGGAAATATTACTTGCTACCGGTTTATTGGGTAGAAAAATATTACTTACTACCGATTTACTGGGTAGTCAGTGAAGAAAATATCATATGCTACCGGTTTACTGGGTAGTCCTTAGAGAAAATATTGTCTGCTACCGATTTACTGGGTAGTCAACAAAGAAAATATTACTCGCTACCGGTTTATTGGGTAGGAAAATATTACATGCTACCGATTTACTGGGTAGAAAAGACTGTCTGCTACCGATTTACTGGGTAGGGAAATATTACTTGCTACCGATTTATTGGGTAGTCAATAAATAAAACATCTGCTACCGATTTATTGGGTAGTCGAAAAGTAATTCTGCTACCGGTTTACTGGGTAGTTCATGAAGGAAATATTGTCTGCTACCGGTTTATTGGGTAGTCCACAGAGAAGATATTATCTGCTGGGGGTAGACAAACTATTTTGAGGAGACAGCCATTCGTCATCCAAATAGAAAACCTGATAACCAAACTGCTCAAATAAAGAGTTGCTACTTGTCGTCTGGTATGAATTCCAAGAAAATGTTGTAATAACCGCTGGAGAAATAATCTTCGTCTTCCATAGCAATTTTCAAATAAGCTCTTCTTGGGGAGATAGAGTGCAAAATAAATGCACGCTCGATCTAGGTTCAACAACCTAGAGATATCCAAAAAAATGTGATTGTCAGGGACCAAAGTTCAATTCAGGAAATAACTGAAAAGAAACGGTCAAACAAGACTCCATCCATTGCGGATTGAACTCAACGGGGTTTATCTTTTATCCAAAAATGGAAAAGAGAACTAAAGCAACCACCTTCCACGAGGATCGAACTCAGTGGGGAACTAGAAAGGACGCGTTCTTTCTGCCTAGGGCCGACAACTCTACTTGGAGGGAGCAGACAAAACCTAGTCACTTGGAGATAAGCGCAACCAAAGTGAAAGAACAAACAAATAAACACAGAATGCGAGATGCAAAAATGCGCAAATGCCATGAACCTATATGAAAGAATGCCATGCTATGATTATGCTTATGCTGACAAAACAAAACAAGAAGCAAACTGGAGATGAAAAACAAGCATCTCGATGTGGATACTCAGTCGATCTTTGCAATATAAGAAGCATCACTGGGGATGAAATGGAAAGCCATGTATGGAAACAAATCCCACTTCAAAGCTCCAAACTTTCTCTGGGGGAAAAGAGAGCACTCCACTTGGGATAAGCATCGTGACTTCACTTAGGATTGTCAAGATAAACCTTGTGATTCTGTTGGGAATGAGAAAGATTCACTAGGAACGAATCAAACTCATGATCGAAGAAACTTCATGGGGATAAAATAAATATCCACTGCGAGCTGAAGTGATCTGGATGAGAGTTGTAATTGGATAAAATAAATATCCATTTCATCGGGGAAGCTTGAATCAATAATAGTTGAAAATAACGGAGATAAAGTTTCGAGGGGATGAAATAAACATCTGCCTTCACTGGAGAAGATTGCAATAGTGGGCAAATCCATTGAGGAGTGAAATAAACACTCGCTTCGCTGGGGGAGAGTTGAAGTTGTAAGAAAATCCACTGAGGGTTCTTAGGTTGCCGACTGGAGAAATCTTGCGTCAAATGTGCTATAACTTCTTGTAGTGGAGATTTACCGGGGATTAGTCGTGACTACCTAAAGTAAAGATTTACTGGGGAGTCGTCACATCACTTAGGATAGAAACCCTTTGAGGAATGAGTGAATAAAGTCGTGAGACTGATGTAACTCTGCATTGATAACCTGCATGGTAGTCTCCATTTTGAATAACAATAGTTGTTGTGAATGGATGAAAAATAATCTTCAATTCTCACATGCCCCAGATCGTATGGTTCACGAGAAGAAGTCATCCCAAGAGGATTTTACAGAAAACTTGGCGTCCAAAATGTTCCAATGTCTTCCAACTCTTGGAGAGATTCGTCGAATCTCGACATAACTGGCCCATATTGATTGTGTTACATATAACCGAGTCTTCAAGCTTGGAGAGATTCGTCGAATCTCGACATAACCGGCTCGGATTGACGGTATTCTATACACTGAGTCTTCGAACATGGAGAGATTTATCAAATCTCGATGTAACTGCCCCAGATTGACGGTGTCCTGTATAACCGAGTCTTCAAATTTTGTTCCTTGAGGTCAGACGGCGAAAGAAACAGCTAGGAAACAACTTGCCCCTGCCCAGCAAGGTCTTCGGGTAACGTGCCCCTGGATACTATCGTCTCCTTGAAACAGTACTAAATTTTAGCTCATCAATGCCACACGTATGTTAATTTCTACGATGTCAAGCAATGTTAGCAAGTAGAAAATGTTAACTCTGAAATAGATAATGCAACGTATGTTTGTCTTGAAGTTTTATTTAAAATATTTTTGTGATTGAATTACTGATTTTATAATGCCAACACAAATTTTTGAGCCTAGCTCATAGGAGTCAGGAAACGATATCTCAATGAGTATGCTTTCGAAATAAACCTTGCTTCAATTAGGACTTTTAAGGGTTATATTATGGATTGGTTCACGGTTTAAGAAACAAAGGATATAAGGCTCAAAGTTTGTTTGCACCCACCCAATCTTCGTGGTATTTTACTCCATCTTTTTTGAAAATTACCCTGCCCCAGGTTAAGAATAAAGGTTTTTTTTTTTTTTACAAAAGAAAACTACTACTTCAAGGCTCAACGGGTTAACGAGGGTCTATCTCCTTATATCTCCGGTGTTTAGGGATTTTAAACAACGCCTTATATCACTAGCAGAGTTTTATTCAAAAGCATACAACAAGAGATCTAGCATTTGGTTTCATCATCCTCTAGCCAATTCTCCGCCAGGGCAAGAGATTAGGGTAGTATTGGCATTGTAAAATAGAAAAAGTATTTTAAAACGAGTGAAACGAATGGATTTCTTCAAGACAAACATTATTCATTTGCATCAATTATTCAAAATAACAAGTTCTTACACGCCAATAACAAATGCATTAACAAACAAAGAGCATTACATGTGAAAATAGTAAATTAACTAAAGCTTCGAGGAGACTGTCTTAGTCTGAGCTTATGGCTTTCACATTAGGTCCTGAGTTTTCAAAAGACAAGACACCTTGTCGTATTAGTCTTTGTACTTCATGTTTCAAAGGAAAACAGTCTTCGATGTCGTGTCCGGGCGCACCTTGATGGAAAGAACAACGAGCTTCTGGCTTATACCACCACGGGAGATCCTTTGGTATGGCTGGTGGAGCTCGTGTTTGCACCATATTCCTTTGTATCAAATATGGATACAATTTCGTATAGGTCATCGGAATTGGATCAAACTGTCTTTGGACACGGTTTTGATTATTGAATGATAGAAGAGCCTGTGGTTGATGAGCAGCAGTATTGGTGACGGGAGATATAGCAGCGATATGTTGAGGTTGCTGATACCTTCTTCTTTTTGGTCGCCCTTGATGCACAACACTTACTTCTTGTTCCTTCTTTTTCCCGAAGTTACTTCCATATTTCTTGGCACTGTGGGAAACACTTCCTTCTTTAACCAATCTTCCTTCACGGACACCTTCTTCCAAACGCATCCCCATATTTACTATCTCAGTGAAATCGCTAGGGGCGCTTGCTACCATTCTCTCATAGAAAAATGGGCTCAGTGTTTTCAGAAAAATTCTAGTCATCTCTTTCTCCTCCAGAGGTGGAGTAACTTGAGCAGCAAGTTCGCGCCAGCGTTGGGCATACTCCTTAAAATTTTCTCTTTCCTTCTGGGCCATGGCTCTTAACTGGTCCCTATCTGGTGCCATGTCGACATTATATTTGTATTGCTTAATAAAAAGCTCACAGAGGTCATTAAAATTGCAGACTTTTGAACTATCTAGCCCCATGTACCACTTGAGGGCTGCACCAGTCAAACTATCTTGGAAATAATGTATCAATAGGGGATCATTATCCTTATGAACAGACATTTTTCGGGCATACATAACTATGTGACTATGTGGGCAAGAATTTCCTTTATACTTCTCCAAATCAGGGAGTTTGAACTTTGGAGGAACCTCAACATTAGGAACCAAGCATAGCTCAGAGGCACTCTTCCCAAACAGCTCTTTCCCACGAAGGGCCTTGATTTCTTTCTTCATTTCTAGAAATTGGTTTCGGAAATCATCCATTCGTTCTTCCATTCCAATACTTTCACTAGGAGTAGCATGGAACACTGGCTCTTTTAGCGGGAAAGGAGTAACATTGACCACAGGTGGTGGCACAGTCAATACAGTAGTTGTAACAGGGACCTGAGACGCCGGTGGGTGGTATCCTGCTGGAGTGAAATTAGGAGGCATTCCCCACGGGAAACCAAAAGGCATAGAATACTGAACTTCACTTGTAGTGGGAACCACTGGGATCGGTGCAGATATCATTATAGTTCCTTGCTCTGGCACAATATGTGATGACTGATTCTGAGCGGCCATCAATGTTTCCATCATCCCATTGATCTTCTCCATATTTCCTTTCAGTGTTGAAACCTCTTCCCGAAGTGCTCTGTTTTCCTGCTCGAGTTGATCCATTCTTTTCTTGCGACCGGCTCAAGTATTGTATCGATGATTCAGCTTGTTTTCTGAAAGGAGACACAGATAAGAACCTGGAATGCAAAGGAATGCAAATGCAAATGATGCGAATGATGCAACAGGATTCATGGAACTCAACTATTTATAATCATCAGGGAATATCAAGAGACTCGTTTTTAAAATAAAAAATAAAAAAAAATCATTAAAAACGGTTACGATAAGACAGCTTTATTAATAACGAGTCGGTACGCCTTACAACAGTCATAACGGAAAAGCTAAATAAAAGCTAATAATGATAGATCTAAGAAGACTCTTCCAATGGTCTTCGTTTGAATTCTTTTTCCAATTGGGTTTCTTCTAGAATAAGCTTGTCGACGACGTGTTGGTTGATGACTAGAATGGGATAAGACGCCTTGTTTCTTGCAAGCAATAGCTTCTTTCCAATATATCCTCCTCTTGTAGTTATCTTGGCTTGTATATGAACCTAAGATAGGAAATGAACTTTTGTCCTGAAACAGTAACTTGGTCAGCTAAGAATATTCTTCACAAGGTGTCACCAACTAGTCCTCAGGAATAATGGCAGTAGAATAACTTTTTATCTTGTCCTGAATTCTTCTTTGTCTGGCCGCAATGTCTCCAATCTCCTTAGATCGTCCAAGTTATGACTATTGTAAGAGTACTTCAACGTTTTTTTTCAAAAGTCTATGATATTCTTACGATGTTTACGAATGATACTAAGTTCCATGAATCTTTATGATATGATGCTAATGCAACACAAAGGCAAAGCACAAAACACAGAGCACATAAAAGCAAACCAAACAGACAAATGTCCTAGGTTCAACGGAGCGTGAATGGAGTCAAGGTCTACCCATCCCATAAGGTAATGTGGTTTTAAAAGTACCTGCCGAACGGGTTCTAAGAGTTCCCAGAGTCTACGACCCATCTTTCGAATATTATCGACTTCCCAAATTACTCGGTTAGTCAATAATATTCTCGAGAGGATCTCGTCCGAGTGTAGTATCGCGTGACAACTATTTGGAAATGGACTCCCGCATAGTCACCGCACTACATTCTAAAAGGCCAAGGGGGGTTAAAGGTGCTACGGTCCTCAGTCTTAAGGGTTCTTGGTCAAAGTTAATATCTTTTTCACGAATGGACTCGTTCAAACAATATTAATTTCAAAAGAACCTAACTGAGCGATGATTTTCTCAATTTGACTTTTCGGGAATCGACTCCGTCAAAGTACCCTTGACCATATCATCTCCTATAATTCACTCAAGTCCGGGTCTAGGACTCTCACCACTCAAGAATCCCTCAAAACAGCAAAACAAATATATAACAGATAACATTAAAAGATCAAGTTAGGGGAAACCCTCTTATGAGAGTCCCCAGTGAAGTCGCCATTTCTGTCGCGGTGAAAATTGGATAACAAGCTATTAGTTAACTTGTATCGCATATTTTTAATGTCACCACCGGTCTTTGATTTTATCCAAGGGAAGGGAGAAAAACCGAATTCCCACAATGCAATGCAAATGCACTAAGATTCTAAGTTCGGGGGTTGGTTATACCTATGGAAGGTGCTAGCATCCTAGATATCTGTAGTACTCTACAGGAACCTCTTGATTTTATTATGTTATCTGTTATCCATTTTGCTAAGGGTTTAAGGGTAGGTGATTTATAATTATTAATCCTAAGTGTGCTCGACAAGATATCACATCTTGTGCCTACATATCCTGTCAGGAGGGAATCAGAGCACTTGTAGTTCCTTATTATTAAGGGTACTAAATGTTTTAAAGGTTTAGGAGAGGAAGATGAGTCATCATCTTAAGAAAACCACCACAGTTCTTTGAAAATGTTTGTATTTGTGGGGTATGGGATTGTATGTCCCTTTCTTTGAGATGATTAACATCTAATTCTCTTGTGCGGAGAATTAGGGAGGCTAAAGTTTGATTAAATAATCAAAATTGAGGGGGGCTAACCTAGGAAATCTATCCTAAGTTGTCTAATTGACTTATCTTAAGGTGTCGATTATGATGCAAATGATATGCACCATGCACAATAACAAGGTTATCATGCATGGGATTTTCCCTTTGATATTTATGCAATTAATTAAATTATTTAGGCGAAGGTGCTAGCAAAGTGATGCTAGACTTGTGTCCAGTGATCAAAAGGTCGAATGTGATGCCCTAAGGCGATCGACTTACATAGGTAGAAAATTGGCTCGACGTTGGATCGAGGAATTTTTAGTTTTTGAAAAGGTTTAGAACAAAGACATAAATCAAGTAGATAATAATAAGCAAGACATAACAACAAATCGTCCTCACACGTATGACTAAGCGCGACAAGAGGTTTTTAAACGGAAACGATGTTTGGTTTAAGGAAAGTTTGATTTTAGATTTATTGTTATTTAGAAAATATGTTAGAGGTTAACTTTCACTTGAGCAAGGTTAGAGAAATTTTTATAAAAAAGATTATAAAAGAAATTCTCTTTATTATTTAATTCTTAGAGTAAAAAAAAAAGAGTTTTAAATAGAAAAAGATTTAGTGTTAGTATATTCTGAAAAGTCTTATGTCATTCTAATCTTTTTAGTTAAAGTTATTAAAAGGTTTTAATTTTAATAATTATTATAAAAAGGTTTTAATTATTATAAAAAAAAACTCCAAATTAAATTAATTATTATAAAGAGTTAAAAAGTTTTAGATTACTTGTTATTATAAAAAAGTTAAATTGATTATTATAAAAAAA
Source organism: Lathyrus tuberosus (assembly GCA_022829125.1). Lineage (NCBI taxonomy): Eukaryota > Viridiplantae > Streptophyta > Magnoliopsida > Fabales > Fabaceae > Lathyrus > Lathyrus tuberosus. The sequence goes on along the minus strand of JALAZF010000799.1, from coordinate 1,391,974 downwards.
AAAGTTAATTTTAAATAAAAAGTATTAAATTATTAATAGAAGAAACAGTTTAAAGAAAACTTAATTTTTAATTATGAAAAGATTTCTTTAATTTTAATTATAAAAGTGGTTTTTTGTGATTATAAAAAAAAAGTTTTTAATAAAGGGTTTTGTAAAAAAGTAAAAACGAAAGGAAAGAAAAACAAAGAACTGAGAGCGTTCCAACGTCACTCTCTCTCTCTCTCGTCTCTCAAAACGTCTCTCGGCCAAAAGGGTTTGGAACCCTAAATCAAAAATAAATCGCCGCCACCCTCAACCCTCGACTCCGCCGTGAAACTCAAACCCTCTCACGAACCCTAAATCAACAACGACAACAAAAGAAACCCAAATCCCCGCAATCCCGATATCCCCAATCCACTATTTTTCAGGCGATTACATATTACATTGGATTAAAGCAAAACGAAGAAAAAAGGAATGGATAAGGGTCGGCGACAGTTGGCGGAAACACGAACGGCTTTACGAACCTTCGTCTAAAGGTAAGTCCTCTCTATCCTCCTTTGTATGTTTTTGTTGAAATCTGGTTGCTTAGATTGGTTTTAAGATGTGTGATGTGGTTTGATGAATGGTTGTGAGCAGATTTTTGCAAACGTGTTCTCTGGTATTCTTGTTTCTTGGTTTTAAATGGATTGGGTATTGTGATATGAGAGAATGGTTCTTTTGTCTTGTTGAAATCTGATCGTGGTCCGTCCCCCCTCATGCGTGTGTTGTAGCTTTATATAGGCTGGGTGGGTTTTAATTTGAATTAAATATCTGGGATTGCAGTCTCGGACAGAAAGCGTGGATTTGAATATTGTCATTCTCCTTTCCGTTTTGGGCCCATGGTGCTTGATTTGGTCATAACTATGTCTTAAACATGCTCTGATTTTGTTTTTCAACATGCCTTGACATGCCTTAAAACAGTTTGAATTCTAATTAGAGTCTTTCCATTTTCGTCTCGACGCAATTATTACTTTGTTTTGGAAAGAGTTCCAACTTGAGCATTTTAAAATCTCCTGATTCCTGACACGTATTGGAGGTTGCTTGAATGTCTCGGTTATACTTGGGACATATCTTTCGTAGTTTTGGAAATGTCTAATTCTGTTTTGGAAACAAACTTGAGGATGTTTGAACCATGTCTGAAGTCGGTTTTGGAAAGGATTGTGATTGTTGTTTTGAGCGCTTGACTCCATCTCGCTGTCTTTGTGATTCCATTTTCAGTGAAATTCAAAATCTTGTGTCGGAAGTAGGTCACTCATGTGAAATTAAGCTTGTGGCTAATTCAGTTTTATTCTTGCAGGTATTACGTCTCATGAATGTAAGTCCATGATTTTGATTCTCGGCCTGCCCGTCTAAAGAGTGGAACCTACAAGTTTGACTTGTTGCTTCTTCTCTTAACCAAGTCAGAGTAAGCTATTTCCCGTAAGTCCGATTCAAGCTTCCTTACATATACCTGCGGCTTATTATCGATTCTGACCGTCTCTTTTTCTCAGCAGCAGCGACTCCTCTCATAGGCATGGATTAAGATTTAGATTGGCACATGGAGCAGCACGAAGGTGAGAGTTTATGCTCTTACAGCAATATGCTTATTAGCCTAAAAAGGTTGCCTTTTGTGGTTAATGTTTGAGATTTTGATGATTGTTTCCCACTTCTTGCCAAATGATTAAGACACCACATAGACAGTAATAACAACTTAAGTTTTGGTTCGAACACTTCTGGATCTCCTTGTTCAATTTGATTTTCCTCTGAGTGCCTGATCTAATGCTGTTGATTGCCCTTTTCCCCATAGGTTTTGTGGAATGCAACGAATTCACTTGCCTTTGCCAACTTCTTGAAGAGTATTGAGGTAACAAAACTATGTCATCCCGAGCTTTCTCCTTTGATTCAAAACGGTATAGTGCGACTGAAGGATGTAGCAACTCTGACCTTTGTATGATTACTTGCAGGCAACCACATGGAAGGCTTGAAATGCATTCTGCCTGTCATCAGATCAGACCTTGGTAAAGTATCGTCATTAGGGCACCTCACTACTTCACTCTGAGCTTCATGTGCTGCTGTACTGAGGTATATGTTGTCTTTCTCTTTGGTGTTATTTGATCCACTAGCTCTTTTCCATAAAATTATGCAAATAACCTTTATGTATTCCTAAGAACTAATTCATGATGCTGTAACTTGCATTTATGTGATAACATACAGTAAGCTGTTAGGAAGCTCTCGGTGGGATGAATGAGGAAGTTTGGGTGAGTCATGACAAGAATTGGCTTAACGGATGGTTTGAAGAACTCGGCAAGATGTTCATGGTTTTGCGTTGGAAGCAACCTTGAAGGATTTCTAAGTCTAGATCCACGTGTTGTAGTATATGTTATTGAGTCTTGTCACTCGTAGCTTACTCTAATTTCCTTTTCTTTTTCAGGTGCAAAGATCACATACATAAGCAGGGGGAAGTTTGCTGCGCCCGTTGATTGCAGGATTGAGACGATTTCAAGAGTCTTGTTCGAGGAAAGTTTTACGTGCGATCTCGATGGTGATCCAACCTAGAATTAACGCAGCCACTGCGCTTGTGATTGCTCCCATCGCTTTTTGTTTTATTTAATAAGCATTGTTAAGCTAGTAACCTTACTAACTTATAGGCACGTCCTGCAGGTGTAATCAAAATGTGAATAACATCACCACATGGATCAGTTTTCCGGTGGATTTGAAGCGAGGCTTATCTGCAGGGAAAGAATAGAAAGCGGACAAGTGAATAATACTGCCACGACCACCTGTTGTCAACTGAGAGCTAGAGTAGTGCTTATTCCACCTGTAATAAGTCTTGTGAAAAAAGCAACATATCACTTAATTTACAACATTTTAACTCGTTGAATGGCCTGTCATTTGTATGGTGCTCTGGAGGTCATTTTGTAATTTCAAAAGAAGCCTTTTAATTAACTGAGGCATGGCTGAACCCACTTTATTCTTCCCGTAACTTCTCTAATGTTTGTATCGTGACTCAATTGTTCAGATAAAAATTTTAAGCTTTACTTTAATTTAATCATTAACTGAAGCGGGTTGTCACGAGCAATCCAAGATCTCGGAATGATTCAGGCGGATTTAATGCCACAGCTCGAGTGGATTCGGTTCCCTTATTGTTTCTCAATATTTGGTCAACGTCCTTGAGGGACCATAACCTACTGCGCTTGCTGGCATCATTTAGAGATTCATGTGGAGCACTATTTCTAACCATTCCTTGAAGCAAAACGTATATCTCCAAATTCCACTTTAATGTTTTGTAAACATCATTTTGCAGACGGTGAAAAGGAAACATGAAGATGGCGTGAGGATGGTGAAGTTTGGAAATCCCATAGTTGGAAACCCATAGTTGGAGAAAGCCTTCTGATATAGTTTTAATCTTTGTAATTTAGACAACCTTTAATTCATTGTGACTTGGAAATTTTGGAAACCTGTAGGAATAAGAATTGAATTTGTGCCATTTGAATTTTGGATTTGAGCACCTTGATAGAACTTAATCTTCTTGAATCTTAATCACACGAAAATCTCCTTGAACTTATAACTTGAATTATTGAATGGTAAACTCATCACTCGTATCTGGTATTCCAAATAAACCATAGGTATAACCTAGACCATTTGCATTCATCCTGCTTCAGTTAAATGAGCTTGAATTGGTGAATGATGTACTTGAATCTTGGGACATTGAATAATGATCCTTAATTTTGAGTCTTGGACAATAAGAACCCAAAGCCCAATCTTGACTTTAAGGATATACGGCCATAACAACACCCAAAATAACTTTGAAATGTTGATCCAAAGATGGCCCAGGAACGAGAAAGAGTCCTAAAAGTGGGGTTTAACTAACATAGAAACGTTAAGACCGATTTGAATAAGAATTAATTGGTCATGTATCAAAGTATTTGATTGGGAAAATGATCGTTATTTCTACCTGAAACCAAAGTTCCTGCACAAACTTGTTAGTCAAAATAAACACGCACACAAAGACCGCATGATCTAAAGATGTTATGCAAAAAGAAAAGGAATCTTAGGGTCAAAAATTATGGTGCGACACAAATCTCCTTCCTCAAACCTAAACTACAAACAACCCAGAAGATAAGAGTGAGACGAAGAGAAGCTGTCACAGACACAAACCCAGATAAAATAAAAAAACAGATCAAAACCTGAATCGAGTAAAGAAACCACCACGCGAAACTTATTCCATTCCGATTTGGAGTTTTTTGATCCTCTGAGTTTTGATCCGGTTGCGATGTTGGTTGAAAATGATGATGGATTCGGAAGCGTGAGATGACTTCGAATAAGACGCGTGTTGTACGATTTCTGGTCGAAGAAGTTTCTCCATGGAAGCAGGCCGAGAGCGCGAACCAAGTGAGAGAGACGATTGGATCGCGACTAAGTAAGGATTGGAATAAATTGATTTTGTTCTTGACATTGCTCTGTTCTTAGAATCTGAAATTTTGCCATACCAAACCATTTTTGTCTGTTGCGAACAATGTTGGATGGTGGTTTTAGATGTTAAGCATGTCATTACCTTGCTGAACCTTGTTATGTCGTTTTGTTTTTTAATATTTTTTTATTTTTATTTTTATGTTAAATCTATGCATGACTCGTTGGGATGATGGGCCGCATAGCCCATATGATTCTGCTTGCACCCCCATGAGCATATAATTTTTTTTGGGATTTCATGTTGATTTTCATCCCTAGTTAGATTTTAGTTTTAATTAGATATTAGATTAATTGCTTTAGGTTAAAAAAATTTATGTTAAGTCTTAACTTAACTTTTAATGACAATCTTGATATTAATTATTATTATTATTATTATTTTTTATTCAAATGACTAATTTCTTAGTTGATTTTGATTAGAATTTTAATTGATTTTCTTAAGTTCTTGCTAACCTTTTGATTCTCTTGATAGCACTTGTGATTTTGGTTCAGTTAATCTCGGATGTTGATTTGTGATGTTGCTTCTAACGATGAAGCTTCTAACGATTCTTGAGCTTTTTTTTTGCATTCTTCGAAGAGGCAACGAAACTTCTCTGTTAGGTACCCCTAGAATCTCGATTTTATTTTTCATGCCTCATTCTAGGATTGTACCCATATTAGAAGCATATTTCTTTCCCCATTTTATTCATGGTCTTTAGATGAGGTGTATGATCTTCCCTTGTGGATTTTTTATGCCTTGATTATATTATGCTATGTCATCGCGTGTTTATTCAAATCAAAATATTTTTCAACTAATATTTGGACGTTGTGTCAATCATTTTCATACATGATAAGTCGATCATTTTGACGATCTCAACCGACCTCCCCTTTGCCTCCTCTTGGGCCTTATGCAACGATTACCCATTTTATTTTGATTTGTATGCATGTATGTGATTGGTTTATGTTTAATCATGGCTTAATTAATTCCATAAGATTAAAATCAACCCTTTTTATAAGAGTAAAATAAACTTGATCCAACATCAAGTATTTTCCAAATAAACTCAATCAATTCAATCCTAAGCATTTACTTGATCCATATATCAAGTATTTCCAACCTTTTCACTTCACACCATAACTTCCTTTCCTTCCATTTCTTAACCTCCTCATACGTAAATTAAAACCTCGATCCAACGTCGAGTGCTTTTCTCAAATCAAACCAACATACGTAATAATACTTAAACATTTTCATAAAGGTGAAAAAGAGGGGGACTAAGTCTTTGGTCTTTCTCTTCAATTGCTTGGGTGCGAGTTTCCTTACTCGTGTGTGGGCAATTGACGCCTTTAAAATACATATAATTCGATAACACTCAAACTCCTTCTCTTAATCAACCATCAATACATTTAATCATACTTAAAGATCATTTATTAAAAGGTGAAAAGGAGGGGGATCAAGTCTTTGGTCTTTCTCTTCAATTGTTTGGGTGCGAGTTCTCTTACTCGTGTGTGGACAATTGACGCATTTAAAACACACGACCTCGACAAACATTCAAACCTTTTCAAAATCAAATTATCAAAACACTTAATCATTCAAACACAATTTCCTAAAAAGTGATACGAGGGGGATCAAGTCTTTGGTCTTTCTCCTCGATTGTTAAGGTGCGCGTTCTCTTACTCATGTGTGAACAATTGACACTTCTAAAAGACATAAACCTTAATCCGTCGATTGCTTGTGTGCGAGTTCTCTTACTCGTGTGTAAGCAATTACCTTCAATTGTTTGGGTGCGAGTTCTCTTACTCGTGTGTGGGCAATTGTCACCTCTAAAATATCCAACACGACTAAAAACTCTCCTTTCTCGCCTTGCGCGACCGAAACCCCAATATACTTAATCCACAACTCAAACACCTTTCCCAAAGAACATTGTTTAAGTCATTCTTTCGCGCATATGAACTCGTGCTTCAGCCTCCCTGGACGAGCCGACAAGCCAACGTTTAGCAGTTAGAACGCAACCTAAACTCTCGTTCGCCTAAAACACGTCCAAATCAAACTATTTTCTCAATCAAATCTTTAACACACTTAATCCACAACTCAAACGCCTTTCCCAAAGAACATTGTTTAGTCCATTCTTCCGCGCATATGAACTAGTGTTTCAGCCTCCCATCACGAGCCGACAAGCCAACGTTTAGCAGTTAGAATGTGACCTAAACTCTCACCTAAAACACATCCAAATCAAATCTTTTTCTAAATCAAATCTCTAATACACTTAATTCATACTCAAACAACTTTCACAAAAAGAACATTATTTAATCTATTCTTCCGCGCATATGAACTAGTGCTTCAGCCTCCCATGACGAGCCGACAAGCCAACGTTTAGCAGTTAGAATGCAAATTAAACTCTCGTTCGCCTAAAAAACACAAACCAGACAACCGTAGTCCCATGAACTACGAATGCTCTGACTTTCCCATTGCACGAGGGAATACGTAGGCCCAAGGGTTCTCAATCCTTGTCGAGCATACTAATAAAAAACCACCCAGTTTCCCCTAGAAAACAAAATCATACTACCTTAAAAGAAAACAAACAAATCAAGCTAACATATCTCCTGAATCGAATCAAGAGGTTCCCGTTGAGTACAACGGACGTAGAGGGTGCTAATACCTTTCCTTTGCGTAACCGACTCCCGAACCCGAATTTGGTTGCAACGACCATTTTCTTATCCCTTTCAAAGGTTTTATCGATATTTTCCTTTCCCTAATTTGGAATGAATAAAGTTCGGTGGCGACTCTGTTTCGAACAGTTTTTTCCGCGTCCATCGCGAGGATCGTATTTTTCGAGGTACGACAGATGGCGACTCTGCTGGGGACAACATTGCCCTATGCTAGAGAGAGTCAAGCCTAACTTGACTCGATTCGTGAGAGTTAGATCCATTTGTTTGTTTATCTTCTCTTGTTTGTTTGCTTGCTTGATTATTTGTTTATTATCTATTTGTTTGATTATCCTTATTATATATTATTATCTCTTGTGACATTGTGGGGGCTCTCTGATCTTTGGTGCTCTGTGAGATGGCTCTATACCTGAGTCTGAGTATAACCCTAGAATTGAAATTGGTGGTTGTGTAGTGTAGGCTTACGTGGTTCCTTCCGCGTGAGCTGAAGCGAAAACCGCACTTGGAGTAGGTTCCCTTGGATATATTATTGCTGTGGTGAAACTTTGCCATGGCGGTAATATTTTCGAGCCTGAATCGTTGATCCTAAGGACCTTTAACCTAATTACCCATGATGGTTAGTAGTGTTAATTCTATGTGAGTTAATGCGAACGCCACAATCAGATGAGATCCCTCGAACGTATTACTTCCTGACAGTAATATTTTCGACCTTGATCTAAGATTCTGAGAACCCTAAACCCATGTGTCGATGGTTGTGTAGTGGGTGCCTCCGAGGAGTCTTTCTCGTGGGGAAAAAACGAAGACCTCACCTAGACGAGATCCTTTCAAGGATATTATCGTCTGATGTTCCTTCGTCATGGCTATAATGTCTTTGAAAGGTATCCACAACTCTAGGCACCTACCCGATTAGAGCCTACATATGGGGGGTCTTGTGGTCAGAGATATCCTGTGTCTAACTCCTTCCTCAGAATCAGATGTTGTTTTGATCCTGGAACCGTGCATAAGCATTGCATACTCATTAGCATGTCATTTTTCCAACAAACTCAATCATCCTTTGTCCATAACCCGCAGTTGATTTCCCGACGCACATTTTTGGACTTGAGGTAGCTCTGGGAGAACCATGGAACACTTGAAGCAGAATCAAGTTGAGTGGAGAAAAGGCATGAACAACATGAAAGGCAAGACGGAGCAAATGCCAGAAGCTTTAACAACTATAGGGAAAAGAAAGAAAAAGCTTCAAGAAGGCACAACATCTAGGAGTGTTACTCCCACAGCTCCGTCTACTCCACAAGCTGCAGTGAATAACCCATTGCGTGTTGTTCCTCCTGGGTTTTATCCCCGGCCAATCCTTTCACAACCTCAGAATCAGTGGTCAGCACCTATTCTGTCCCAGAGGCATGAGAATCTAAACCAGAGAGGCCATAAGAAGTCTAAGTTGCGCCCTATCCTTGACCCTATTCCTATACCCTGTGGACAACTGCTATCATACCTGATTCAGAGTTCAATGGTGGCACTCACCTCCCTTGGACCGACTCGTAACCCTCCTCCACCTGGATATAATCATAATGCACAGTGTGAATACCATAAAGGGCACGAGGGGGCACGTTATTGAAGACTGTTGGTCATTCAAGAACAAGGTTCAAGAACTTATTAACAAGAAACGTCTAGTCTTTGAAGAAGACAACTCAGGGGTAGAGTGTGAGTACCACACTGGAACCATAGGGCATGCTGTCAAAGAATGTGAAAGCTTTCGAAACAAATTGCAAAAACTAACCAGAAGGGAAGACCCTGGCGTGAATGGTTTAACCCAAAGATCTGGCAAAGAGAAAATACAAGAGTTTCGTGGACCACACAGAATCCTATACCACAAGGAAAAGGTCGAGTTTGTGGAAGATGAAACATCTTTATTCTCTGATAATCACGTTGAAACCATGGCCTTGGATAACACCTCCACAAGAGGAGAGCTGGTAGAGAAGTCCGAAAAGGCTGCATTTTCTGAGGAGGCTCCGAAAGAGGACTTTGGAAAGCATCCCATTGATATTGATGATGATGATGATATCAACCTTTGGATCCCAAAAAGGCAATCAACAGTGCCTAGGGCATCATACCAAAAACCTTGGGCTGCTCCCAATGCAAATCAACGAGCTCATGGCCGAGGAAGTCAGAATCCACGCCAGAATCAGATAAGGCCTCGCAACAACTTGGAAAGAAAGACTGCTCCTCTTCACCTAGTTCCTATGTCGTACAGTCAATTTTTGCCGCATCTGGTCCGAAACTCACTAGTGGAGCCCAAGTCTCTCAAGCCGGTGCCAGAACCATACCTTCCAGGGTACGATCCCAAGGCGCATTGCGGCTATCATGCTGGGTCAATGGGGCACTCAAATGAAGATTGCAAAGCTTTCCAAGCCAAGGTGCAACACTTGATTGACAAGAAGTGCATATCCTTTCAAGATGGGAATTTGGTTGTGCGTATCAGCATCTCGCCCAAATGAGTTTGAAGATTCCAAGAGGCATTTTCTCAAGCCAGTGGTTCAGATAGGAAAACATCCTCAGAGCTGGCAATCCTTGGACATTTTTATCATTTGCATTTGTAATTTCCTTATGTTAAATGCTACTTGTTTTTGAACATTGATGTTTTGAATGGTAATATTAATGAAATGATCATGCATTTTTTGAACTAATCACGTCGCATTCGCTCACATTTTCTTCACTTATATCAAAAAACAAAAAATATTCACCTATATACCTCTCGTCCACTTTCTTTACCAAATTGTTGTTTAGCAAAGATTGGAGGGAGGATGACGAAAACAAGATACCCATAATTGCTGATGGTATGCTTTCGGATAGAATCCTGCCAAGGATGTACAAGCATTGTTTCAAATCCCCAAACACTGGAGAGATAAGGAGTTAATCCCTAGTTCACCACTTTGAGCCGAGAAGTAGAAGTTTCCTTCGAATATTCAAACCCTTACACTCAACTCGGGGCAGGGTAGTGTTCAGTTAATATGATTCCGTATTCTTGGTACACGTCTTGAGGTGATGAAGAAATCGTGCAAAATCCAGAAGTTATGATGGTTGTTCTTCAATGACTACTGACTTGGCAGTCACAAAGCTTTACTCTAAAAAAAGAGAGCAGAGATCCCGCTAAGTCAGGAGACTTAGGCAAAAATAAGGGCAATCCCGATGGACTCGTAGAATAAAATCAGTCCATGCAAAAGATGGGATCAAAAACAAAGAGGCCCTCGAATCCTCAGGCGAAGCAAAATAAGATTCAGTGACCACCAAATCAAAATCAAAAGGTCACTGACGTCCATCAAAAACAAAATAAGATAACTGTCATTTCAAGCGAATCTTGAACCTTCATCTTCATTCTTACACCGTCAAAATCTAAGCACGTGTTTCGATTTAACTGAACGTAGGGCTGGAGATCATCACGAAGAAGGGGTGGGTACAAATATAACTTTGAGCCTTATATCCTTTGTTTCTATAACCGTGAACCAGACCACGTTACAACCCTCAAAAGACCTAATTGAGGCGGGGTTTATTCTGAAAGCATACTACAGCAAGGCTGCGTAAACTGACTCCTACGAATTTGCTAATCTCCTGAATTGGTGTCATATTCTTGCTATATTTTTCACACACCGGTAAATCAGCACTGCATTTGGACTAATGGTTTATTCGTCACACACTGACACATCATTCCAATAAATGATTTTTCAAAACTTGCATGAATGTCGCATTAAAATTACCATTTCTGAATGAACAATTTTAGCTGCAAATCAGTACTTGATATTTTAGAAATTCCAACAAAGTGCAGTCAGAGTGAAATTTGAGCATTCGTTGGCACTGACTCGAATCGAGGCTATCTCATAACCTTGTCAATCTGGGGCAAGTCCTTCAAAGCAATACTTAGTCAATTTGAGGCAAGTCTTTCAAAAGCCAAGACTGGGGCAGACCACTGCAAAATCCAGACACAGGGGCAGACCACTGATCCAAACACTGGGGTATATCATCTCATTACCCTCCAGACAGGGGCAAATTCCCTTTATACATCCAAGTTGGTCAAGCTGGCCATGTCATGCACTAAGCGAACCTTGAGTTCAAAGCCTTGGGGCAGAGCAAATGCACAATCAGAATGCATTGGATAAGTCGCTACGCTCACGCAATCAACATGCATTGGTTACGTCGCTGCGCTCATACCACTATTTATGGCATATCAGCTGGAAGTGGAGGTTCTCTCATGAACCAAGCACGCAACTTCTGCAAAGGATCAAACTTGGGGCACTAAGAGAATCATATTGGTTTACTGATCATAATATCTTCCATTTTTGAGTGCCGGGAAATCAAACCTTTCCATCAAATAAAAGTCCAACCCTGCTTGGCACCTCCTAAAGTCCAACCCTGCTTGGCACCCTCCTAAAGTTCACCCTGCTGGCATCACTTCCTAAAGTCCAACCTTGCTTGACACCTCCTAAAGTCCAACCCTGCTTGGCACCCTCCTAAAGTCCACCCTGCTGGCATCACTTCCTAAAGTCTAACCTTGCTTGGCAACCTCCTAAAAGTCCAACCCTGCTTGGCACCCACCAAAAGTCCAACCCTACTTGGCAACCTCCTAAAAGTCCAACCCTGCTTGGCACCCACCAAAAGTTCAACCCCGCTTGGTACCTCTTTAAAGTCCAACCTTGCTTGGCAACTCATCAAAGTCCACCCTGCTGGCACCTTCATAAAGCCAATCCCCTGCTTGCATCCACATATGCATCACATACAACATACAAGCATCATACGCATACATATCATAACCTATTTCCTTCCTCAACCCCCGTGTTGATATATTGCTTATACTGACCCCCGAGTCATTGTTATCTTTAGTTTCTTCGGCCCCCCGAGTCGATGTTTACCTTTCTTTCAACCCCCAAGTTGATGATATTTTGTCTTTATTTTCTCGACCCCCGAGTCGATATTGCCTTAGTTTCTCGACCCCCGAGTCGATATCATTATTACATCTTCAACCCCCCGAGTTGACATCTTATTGCTTGTACTGACCCCCGAGTCATTGTTATCTTTATCTTCTTCGACCCCCGAGTCGATATTGTCTTTATTTCCTCGACCCCCGAGTCGATATTGCCTTTATCTCTGCCCTCGACCCCCAAGTCGATATTTGCTTTTACCTTCAACCCCCGAGTTGATATTTTGTTATTTCCTTCAACCCCCGAGTTGATAGAGTACTTTGCCTTTGTTTTTTCGACCCCCGAGTCGATATTATCTTTATTTTCTCGATCCCCGAGTCGATATTAATTTTACCTTTCTCTTAACCCCCGAGTTGACGACAGTTTATCTTAATGTTTCTCGACCCCCGAGTCGATAGTATTTCCTTTTCTCAACCCCCGAGTTGACATGCCAGTATTCCCAGTGAGTCTTTCACCTTGCTCCATCTAATCCCCATTGATCCTTCTTTGGAAACCAGAAATAAAGCCTTACCAAAATCCGTTTGCCCGTTTGCATTCCCATATGCGTCTCATTTAACCAGTTCATTTGCATTCCTGTATGCATGGCATATCCATCCCCAGCAGCATAGCATAGCAGGATCCAGGATCAGTTTACAAGCATCTTGGCCAACCCTCCTTCAAAATCGGCAGTATTCTTTTGAGAAGAGGTGGATACCCCGCATGTGCTCAAAGAATTCTATTCCCCAGCAAGTCATTCTTCAGCCATGCAGTTGATAATGATAATCCCAACAGCTGTTGATTTTAATTACTCCCCAAGCAGAGGATATCCTAGAAAGTTTCTTGTGAGCTTTCCCCTGCAGAATCAGCACATTTCCTCCGACAGGAATCTTGCTCAACCATCCTTCAGCAAATTTCGGAGAACCTTAGTGAATAAGGGACTGCTTCGACCACTCAAAGAACCTCAAGTTATGTTGTTCAGTTTGAATCCCGCTACTTCATTCTGTCAACTCTTACTCTACAACACTTTACCTTTTGTGAGACAAATTTTGGGGCATTCTTATATCTAATTGACTTCTACCTTTAGAATGAACGCCGTAGCCGTTCACTCTCTCGGTTTAAGCCAATTAGATAGGGGCATCTGTCATACCCCAAATTTGTCCTACCTGTAGATAGTTTTCATCTGAACATTCATCCACTAACCATCATATCTGTATCCAATACATTTGTCCGTTTTCACTTTTAATTAACCTATCTTTTTTTTATATCCATTTTTATAACCATTTCCATTATCCATTACAAATATCCATATCCATTTTTACCTTTCCTATTATCCATTTTGTCATAAATAACCATATTTCATTTTAAATCCGTTTATCCATTTTTCAATTCCATATTTTCCAATAACCAAATTCATAAACCCATATTCATTTCTAAACCAACTCTTAAATCCATATCCAAATTTCTATCCACATCCATTTATGTGTCATTATCCATTTTTTTTTTCATCCAATTATCCCTTTTCATTTTAATCCATTTTTGGTTTAATTACATTTTATCCATGTTTTATCCATTTTTTTTCCCATTATCTATTTATTTTATTATTTTTTTTATTACAAAAAATCTCTACAAAATCATTCCAAAAAAACATTGACCATTTCTCATTTATTTTATTACAAGCCCAAAGTCCATTTTAAAATTACAAAAATAATGTCATGAGTCCAATACATAGTCCAAAGCTACAAGGAAATGGGAATGAAAAATACAATACAGCCAACACACTCTGCAAATTATGCTAGCACAAGCAACAACGACGGCACTTGCAGCACAACAGCCAAAACTCTGCACACTACTTCAGACCTGCAAAGCTGTGCCCAAAAACGACTTGTCAACATACCAAGACAAAAGCAATGTAAACTTAGCAAACAAGTTTTTTCGAATTTGGTTTTAAATAGAAGAGAAAATCTTTGAAACAGGGGGAGGAAAAAACCTTTTACAAAAAAACTTCAGTCGCATAGCCCCCTGGAGAATTCCTCTACCACAAATAAAATCACCAGCCATCTTGTTCTACCCACCTTCCACCAAACAACTGACCAAAATTTCAACAACCAATACTCCTGCTACCTGCACAGATCGTACGCATACCACAACTTGAGCCATAACAGCTTTTTCCACAAGCCGTTACGTAAAAACCTTAGCCTGATGACCCTACCTCCAAAACACCCCAGCCCACAAACCACAATCCTGTACCTTTGAATAAACCAATACAATCACTCTGCAAACCTGCAAACTTTCCACACAAATGCGACAAAAACGGAGCACCACTTGTGCAATCCATTTCGCAAACGAAAAACTCCGTACCAACCTCAACAGCTCATAATCCTTTCCACTCTTTCCACTTCCACCCTCGATCTCGCTCTTTAAAAGTAGACCCCAATCCTTCACTTGGGGAAGGCCTAGCAGCCAAAAAAACCTCTGCAGAAATCTCCCCCCAACACCGCTATTCCAGGTCTCCTTCTACAACCTCAAAATAAAAAACCATTGGTGAAATCATTTCACAAACCTGAATCACTATCTTCTTCTTTCAATCCCTTTTTCAACCGAACCATCAACAAACAACTTCAACCCTTTTAAATCTCACAAATCTCCTTCCTCAAACCTAAACTACAAACAACCCAGAAGATAAGAGTGAGACGAAGAGAAGCTGTCACAGACACAAACCCAGATAAAATAAAAAAATAGATCAAAACCTGAATCGAGTAAAGAAACCACCACGCGAAACTTATTCCATTCCGATTTGGAGTTTTTTGATCCTCTGAGTTTTGATCCGGTTGCGATGTTGGTTGAAAATGATGATGGATTCGGAAGCGTGAGATGACTTCGAATAAGACGCGTGTTGTACGATTTCTGGTCGAAGAAGTTTCTCCATGGAAGCAGGCCGAGAGGGCGAACCAAGTGAGAGAGACGATTGGATCGTGACGAAGTGAGGATTGGAATAAATTGATTTTGTTCTTGACATTGCTCTGTTCTTAGAATCTGAAATTTTGCCATACCAAACCATTTTTGTCTGTTGTGAACAATGTTGGATGGTGGTTTTAGATGTTAAGCATGTCATTGCCTTGTTGAACCTTGTTATGTCGTTTTGTTTTTTTATTTTTTTTATTTTTATTATTATGTTAAATTTATGCATGACCCGTTGGGATGATGGGCCGCATAACCCATATGATTCTGTTTGCACCCCCATGAGCATATAACTTTTTTTTGGGATTTAATGTTGATTTTCATCCCTAGTTAGATTTTAGTTTTAATTAGATATTAGATTAATTGCTTTAGGTTAAAAAAATTTATGTTAAGTCTTGACTTAACTTTTAATGACAATCTTGATATTAATTATTATTATTATTATTTTTTATTCAAATGACTAATTTCTTAGTTGATTTTGATTAGAATTTTAATTGATTTTTCTTAAGTTCTTGCTAACCTTTTTATTCTCTTGATAGCACTTGTGATTTTGGTTCAGTTAATCTCGGATGTTGATTTGTGATGTTGGACAATTGAGGATTAATCGGATTGACAACGATGAAGCTTCTAACGATTCTTGAGCTTTTTTTTTTGCATTCTTCGAAGAGGCAACGGACCTTCTCCGTTAGGTACCCCTAGAATCTCGATTTTATTTTTCATGCCTCATTCTAGGATTGTACCCATATTAGAAGCATATTTCTTTCCCCATTTTATTCATGATCTTTAGATGAGGTGTATGATATTCCCTTGTGGATTTTTTATGCCTTGATTATATTATGCTATGTCATTGCGTGTTTATTCAAATCAAAATATTTTTCAACTAATATTTGGACGTTGTGTCAATCATTTTCATACCTGATAAGTCGATCGTTTTCACGATCGCAACTGACCTCCCCTTTGCTTCCTCTTGGGCCTTATGCAACGATTACCCATTTTATTTTGATTTGTATGCATGTATGTGATTGGTTTATGTTTAATCATGGCTTAATTAATTCCATAAGATTAAAATCAACCCTTTTTATAAGAGTAAAATAAACTTGATCCAACATCAAGTATTTTCCAAATAAACTCAATCAATTCAATCCTAAGCATTTACTTGATCCATATATCAAGTATTTCCAACCTTTTCACTTCACACCATAACTTCCTTTCCTTCCATTTCTTAACCTCCTCATACGTAAATTAAAACCTCGATCCAACGTCGAGTGCTTTTCTCAAATCAAACCAACATACGTAATAATACTTAAACATTTTCATAAAGGTGAAAAAGAGGGGGACTAAGTCTTTGGTCTTTCTCTTCAATTGCTTGGGTGCGAGTTTCCTTACTCGTGTGTGGGCAATTGACGCCTTTAAAATACATATAATTCGATAACACTCAAAATCCTTCTCTTAATCAACCATCAATACATTTAATCGTACTTAAAGATCATTTATTAAAAGGTGAAAAGGAGGGGGATCAAGTCTTTGGTCTTTCTCTTCAATTGTTTGGGTGCGAGTTCTCTTACTCGTGTGTGGACAATTGACGCCTTTAAAACACACGACCTCGACAAACATTCAAACCTTTTCAAAATCAAATTATCAAAACACTTAATCATTCAAACACAATTTCCTAAAAAGTGATGCGAGGGGGATCAAATCTTTGGTCTTTCTCCTCGATTGTTTAGGTGCGAGTTCTCTTACTCGTGTGTAAACAATTGACACTTCTAAAAGACATAAACATTAATCCGTCGATTGCTTGTGTGCGAGTTCTCTTACTCGTGTGTAAGCAATTACCCTTAATTGTTTGGGTGCGAGTTCTCTTACTCGTGTGTGGGCAATTGTCACCTCTAAAATATCCAACACGACTAAAAACTCTCCTTTCTCGCCTTGCGCGACCGAAACCCCAATATACTTAATCCACAACTCAAACACCTTTCCCAAAGAACATTGTTTACGTCATTCTTTCGCGCATATGAACTCGTGTTTCAGCCTCCCCGGACGAGCCGACAAGCCAACGTTTAGCAGTTAAAATGCAACCTAAACTCTCGTTCACCTAAAACACGTCCAAATCAAACGATTTTCTCAATCAAATCTTTAACACACTTAATCCACAACTCAAACGCCTTTCCCAAAAAACATTGTTTAGTCCATTCGTCCGCGCATATGAACTAGTGCTTCAACCTCCCATGACGAGCCGACAAGCCAACGTTTAGCAGTTAGAATGTGACCTAAACTCTCACCTAAAACACATCCAAATCAAATCTTTTTCTAAATCAAATCTCTAATGCACTTAATTCATACTCAAACAACTTTCACAAAAAGAACATTGTTTAATCCATTATTCCGCGCATATGAACTAGTGCTTCAGCCTCCCATGACGAGCCGACAAGCCAACGTTTAGCAGTTAGAATGCGAATTAAACTCTCTTTCACCTAAAAAACACAAACCAAATAACTGTAGTCCCACGAACTACGAATGCTCTAACTTTCCCATTGCACGAGGGAATACGTAGGCCCAAGGGTTCTCAATCCTTGCCGAGCACACTAATAAAAAACCACCCAGTTTCCCCTAGAAAACAAAATCATACTACCTTAGAAGAAAACAAACAAATCAAGCTAACATATCTCCCAAATCGAATCAAGAGGTTCCCGTTGAGTACAACGGACGTAGAGGGTGATAATACCTTCCCTTTGCGTAACCGACTCCGGAACCCGAATTTGGTTGCAACGACCATTTTCTTATCCCTTTCAAAGGTTTTATCTATATTTTCCTTTCCCTAATTTGGAATGAATAAAGTTCGGTGGCAACTCTGTTTCGAACAGTTTTTTCCGCATCCATCGCGAGGATCGTATTTTTCGAGGTACGACAACCTCTTCACCATTTAATTTATACTTGTGATATAGTTTTGTAGATTCTTTGAATTAATTTCAAAGAATTTGAATTGTTGTATGCTTTGCAGAGATGGAGAGACTCCATTTGCATACTATTCAGTAGTTACAGCTTGAGCTAGCAGAGGCAAGAGAGAGGACCGTAACTTACAATGATGACTCCCAAATGTCACAAATAAGTTTGAAAAGTAATGTAGTTCAGTATGGACAAGAAAATGGAAACCAATTTCACTTGAATGGATGTGTTGCAGAGACTTAGGCACTGTTTCGGCACTCACTATCAACCGTTATCGACGGTTCTAAAAGCTCCGTAGTCGAAAATCCAGGTGGTTCTTCAACCTTCACTTTGATATGTACTTGATCTGATTTTCTATTGTTGTTAACTTTCTTCATTGTTGTTCTCTTCCTGCCCTCTTTATAGTGAGTTCAATGCTTGACATAAAAGAGCAGTTCTTTTAATTTTTACACGGTTCTTATTGCATCTTCATCCGGTACTGGTTCAATGCTTCACTTACCTCATCATGATAAGAATTATAATTTGGAGGATTATTTTATGTTCTTAGACTTAATTAATCTGATTATAGTGTTACATATAATTTGTGTTGAGTATTGTGGTTAGAATTATAGATGAGTTCTTTGCAGTAAATCTACCATTTTAACGATGTTCTCTCATGTACAGATTCAAGCTACATTTCATTCTGATGAAATTCGAAGGAATCCTCCTGCACCACAAGATGAGATTTCATGAGACAATTTGGAAAGGAGTTCCGAAGTTTTTGCGTCGTGCTGACACTCCTCCAAACGAGCCATATCATGTTATTCTTGGAGATGTGAGGGATAAACTATATAATACACACGAACAGAGCTAAATGTGGTGGCAATTGTTATTTTTAACTAGCCTTGAATCAACATTGGAATGAAATCTTTACTAAACTCATAATTTTATGTAACGTCTCTTATATATATACACATAGTTGAAGTATGTTGTTTAAAAAAAAAAATCTTTTTACTGAGTTATTGTTTTACTTTTTATAGGGTCACTTTGAGTAATAAATCAGTTTGTCAAATATGTATTTATCATTTGTAATCAACTCCTCTGTACCAGTTAGATCTTTATGTATATGTATTATTTCTTTATATCTTTTCATATTATCGACATCAATTTAGAAAATCAATTTAGAAGAGCATTGACATGTTTTTTTTAAAGTAAAACAATGATAGTTAGACTAAATTTATTATAAATACTATTAGTGTTTCAATAAAAACAAATGCGCTTAATCGACGAGTACGCGTATGAATGCACAGATATCATATTTTTCGTAAACAACAAATTTACTTAATTTTATTATATTTAATTTGTTTTTCCATATTTTAAATATTAATAAATATATTATAAGAACAAATACATTCTAAAAAAAACACATTATAAAAAAAATACATTTAAAAAAAAAATGTGCGTGTTCGCACGGGTATCATACTAGTTAATAATTGAGCATAATATCCAAATCCAAACTTTTATATTGATAGTTGCTTCATCTAATGTCAGAGGGACACACATACATCTTGTGATTGAAAAAAGAAGTTACGGTCTCCAATATTCAAGAGAAAGACAATAAATTATAATCCAACATTATACATTGATATTTTTAATCAAATTTAAATCGAAGTCTGGTGTTTAGATGAATACACAAAGGATACTAGAAGATAAAGTACACAACCTTATTGAAAAAAAATCTCCTAAGATTCCCAATAGATGAAAAAAAAAAGGTTTAATACCCCTTGTGGTCCCGTATTTTAACCCCGAGATTTATTTTGATTTTTAATTTTAAAAAAATTTATATTGGTCTCTTAACTCTTCGAAATGTTTCATATTAGTTTTTTTTGTTTTATTAGCGACGGAAAAATTCAAAAATCAATCGCTAAATTTGTCGCTAAGTAGACAAAAATGACTAATATGAAATGTTTTGAAGAGTTAAGAGACTAATATGGACATTTTTAAAGTTAAGGGAGAAAAATAAACACTGAGTTAAAATACGAGACTAAAACGAGTATTAAGCTTAAAAAAAACGAGAAAAAACTCTAATTAAAAATAGGTGTTAGAAACCATTTTACAAACAAATTTGGAAGAACATTTAACTTTTCTTGCATTAATACATCAATTATTGACGATTCGCGATTCTTCGATATTATACTTTTGTGAAAGAATATTTTGTAGCTATGAAGGCCATCACCATAGTTGTCTTCCATAATTTTTATGGCTATTGCACCCTCTTTGAAATAAGTCCTTGGTAGTTGAGATAGAGGTATTTTACAAATATTATTTAAAACTTGCTTAATTGTTAGAACTTGAAACCATAAAATTGGTTAATGATTGAGAAAAATTAAAGTGTAGAAAGGAAAAGAGGAAATTGAGAGACAGATAATTTAAGGTGAAAATGTTTTCATTAATAGTGATGAGGATGCCTCTAAAGCATATATACAAGTATTACAGAATGATTGAGACACAATTCACATAAGTTAAATAACTGAAAAACTAAATACTCTTTTCTATAATCAGTTACACAAAATTTGTAATCCGTTACAATTGCTATGAAAAAAATTCTCATTCAACGGTAATCTGTTACATGATTACGTTATTCAGTTATACTCATGATTAGGGGTGTACATGGGTTAGGTAAACCCAGCAAATCTAGTAAAACTCATCTAAACTAATCCGAAAAATGGGTTGGATCGAGTTATTGGGTGAACACAGTTTTTAAAAATGAAAAATTATTCAAAATAATTGGGTTATGGGTAAACTCACACCTAACACACAAAACCCATGGATTATTGTGACTATTTTTTTTTTTTTTTAATTTGATAAGTGATAATTTTGATATCTTTAATCTTGACTGCTTCAATTACAACCTTTCGAACATATTTTATTTTGTAAGTAATTATTGTAACTTATTTACGATACTTCACTTTGATTATTTTGATGTTAATTATTGTAAGTTGCAAGTATTTTATGTAATCTTAGGTATTATCATATTGTAACTTTGATTTTTTTTCAATTATGTTTATGATGAATTTTATCGTGCATTTATACATTTGATGTTTAAAAAAATTATGGTAATAGGTTAAACTACTTATTAAGAAAAAGTGTGACACATAATTTATAATTATATAAGGAAGGAAAAAGGAAAAAAAATGGGTAATCCACTATCCAACATAATCCAACCCACAAATTTGTAGTTTTATCCAAACAAATTTAATGATGTTGTGAATGGTTATTTTATCTCACCCAAACCGGTGTACCTTGTATGAGTTGAGTCATGGTTTGGCTAAATTCAACCCAAACCGATCCATGTATACCCCTACCCAAAATGTTTTTCCTGTTTTTTCAGCTCAGAAGTTACTTTTACCTTGCTGTAACCGATTACACTCTCATATTAATTAGTTACAACACTTGAATCATAAAAAATACTTTAAACATAAATGTCTTTAAAATTGGATTCGAAATCTCAACTGAAATTAAATTAAAAATATTTTGCTGAACTTATAAACAAGATTAAATAAGGTTCTGATTTCATTAACACGAGGTCTTACATTGCATTACATATAGCAATATAGTTCCATTGCTGATGTTGATCTTGCTTCAATAAGTATTGCTTCCTGTCGCATTGTTCTAATTTTTTTCACATAAATTAATAAATTTGATAAAGAAATAAAGAATTGTACAATTTCACCAATAAAAATGTATAAAAATTGAATTAGTGTAGAAAACATTAATTTATAGATAATATCGAATTTTAGAGTAGATTGAGGTTTTAGACACCACTTGAACACTCACGTTTAGAGGAATAACTCTTTGAAAGAGTGAATTGATTTCACTTGCTCACATACCTTTATTCATGAACATTGTCACTCTTTTATACATCATTTAACATGGCCTTAAAATTGGCTAAAACACGCCATAAGAACCATAACTAACTAGTTAGCTATGTCTTGAGAGAAGATCAACCCTAGATATATAATCGACGGAGCGTCATAAACCGAACTAACAAATTAAAGAACTTGTCTGTTAAGTCATATTTCTAGAACCAATCGTCCTCTTAATTAAAAACTCATTTATACCCCTTTAATAAAGATTACCATATCCTCCACCAACATCATTTTCTAAACAAAAAAATCTCTCCTTCGAACAAGTCACTAACCCACATATCACTTGCCTAAGCTAGTTATCTTCAATAATTGTTGGTTCGAGACTAAAACTCCATTGTGAACATTTTCGAAGAGGCTCTCCACCTTGATTAATTATGATATAAGGAGGCTGAAATTTCATTTTTGGACTTACTCTCTACCCATGTCAGAAACAATTTGATTTAGTGGACGAGCCCAACAAAAAATTGACATATCTCTATAAAGTTAAACAAAAGGGATTAACCTTAATATGATAATCAACTCAAAAAATCCAAATATAATTATCCCATTTGTCTCACTTATTTAAGTGGAGAAGATCAATTTAGGGTTGAGAGAGATAGAGAAAAAAATAAGGATTCAAAAGAGAGAAAAGATGAGAGAAACTCATTCCCGTTTTCCTACAACCAATCTCACTTAATCGATAATCTCCGGTTTGTTAACCGTTGGATCGAGCTCAAATTAGGAGGACAGGTTCGTAACACATATATCTAACTTTTTACCTTTCAAAAATTCAAATCAATGTCTGAGGTGAAAGTTATTTGCTTCGCACTGAAGCTGCAGATTTGAGAAAAATTTTCAGCTTTTTGATTCTTATTTGTACGCTAGTTTGCTTTGTGATTTGTGGTTGTTAGCATTAGTTTGTGAATCACTTTAAGACTCTCTTGTACTCTCATATTGAGGGATTTTCCATGTTAAAAACATCGGTGTTCTTTTGCGTCTTTATTTGTTCGATTTACCATCTTATATTTGTTGTTGATCCTCAAGGTTCCCACAAGTTTGAAGAGTTTTATATCCGCTGCATATTGGTCTAGTATTGTGTCTTAATTTCCCATCAGAGTGGTACCAGAGCTCTTGGTTAAGGGTTATTTTACTTGTTTAAATGATGGAGTCAAATACAAAGATGAAGATGGTATTATTGAATGGTTCTAATTATCATTTATGGAAGGGCAAAATGAAATACTTACTATTTGTAAAGAAATTACATTTACTGGTTTTTAGTTCCGCAAAGCCAGATTCTGTGTCTAATGAATAATAGGAGTTTGAATATCAACAGGTATGTGGTTTTATTCGACAATATGTAGAAGATAATGTTTATAATTATATTGCTAATGAGACACATGCAAAAACTTTGTGGGAGAAGATAGAGTCATTGTATGCCTCTAAATCAGGTAATAATAAATTATTCTTGTTGAATAACTTCATAAGTTTGAAGTATAAGGAGGGGACTTCTATTTCAGATCACTTGAGTGAATTTCAAGGCCTCCTTGATCAGATGTCAGGAATGAGTATCAAATTTGATGATGAAATTTTGGGACTATTTATATTGCTATCTTTACCAGAGTCTTGGGAGACATTTCGGGTTTCTATCACAAGTTCTTCTCCTAGAGTGGAAACGGCTCAGGGTGGTATTCTTAATGAGGAGATGAGAAGGAAGGCGCATGGTTCTTCATCTCAACCAGAGGTACTTGTCACTGAAAATAGGGGGAGAAGTCATAAAAAGGAACCGAAGGGTGGTAGAGAGAATAACAGAAGCAAGTTCAAGCTGCGATACAAGAATCTGGAGTGTCATTATTCTCACAAAATAGGACACGACAGAAGTATTGCTATTAGTGGAAAAGAGATAACAAAGGCAAGAAAGGTAAGTATAAATAAAGAGACCATGAAGATCATGATGATAGTCGTGTTACTACTGCTACTAATGATGATCTTGTTATTCTTTGTGATCATGAGTCTGTTAATCTTGTATCAGACGAGAGCATGTGGATAGTTGGCAGTGGTTCTACATTACATGTTACACCAAGGAAGTATTTCTTCACATCTTATACTTATGGTGATTTTGGAGTGTTGAAGATGGATAATGATGGTGTATCTTAGGTAATTAGTGTTGGGGATGTTTGCTTGCAAACCAACATGGGAATGCAATTTTTGCTTAAAGGTGTGAAACATGCTCCAGATGTCCGCTTTAATTTGATCTCTGTGCATATGCTAGATGATTGTGGTTATGATAATCACTTTGGTTCTGGAAAGTAGAAACTTAACAAAGGTAACTTGGTTATGGCTAGAGGGGAAAAGCTTTCTAAATTGTATTAGAAAAAAGCTTTGGTTGCTAGGGACAGTGTGAATGCTATCGACATGGAAGCATCTTTGTGGCACCGAAGACTTAGTCATATTAGTGAAAAGGGGTTGAATGTTTTGGCCAAAAAAGATGTTCTTCCTGGATTAAAGAATGTAGATTTGGAGAAGTGTTCTTATTGCATAGCTGGTAAATAGACTAGAGTATCTTTCAAGAGACATCCTCATTCAAGGAAGTCAAATTTGCTTCAGCTGGTACATTCTGATGTTTGTGGTCCATTAAAGGTAAAATCCTTTAGTGGTGCACTTTATTTTGTTACCTTTATTGATGATTGCTCCAGGAAACTATGGGTTTATGCCTTGAAGACAAAAGACCAAGTTTTGGAAAAGTTCAAAGAATTCCATGCTTTGGTTGAGAGGCACACAGGCAAGAAGCTGAAATGTGTTCGTTCAAAAAATGGTGGAGAGTATTGTGGACCATTTGATTCCTATTGCAAGCAACATGGTATTGCACATGAAAATACTCCTCATAAAACTCCTCAATTGAATGGTTTAGCAGAGAGGGTGAATCGAACACTAATTGAGAGAGTAAGGTGTATGCTCTCTGAAGCTAAGTTGCCCAATCATTATTGAGGAACAGATCTACATGAAACAACTCGATGGTTTTCAAGTTAAAGGTAAATAAGATCATGTGTGTAGATTGAGAAAGAGTTTACATGGGTTGAAGCAAGCTCCAAGGAAGTGGTACAAAAAGTTTGAGTTTGTTATGTGTGATCAAGGATACCAGAAGCCTACTTTAGATCATTGCGTCTTTGTTAGAAAATTTTATAACGATGACTTCATTATCCTGTTGTTATATGTTGATGATATTCTTATTATATGGAAAAAGATTTCTACCATTAACATGTTAAATAAGCAATTGGGAGAATCATTTTCCATGAAAGGCATGGGAGCAGATAAATAGATCCTTGGCATTAGAATCATGCGTGACAGAAAAGAGAAGAAACTTTGGATGTCACAAAAAAATTATATCGAAAAACTGCTGTAAAGATTCAAAATAGAAAATTCTAAGGCGGTAAGCACTCCTCTCGCTACTCATTTCAAGTTGGGTTCTAATCAAAGTCCTTCAAGTGAAGATGAAGCGCTTGATATGAAACATGTTCCTTATTCGTCTGTTTTGGATAGTTTGATGTATGCAATGGTGTGTACAAGACCAGATATAGTACATGTTGTTGGTACAGTCAGTAGATTTTTGTCAAATTCACGTAGAGAGCATTGGAATGCTGTAAAATGAATTTTAAGGTATCTTCGCAGTACTACTTCTATGAGGCTTTGTTTTGGAGGAGATAAGCATACTCTAGTGGGGTGCTCTGACTCTGATATGGCTGGAGACATTGATTCCAGATATTTCACTTCGGACTACATGATAAAATTTGAAGGGGGAGTTGTTGCTTGGCAGTCCAAATTGCAAAAGTGTGTAGCATTATCTACTACAGAGGTTGAGTTCATTGCAATTACCGAAGCATGCAAAGAGTTACTATGGTTGAAGAAATTTTTCCAGGAGTTTGGTTTTGTTCAAGACAAATATGTGTTATTTGTTGATAGTCAAAACGCTATTCATCTTGGTAAGAATTCGGCTTTTCATAATAGGTCCAAACACATTGATGTGAGATATCATTGGATACGTGATGTTTTGGATGCTAAGGTATTGGAGTTAGCTAAAGTTCATACAAATGATAATGGTTCTAATATGAGGACTAAAGCATTACCAAGAGGGAAATTTGAAGTTTGTTGTGATATCGTCGGTTTGGCGATTTCCTCTACATAGTTGTGAGAGGGAAATTTGTTGGGTTTGAGCTCCCTTCCTATGTAGAGAAATACCCAAATATGATTAGCCCATTTGTCTCACTTATTTAAGTGGAGATGATCAATTTAGGGTTGAGAGAGATAGAGAATGAATAAGGATTCAAAAGAGAGAAAAGATGAGAGAAACTCATTCCCGTTTTTTTGCAACCAATCTCACTAAATCGACAATCACCGATTTGTTAACCGTTGTATGAAGCTCAAATTTGGAGGGCAGGTTTGTAACACATATATCTAACTTTTGACCGTTTAGAATTTTAAAACTACGTCTGAGGTGAAAGTTATTTGCTTTGCATCGAAGCTGCAGATTTGGGAAAAATTTTCAGCTTTTTTATTCTTATTTGTAAGCTAGTTTGCTTTGTGATTTGCGGTTGTTAGCACTAATTTGTGAATCACTTTAAGACTCTCGTGTACCTTTAATTGATTATAGTGGAATTATTTTTTTGGTCTGGACGGCTCGTGGTTTTTACTCTCATATTGAAGGATTTTCCATGTAAAAAATATCAGTGTTCTTTTGTGTCTTTATTTGTTCAATTTATTGTCTTATATTTGTTGTTGATCATTAAGATTCCTACAAGTTTGATGAGTTTTATATCCTCTGCGTATTAGTCTATTACCATGTTTTAATTTCCCATCACGAGCATAATAAAAAATCCAATGCCACGAGGTGCATGGTCTTGAATCCCCCTCCCCTCCAATTTCAATAAACTCTGGTCTCTAACCCTTAAACCCCTTCCACCCCCAACTTACAAATATTTATTATTTTGATTCACAAAATATTATTGTCTCCTTTCAAATCTCCCATAAAAAGTTTACCAATGCAATTTGCTTTCAAATCTTAACAAACAACTTCAAGAAAAAGAGATAAAAACAAAAGACAATATTAAAAGGGCATTTCTTATCACACCACCCTTGTTTCTTAGGCACCATCTGAATTTCTGGTTTTGCCCCCTGATTCCGGATGTGCACATTCGGACGCACCAATTTTTTAAAAAACGCTGATTCTTTCCGGAAGTGCACATCCGGAAACATTCCTGATCTGCAGATCCGGAAAAGGCAGAACATTATTTTTTTTTTAAATCGGTTTTTTAGCTTGGTCGCATATGTTAATAAATCGTCGCAATTTAATATAGATTTGACAACATCCATATATAAAATAAAATGATATATATATATATATATATATATATATATATATATATATATATATATATATATATATATATATAATAAATCTCTGTCAAAATATAGTGCATACATCTAATATAAATATAATACATCAAACAAAAAACTACTGCGTATGGCGAAGGATCTCTCCTGGCTCCCCTGCTCCTCTGCCCCCTCGGCCCCTACCCGCCATCCTGGATCGATGTCTGCGGTACTGAAGTGCCCCCTGAGCAATCGCAATAATCCTGTCCACGACAAGTCTGGCACCAGAGCCCTCAGGGAGGTGACCGTCCGCAATGGTCTGCCGCGCTATCTGCTCTATCTCACGACAGCGTGGTAGGACATCCTGAGTGTGGTCCAGCTGAGACTGCCGCTCCTCTAATATCTCCTGATGAGCAGGTATGGGTGGCGATCCCTCAGCAGTGGGCACCATACATGGGTGTGAGACGGTGTAGAACCACACGATGTACCCGGCAGCAACACTCCAGTCTGTCTCCGCTCTGGTCGCCCGAGCCTCCTCCGGTACCAAGTGGGACTGGTAGTCAGCATATAGCTCATCTATCTGCCTGCGGGTCAAGCCTAGAGGAGCAGACTCATGAGGCATCCTGGGGATCGTCTGCGTGTAACCGAACTGACGCAAGACGCGCTCTGGCAGGTATCGGGCAGTAACAGTCGAACTGCATGCCAACCATCCTGAGAATAAACAAACCTCATGAACGGGCGCGTCACACGGTGATCGGCATATGGGCAATACAAAACGTCCTCAGCAGCCATCCGATCTAGATACACTCTGAAGGGGTCCGGCGCCTGGTTCCCTCTGAGCAGGACAAATGCAGCAGCACGTGGCATATCCTCAGTGTACCCCTGGGCACTCCCCCAACCAGTAATATAGGGAAAGTGCTGTAAAATCCACACCTGAAATGGAAAACATAACATGGGTATCAAACATTATAATGAATACAGAAAGAAAAGAAATGAAAAAATCACTTAGAATATTAGATTGTTACCACGTATAGCGTACAGCTGCCTGCCACAGTCTTGGCTGCCCAGCGGCAACCATCAGAGAGCCTGAAATAGGTGAATGCCAGCGCAGCAGCCTCCCAGTTGTACCGATGGATCTCTGTCTGATCCGAAAGGTACCTGAGGTAGACGATATCAACATAATAGGCGCTGGTGTCCACAAACACCTGTGTGCCTAGCAAAAATAAGTAGTAGCACCTTAGGGCACACGTCCTGTGGATCGCCATCTCAGCTGGATCACCATCTGCCCGTCCTGCCTCTGCAAGCGCCTCAGTAAATCTATCCATCAAAAATGAGAACCGGACGTGTGCGCCCCTCAACTGGTGCACCTCCGCATGTGCCTTCTTTGGGCTAGCCCCAAGCTCTGTAATCAACAACTCTATGCCGTCCGCCTTCGTCATCCTACCGTGACTCAGAAGGGTACCCGTGATCGGTAGATGTAAGAGGCACGAGATGTCGTCTAGCGTGATCGTGATCTCGGCGTACGGTAGATTGAATGAGGATGTCTCAGGGTGCCATCTCTCAACAAATGCCATCAGGATACCGTACTGGATCTGGGAATACCCAATCCTAGACAGGCCTCCAAGACCAGACTTCGCAAGTGCAGACGGGAACCACTCAGCTATAGGCAGCATCTCAATCGTGTCCATAACCTTGCCCCCATGGTTATAGAACTTCTGTGAATCCTTATCCTGAAAATTTCCAAATAAAACAATGTTACAAATGAACATATTTTCAACGAATACAATTCTATAAATAAACCGAGAAAGGTTACCTGTCCTAGCCAGACAAATCTGGAAGTATGTTCAGAGTACCCCGCGAGTAGGGACATACTAGACGGTCCCCCGGGGTAACCGCCCAGCTCATCGAAATCGTCATCATCGTCAACACCCTCATGTGTTGGGTGATCACCCTCTGGAACAGGAACAACAACAGGGGAACGAGGAGGAGCAGCTGATGGAGCTGTAGTCTCCCGACGACGCCTGCGTGCGGGCTGGGACCCTGATGAACTAGCAGTAGAATCCCGACGCCTCCGAGATGTGGATGGCTGTGGTGTAGGCTGTGGTGTAGGATGTCCCTCAGCTGTAGGGGCTACCCCAACTCCCTCTGCGTCAGAAGCCTCGGCTGTAGACTGCATCCGCTCACGTCGGACAGATGCGTGCTGAGCTGTCCGTCCATGTATGGTACGATCGTCTCTGCCAGCCATCTAATCTGCAAAGCATAATAAATAAATTAAATTTTGTTTAAAAATAATTAAACAAAAACAAACAAACAAGCAAAATTAAAAAAGGAAAAAAAATAGTCTTCTGGATGTGCACATCCGGAAGGACTCAGAATTTTAAACGTTAGGTATTTCCGGATGTGCACATCCGAAAACACTAAACGTTCCAATATTTCCGGATCTGTACATCTGGTACGTATTTTGAAGTTTAAAAACAGCACTCATGGCCACTGTAACAACCAAAAGGGCATTTTTATGCCCTGATCGTCCGTTTGAAGCAGTAAAAATGACCTACATTGTCTCTAACCTATGTTATTCATACAACCTAACAATTTCTACACCTAAATGTCTACTCTAAATCGATTACTCGAAAATTACTCCGAAACTTTAAAATTTGAAAACTTACCGATTAAAATGTGATACGGAGGATTTGGAGTGTGTTGATCGTTGTAGTAGTTGCTCTGCGCCGAACTCGAGTGGAAAAAATCGAGATTTGTGGTGATTGAAAATTTGAGAGTTTGAGAGAGTTTGAGAAGGAGTGGAAATGGAAAGGTGAATAATGAGGGGGGAAGAACGTCTGACGCGAACTAATAAGAAATACTTTCGGATGTGCACATCAGAATTGTTTCCGGATATGCATATCCGGAACACTTCAGCGTTTTTTTTAAAATTTGGTGCGTCCGGATGTGCACATCCGGAATATAGGGGCAAAAAAATAATTTCACGTGGTGCCTAAGAAACTTGGGTGGTGCATTAAGAAATGCCCTATTAAAAAATGAGTTTATAAAAACAATCGTTCCTCTAAATTTATATACTTGTTTTGCGATGGTCTCTAATTTTGTTATCAATTATTTTCTCCATCTTCATATATAAAATCTCATGACACATGTTTTATGTGTAACAACTATAATACTTAATAGCTCTTATACTTAGTGGAGTATATTTGAAAAAGTGTAATAAATACATCAAAAAATTTGTACTAGCTCTTATATTAGGGACAAAATGAGTAACTTTTTGAATAGTGGTAGGTATAATCCTGATATATTTGTCTTCAAATAGACAAATATAAACTAATTTATTTAAAGCTAAATAAATACAAAAAGCAATCAACAAGAGCCAATACATAAAAATATCTTTAAATATGAACACATTTTTAAATTACTAAATGCATATTTCACAACAAAAAAAAAAATAATAACACCATAATAAATTATATATTTAATAATAGCTTATATATAGTTATTAATAATTTTCAGTTACTAATATTTAAAATTGATCATTAAATAAAATAATTTTTAATTTAAATTTATTTATTTTCCTATTCAACTCTACACTGCTGGAACCAATTCTTCTTTAGACATTGTATGATACCATAATCTGAAAATGCCTTATATTGAGAAGATTCTTAGTACTAAGATTTTGACTTTGGGAAGTAGTAGAGTACAGCTAATTAATTGGTTGACTGCGAAAGCGATTTTAACATCTTTTTCTTGACCATGCAATTGGGGAGAGTGTAATGTGAACATGAGAAGCTTTTTAATGAATTTCACATGCCAGAACAAAACTAAGTGCTTGGTGGCCACTTTCACAGAAACCTCACAAATTTATATCATTATCTCATTGACCGCAGTGGAAGAGTTTGTGGAGTTTGGGCTGGCACTGTGGGCCTTATATAATGCCACCAGCTAGCTAATAACTTCACAGTAATTGTTCTTTCTATGTTTAGAGGTTCTCCTTTGTTAACGTGAAAAGACTAAAATATCATCGGCGTTCGAAAATATATTTTTAGACGCATCTTTTTCACACATAACATAAGACGGAAATTATGAGAAACTATTATTTTGTTAAAATTTGTTCCGAAGATGCATCTCTATATGCACAAAAGATTGATTCAAAGATGTATCTTTGTAACTCCCCTTAGTTCATTAGTCGGTGAGTTTTCTAGAGATATATCTCCGGAGTATGCTATGTTAGTTTAAAACAAGAACAGACAGAAACAATGGAAAAATAAAAAACCAACATAAATTAACATCAAAATAAACATTACATAGATAAACATTATATAAATTTAACATTACATGTCATTAAAAACAGATGGTTCAGGACGTTGCAACATTTTTATAATATTTTCGGTTGATCTTTGAATCATCGCATCCACTTAAATAGGATCTTCTGTTGAGTAACGAGAATAGATACTCCACATAACCTTCAAATCATCATCTGTCTTCAGTTCACACATGGTGAACTGTATCTTCTATTAGTTGTCTATCGAGGGTGAACGATACTCGAGGTCGACAACTCTCCAATTTTTGGATATCGCAAGAGAGTATTTAGATCGACAAGAAGTATGTCCTCGCAGATTCGAAATTGAAGTGGGGGGTTTTGCGCCATTGAAATACACGAATGCAAGATTAGGATATGTAGTCATTCTGGTATGTGTAAAGAAAATGGAATGAGAGACCATATTTATAGAAGTTGTAGAGCAATAAGGACCTTACAAACACAATCATATTTGCAGGAAAGACTCGGAGGTACATATCCGGATCCACCTTTTTTTTCAAAAAATAAGGGTTTATCCGGAGATGCATGTCCGTACAGTCCCCTGTTTTGTTTTTTTTTAAAATAATTATAAGGTGTTTCCGGAGATGAATATTCGGATCCACCCAAAACTTATGCGGTGCTGAACCAAGTGATTATAGAGAGGAGAATTTTAAAAGACTAAAATTGTCCAAATAATACCACCTAATTTTATAACATTTTGCAGGGCGTTACATACAAAAAATGTGTTACATTGTTAGATTACAACTTAAACACATCAAAATATATGTCACTTCTTAAATCTATTGGTGGTTCATTATTTAATCTTTTCTTATTTGATTCTCTTTCAATGTCGGTCAGCTTGGCGAACTCTTCCATTCTTTTGAAAAAGTGATCCAACCAAGTTTCAACATCTTGTGTGAAATGTGACGTCCAATCCAATGATGTCTTTGGTATAGGACATCTCGGTTTCAAATAAACGTTAACAAAATGTTGTTTTTTATAGCCAACCAATACACATAATGTATTCAGATAGATTTTGAGGTGGCTTATTCCTAAGTGGAAAGAATGTTTCCGAGAAACCATATTGTGTTAAAGCAATACACACCCTATCATAAGCACTTGCTATAAGGTGTCCCATTTTCGAGAAGCACATCCATTTTTCAAACGAAGTCGGACTCGTAAGACAAGGAACTAGAGCATTGAGAATTGCATCATAATTTACTTTGTTCACATATAGCTTTGTGTAATATTCCCCATGCTTCTTCATCTTTTGTAATAGATGACGACAAACAAATTGGTAGTTGTCCTCTCACTTACTGAGCAAACCCGAAACAACTAAAAAACCACAATTGTCGTCACCACCAACATTTATAATCCGCTCAATGTATTTCTGCATAAAAAGCAACATCTTTTTAATGTGGATGATTTTTGGTAATGGTGGTGAGGATGATGTATTCGAAGAGGTGTTATAACACAATAATGTTCATACCAGAAGATGTATGTATCTCACTATATTGGTTTCAGAGCACTTGGTCCACGACGTACCAATCTCGAAAAAAATCACCTTTACTATTTCCCAACCAATTCTCAGTCTAGCATGTGTAGATTCAACTCTATTAGTTATTGTATTGCCAAAGTGTCAGACTTGATCAGTCCATGCATAAACATTCTTCTCTTTTATCTGATCCAAAATAGTGCCCTTAACATATTTCAACAAATCTGGATATATCGCACACACACACATCCACATGCTCGCACACCCACACACACACACACACACACACACACACACACTCCTGAAATGTAGAACAGATTCAGCGAATAACTCTTATGTGATAAGTTTTATTATAGAATTCTATGCATCCATTATATTTTCCACCAACACACTAGGTTTTCCAAATTTTCCATCTTCACGTTTGACTTGTTTCGTGCCAATCGCAAATTTTACTCGACTTCTCACATTTTTGGTTACGTGATAATTACAAAGTAATGTGGACGGTGTAGGAAACATTGTTACAACCGAATTCATCAGTGCGGTGTCGCAGTAGGTGATTGTTGGTGCGGTAAAGCGGCAAGCAACAAAAATTTTGGAAGTATTTTTCCGGGAATTTATCGTGTCCACAGAGATCGGTGCTACTGAACTGCCGTTCGACAATATCTAAGTTTTTAAGCTTGGGTTAAAATGGTTTGGAATTGTAAAACAGAAAAGTAAATATAAACATAAAAAGAATTCATCTTTCGGAGAAAAGAAACTTATCAAGCATACATATAATCCACTCGTCACAAACATAAATTTATCGATCATTTTCACTCTACTACAATACTCGTCAAAATCATCCAGTATCGCTCACAACGGTGTCCATCTCTGACACACTGAGCTGAGAGAGAAACTGTATCACTCTCGTCGTTGCTCTCGCGCACGACGCCTCGAAACACTGAAGGCATTAAATTCCGACACCATAAAGATTATCATCTAAATCTATCTCTAGCATCAAGACAATAGATATCCATCCCTAATCAAGATTTGTGATGTTTATCTCTAACACAACACAAATCCAAACATAAATGCAAAAAATCAAGGAAGACATCGATAATGATTGGTAAAGTAGATTTATACATTATTATGATCAACAAAGATACATGAGTTTAGAGTAACTATACAAACACCCAACACAAAAGAAATTACAAAAAGAGAGAAAGAGAGATAAACCAAAACCTCCTGGTTGTCAACCTGATTGATGAAGATCCAAATCCGATTCTTCAAGATGCAAAATCCATGTGTTGTTATCAAGTTCTCTCATCAAAAAATGAAGTTTGATGGAGTTGGGATCACAAAACTCCAAAACCATACCTAAAAAAATGTGTTTTTACCCCTATTTATTGCTGTCATCATCGCAGACCGCGCTAAGCCCGGTTTGGGCGCTAAGCGCGCCCTTATTAATGTTTAAACCAACTTAAAAGCCCGCTAAGAGCGGTCGGGCGCGCTAAGCGCGCTACCTGCTGTCATGAAAAAAAGACAGCACATGTTTCAGCCATAAATTGAGAACAGTAACTCGGATTTGCGCCTGGTTCGAAGCGTTGGAAAGCTTATTCAATTTCCTATCTAACAATGAATAAATATCAATCAAATTGGTGATTTTTATCACCCTCATTTTGAGCCTTATTCGTTGATGAGTTGCTCAAAATCGCGCGTTTGAAGCCATGTCTTCGACACTTTATTGCTCATGCTCCAAATGCACCTCAATACCTACAAAATGAGTACAAAACTGTCAAACGGTACACAAATACACTAAAACTTGATTATACACTAAATATACACATTTACATACAAAGTGGGGTTTTATTCAATACAATTAGAATGATAAGTGCCACAAAAACACTACTAAAAACATGACTTTTTGGCACTTATCACTCTCCCCAACTTACATCATTGTTTGTCCTCAAACAAAGCCAACATCTAAAGAAACAAAAGAAAAATCCAAGAAATTACGCAACAACAAATTTTTACATTCAAAAACAAATGCAATGGTTCAATCGAAAATGGTACACACAAAGTAAATACTTACCACTAAACTTCAACAATAACATAATCACGAAACAAATGCTAAATACAAAAGTCATGCCAAACATTCTAAAACAACACAAGTTTAAATGTGAATCACACCTAGCAAAAATAATCATCGGTAGATGAAAAACATAAAATGAGGGATTTTTCACTCACACAACAATCTTGCAAACAAAAGACTAAATTATGCAATCATCCAAAAATCATGCTGAAAACACAAAAGCAAGAATCAAAAAGACTTTCAGGGCTGTAATGTGGTCGGGTGAACAAACAAGGAATAATTCCTAAAGCTAATCGAAACAAAAACTTGCCTAAACCTAAGGGAGTGATCAACTCACAAAAGTTCAAAAACAAAATTTCAATCAAACTTCTTCCAAAATCCCAAGTGTTACACCAAACACATAGAACTTATTAGCACAACATTATTCTACTCTTTTTGTTTTTCTTTTTCAAAGCTTTTTCAATTTTTTTTCTTTCTTTTTCTTTTCTTTTCTTTTCTTTTCTTTTTCTTATTTTTCTCCTTTTTCTTTTCTTTTTCAACCTCATAGCAACCAACAACATAAGTGAGCAAAAATTGCTCTCCCCAACTTGAATTCAACCGCATCATTATGTGAATACTCCCTACTTTCTAAGGCAAGGTAAAAATTCATACAACAACACAAAATTGAGGGCTCAAGAAAAAACAACAATCAAGATCCACACAAAAAATGAATTTGATACTCATAAACAAGAATCAAACTCAAACAACATGGATAATGACCAAAGGCTCAAAGGGTTTACAAACGATCACACACTCACAAGGTGAATTGACTATTTGGCTAAGGTAGTTGTGCTCAAAATGAAACAAGTGCCTTAATCCTTTTCATGCTTTCAAATAATCAACACATACAAAAGATTAAGCATAATAAAATCCAGTTAAAACAAGAATATTGGTACTCCGAGCATATATGAACAATGGAAGGCTTCCTCACAAAAAGGGTGGGAACTAAAGTGATTCACAAAATGAACAAGAATACAAAAGAATGAATGGAATAGAAGTTGTAAAGAGCCTAAGTATCATGAATATGCTAAAGTCTAAAAAGCGATAAACACATACCTTGAACGTGTACAAAACTTTAAACACTATCATTACCACGCATTCGCAAGTTGAAACACTCAAAATCGGAAAATCACCGAATGCGACTTCAAGCTATCGAACCAAAATTTGAGTCCAAACAGTCAACAAAAGAATTAGAAAAATTACTAATAATTACTAATATATATAAGGCCTTGGTGGAAGTGGGAAGAAGGGGGAGCTAAGCGAACAATTAAAAGAATTCACTGGCTCAGCACAGCAGGGCGCGCTAAGCGCGGTTAGGCGCGTTACACCAGAACCAGAAAAACCAGTACAATAACAAGGTTCTGGTGTAGGCCTCCACTTAACACTTACACAATCTCATATACAAAAATTGGTCCAGAAAGACCAGGTGAAAATAAATTAAACAAGTTATAAAGTGAAGATTTGAGAATTTTATGAACAATCCGAGTACAACTTGTTTAATGAATGTTCACCACACTACCTACGCTATAATGAAAAAGTAATAACGGAACAAAAAACAAAAAAACATGCTTGTTTTACGTCGTAAGCTCGACGCCTATTATTTATACACACTTCTAAAAGTTGCCTCTTTACACGGTTAGTGCTCACCGACGACGAAACCTAACCAAACACTTAGCAAACGTGAAGAGAAACAAACATATATACTAAATTTACAAGTATGGAAAACATGTAAAATTCAAAAATATGGTAAACATATACAAGTATCAATATAAACAAGTGAAAATAGATAATATATACGATATTTACAAAACTCAAAAACAAAGAAACTATCGCAATGCGATTCAATAAAAACACCAATCCCCGACAACAGCGCCATTTTGTTGGTGCGGTAAAGCGGCAAGCAACAAAAGTTTTGGAAGTATTTTTCCAGAAATTTATCGTGTCCACAGAGATCGGTGCTACTGAACTGCCGTTCGACAATATCCAAGTTTTTAAGCTTGGGTTAAAATGGTTTGGAATTGTAAAACAGAAAAGTAAATATAAACATAAAAAGAATTCATCTTTCGGAGAAAAGAAACTTATCAAGCATACATATAATCCACTCGTCACAAACATAAATTTATCGATCATTTTCACTCTACTACAATACTCGTCAAAATCATCCAGTATCGCTCACAACAGTGTCCATCTCTGGCACACTGAGCTGAGAGAGCAACCGTATCACTCTCGTCGTCGCTCTCGCGCACGATGCCTCGAAACATGGAAGGCATTAATTTCTGACACCATAAAGATTACCATCTAAATCTATCTCTAGCATCTAGACAATTGATATCCATCCCTAATCAAGATTTGTGATGTTTATCTCTAACACAACACAAATCCAAACATAAATGCAAAACAATCAAGGAAGACATCGATAATGATTTGTAAAGCAGATTTATACATTATTATGATCAACAAAGATACATGAGTTCAGAGTAACTATACAAACACCCAACACAAAAGAAATTACAAAAAGAGAGAAAGAGAGATAAACCAAAACCTCCCGGTTGTTAACCCGATTGATGAAGATCCAAATCCGATTCTTCAAGATGCAAAATCCATGTGTTGTTATCAAGTTCTCTCATCAAAAAATGAAGTTTGATGGAGTTGGGATCACAAAACCCCAAAACCATACCTAAAAAAATGTGTTTTTACCCCTATTTATTGCTATCATCATTGCAGACCGCGCTAAGCCCAGTTGTAGCGCCCTTATTAATGTTTAAATCAACTTAAAAGCCCGCTAAGCGTGGTCGGGCGCGCTAAGCGCGCTACCCGCTGTCATGAAAAAAAGACAGCACATGTTTTGGCCATAACTTGAGAATCGTAACTCGGATTTGTGCCCGGTTCAAAGCGTTGGAAAGCTTATTCAATTTACTATCTAACAATGAATAAATATCAACCAAATTGGTGATTTTTATCACCCTCATTTTGAGCCTTATTCGTTGATGAGTTGCTCAAAATCGCGCGTTTGAAGCCGTGTCTTCGACACTTTATTGCTCTTGCTCCAAATACAACCAAATCTGGACTTTTTGTACATATAACAAAATCCAAATTTCTATGTTTTTCATTATGTTTTTTTATTTTATTTGCATATTAATTTTTTTCACTTCTTTGATTTTGATATGCATTTTCTTGTTTGATTATAGAAAAACTGGCTGACGAACAACATAAATATATATATGGTCGAGTGGCTCAACATGCTTCAATGCGTTTGGAGAAAGCTAGACTCTCGCGACTCTCAGTTGGAGGATAGTCGCGTACTATTTAGGGATTGTGTTCTCGGGGTCATGTTTCTCCTACTAATGATGAAGCATCTGCTGCTCCCGTTCATGCAGATGTACATGAGCATGACTCACATCATGCAGCTAGATCTCATGCTGCCGCATTGATAGTTTTTTAGGAGGCCATAAAGACACTTAAATACTTCTTTTATATGCACACTATACTGCCATTCACGTGTGGGAGGGAGAGGTAACATAATGTTAATTATCCTTTTAAAAATTTGTTTTATACTAATTAAACTGTATGACATTGATGTATTTATATTTTAAAGTACAATGACACGTTGAAATGTATAAACCATAGGGGAAAGATATCAAAAGATGCCACAACCTGAAGAACCATGGTTTTAAAAAGGCTTGAAGCTATATGGACTAAATGACTTCAGTAAGAGTGAATATGGTTATATTGACCATGATCGATTATCTGTATTTGTTGAGAGATAGAACACAAAGACATATTCATTTCATCTCCGATTGGTGATCATGACTATCTCTATTAATGATGTATTATTCCTCATACATATTCTGGTCGTAGAAAGATTATTTAATCAATGTAGAATTAGTAGACTTGAGGAACTTGACGTGATCACAACTCAATTAGGAGCTGATCCAGGTAAAGCCTAAGGGGATATAAAAGACACTAGGGGATGTCATGCTACATTCTTCGCTTGACTATTTTGAGGCTACCTTATCTGATGACGATGAAGAAAAAAACGTACTAAGGTCTTTATGCCCCCTCGCGTTTTGATTGAGGAGGAGATAAACATTGTTCAGCGGATGAGGGAGCATGCTGACGATTTCATCCAACTTTATTTAAGACCCAATGACCGTGAACCTAGTGTTGCTGAAGTAAGTGCCCACTTGGAGCTTTGAGGAAGATAAGATGTAGTTTCTTGGATGTCACCGTTAGTTCTGCAGCTATGCAGTATGTATGTTGGCTAAATTTTGTTAAAACCTTTATGTTAGCTCTTATGTCACTGAAGGTGTTTTAACATGTTGTATGTGTATCTGCCATAACAGATTAGTTGCAGGTTGTGAAATGTCAAGTAGGATGTCTTGACATGTTGTTCTGCACTAACTGGTTATGTTCAGTTTCTATCATATTAGTTAAATGTCAAGTGTGATGTCTTGACATGTTGTGCTGCACCTACCTAGTATGAGTGCATGGTTGTAATTGGGTGACAGAGATGTCATGAGCACTTCACTGAACCTGAATGTTTAAGGTGATGTGACGTGGCTATCTTTGGAATGTCATGACAGAACATCTTGATCTGGTACAACAGGTACTATTGCTCTGTGATGGTTAATCAAGATGTCAAAGGAGATGTCACAACATCATTGTCTATTACAGCAGGTGCTACTATTGTATATCTCTTGACAGATTTAATTTGATCTGATGTGATATTTTTGGATATACCTCATCATTATACACAGGTCAAGGAGATTAATTAGGAACAAAGTGCAGATTTAATTTGATTTCATAAAATGGATCTTGGAGACTTTTTAGGAAAACTATTTGGAGATTTGTTCCTATTCTTATGGAGAAGATCTTGCAGCTGAATTAAAAAGTGAAGATTTAAAAGGTACATAAGATCTTGGAAATATTATGTATCCTTTGTGGAGCTGATTTATAGGTCTGGAAGATTCAAGTCAGAATCAAGAAGAATATTGAAGAGTAATGACTTTCTAATTATGGAGATAAATTAGGAAGGATTTGATTGAAGACCTATTTTGTAGGAGAATCTTTTACAGATTTGTAGCAGCTGTTATGTTGTGATTAGAAGCCCAAATCTAGTTGGGAATAAGTTATAAGTAGAATGCTTGTAACCTAGAAAAAGAACGGGTCCAAGATGTAGATCATTAGGGTTTGTGTGAAAGTGTGAGCCACTCTGGTACTGGTTTGTACTTAGAGTTGGACTGTTTAGTTGAGTTGTAAGTTGTCCACTCTAAGCTTTTAAGCACGAGTGCTTGTTCTTGGTTGAAGCTTTTAAGCAAGACCAAGGTGTGTCTTTGAAGTGTGTCTTCTACTTTTCTGTGATTGAAGAGTTTTTGGAAATCAAGCGGTTGATGCAATGGCTGAAGTGTTGACTGCTAAACATCATTGCGATGATTGGAAGTGAGATGAAGTCTCTTACCTAGGGAGGACTTAGGTAGAAGGGTCATTGGGTAGTGATTAAGTGAGTAGATCCTCAACAGGTGTGTTGGCTGTAGGGTCTATGAATTGATACTACTAATAGTGGACTTCCTTCCTGGCTTGGTATGCCCCCAGATGTAGGTTGTTAGACCGAATTGGGTTAACAATCCTTGTGTGTTGTTTATGCTTTTCAGTACTATTATTGTTTATACCTTGCCATGTTATCTGTAACAGACCAGATGTCTCGACATCCTGTAGGACATCTGGGATCTGTCATACCAGAATTTCAATTGGTATCAGAGCAGGCATCCTGTTCTATTTTCTGGGTGAGATCCTAGGGAAGATACTTTCTGGTTATGGGCAAGGTAGGTGGTACCTACTGAAAAGTTGTTTGAACTTGGAGAAGTTCATATTGTTGTTTGAATGGTCCCTAGAAGTGGAGGATGGACTGTTCATGATAGGGTGTGTATTGGACCTGTCTGGTATCAGGCTTGTAGCTTTGGTGGTGAGCTGCTTTATGATTTGATTTATTTTCAAACCTATGTTGACCTATTGCACATGGAGTGTGGTGTTTGTGCAAAGGTTATTAAGTTTTGCCTGAAGGTAGTTGAGGGGTTTTCTTCATATGTGTTCCACTGCTTATGTATCTGTTAGAAAACTCCTGTTGGTTTTGTGTGTTAAGGCTGCAACACTCTGTTATCCTCTGAAGGTGTATTACATGGTGTGGTGATACTTGAGGATAACTTCAACTAGCTTGTTAGAGTTGCCAAAGATACTTGAGGTTCATCCCAAGTCCACTCATAAAGGCACTTTTATATGAGTTTGTTGAAAAGAGATCTAAAGAAAGTTAGAAGCAATTTATTCTTGCTTCCAACCCTACACTGCCAATCTCTGGGCTTTGATAAAGGATCTCTTGGTGTGTTTCTTGAGAAGGGAACTAATGTCCTACCTGATGTTGGAACATAAAACCAGCAGATTGTGCAGAATCTTGTTGGATAAAGGTATGGCATAACAGATGCCTGGGGGCTAAACAAATGTGTATTGATCACATCTGTTTGGAACCTACTCCTGGCTTGGAAGAGGATGCATCTGGGTTATGTGTCTAAGAAGTTTCTATCAAGAAATATGTCTTAGTTAAGTGTGTTAGTTAAGAGATGATCAACAAATTGTCACTCATTGGATTAGTTTATTTCTGATCCAAGTGAGTAGGAGTACAAAGGCTGTTTTTTTTGTGTGGAGGTCAAGCTCAAATGTCAAGGACATTCTCTCTGATATCTGAAAGTTCCTTCTGATCAAAGCAGCCAGATGTATGAAATCTTGTTTATGGCCATGGAGCAAATTCTGTTTGAAAGGAGCTATATGTGTGTACCAACCTTAGGTGGTGCAACTATTGGAGGGGAGAATGAATAATGCCCTTAGGAGTTCTTAGCAATTAATAAAGGAGAGTCCTTAATCTGATGCTGGAAGAACTCGAAGAAATGTCAGACATAATGTCTTGATAGCTTTGTATTGAGAATTTATTTTTCTCAACATGTCTGGTGGTGTTTCTCAAAAACAGGATGAAGGTTGTTTACTCAAACTTGATATCACTATCAATTCTATGAGATCATGGAACTCTTGTTCTAGTGGAAGAGAAACTCAAAGGGTTGTGCACAGAGGAGATATATTAACCTAACTGGCTGACAGGTGTCTTCAAACCATCTAGGATGAGCATTTCAGATTTGTGTTTGGAGCAAGGAGGAGTTGGTGTTT
Organism: Lathyrus tuberosus; assembly: GCA_022829125.1. Lineage (NCBI taxonomy): Eukaryota > Viridiplantae > Streptophyta > Magnoliopsida > Fabales > Fabaceae > Lathyrus > Lathyrus tuberosus. The sequence goes on along the minus strand of JALAZF010000799.1, from coordinate 1,349,658 downwards.
TTTTTGGACCAAAAGATTATGGTTCCCTGGTATCTGCATGAGAAGTTTCTTCTTAAACTGGAGTTCAGTTATGTGGTGTCCTCACATAATGGAACGTGTTTTTTGAAGGGCATCCTTATAGGTTGAAGTGTGGGGAGAAGCATATTTTTTTGAATAATCTGTTTGTGATGACCAGCAATGTTTTTTTTGTATGCTCCAGAAACCTGTTAGAGTGCAGAAGGATGACATCCAACATCTCAAAGTCAGACAGGGGGTTTGAACATTAGAAGTTTAAGAAGAAAATTCTTGAGATGTAGAGTATGCAGGTTCCTGCATGTGTGTATGATCTGATTTTGAAGGTTGATCAGCTACTGATGGTTGATCCTTTTATGTCCCTTGCAAGAGATGTGTGTGGATTACTATGGTTGCTGTCTCCAAAGCCATAGTAAATGTTTAAATCCATGTGATTTAGACTGATGTCGGAACTGATGTTGAAACATCATTTCAGTTCTTTGCTTCCTCAGCCAAGGAAGTTTGTTTAGCTCAGGGTAGAGTGAAAGGTCAAGACACTGACCTAATCTGGAATAAATTTATGGTGTGAATGGGTGTCATGATGGTTTGTCAGCAGATGCCTGATGTGTGCGAAAGAAGAATGTCAGACCAAATGTTCTACCTTGTGTGAGAAGGTAGTCTTATCTGACTAATGATAAATACTTTGACGGGAGCTAAGTATTTGTCTGATGTGAGTATGCAAGTCTGCAGTCTGAAATCTTTGCTTCAGAGAGGGTGTGCTAGTTTATTTCTCTCTATGGTGTTCAGGTGTTTATGTTAACCTGAATAAGCTGCTCTGGCTGTGTTTTATTGGGAGCTTCTTGAAGGACTTCTATGTGCAATGAGTCCTTTGAATAGTGATGGGAAGCTGATGTCCCAAATGATGATTGTAACATCATGATTGTTGATGGTTATATTTGGAAGATGATTGAGATTGTGCACTTGGAGTTGGATGCTCAAGCATTTTTGTCAGAAGAGGTGTTTCTGACTATGTGGATTAGAATGTGGAGATTCTGCTCTTGTTTTTAGTAGTATGTTCTGGCAAAGCATGACTACTATTTTTGAAGACCTCACTAGTGTCAGCAACTACTAGTGGATGTAATGGCAGAGAAATTGTATCAGATGAGGTGATTTGATCAGGAAGTTTTGTTTAAGAGTTGTTCTTTCTCTTGAAGAGATTAGATCTCAGTAAAGCTTTTAAGTAAGCTGAGAACTCTTGGAGCTTGTGGCAGAAGTTCTAGGTTGAGGATGGAAGTATACCTTCTTTTGGTGGATGAGAGTTTATTTCTCTCTGGGTTTCTGAAGCTCTCTTTGTTCAAGATGATGACACAGTGTTGTGTGAAGATCTTCCGTTTGGATTACTATGCTATAGTAAGTCCAGTTGGTGGAGCAAATCAAGAATCATGGTTATGATGTCTTGGTGTGTGGCAGATATTCTAACTTGTGTTAGTACATTATCTGATTGGATATCTTTGGTGAAGGATGATTATGCTCTGGTTCAGGAGCTTGGTGCCTACATTATGCCTAAGGAGCTTCTACATAGTCATACGGGAGAATGATGAAGTAGAAGGTCTGCCTTGGATGGAGAATGTAGAGAAGACTGAAGCAGATCAGGTATTGATTGCTTGGAAGTCTGAAGGTGAAGATACTCATCAACTGATCAGGAGTATTCCAATTTATCATATGGGAGATAGGGAATGACTGCCTTTGGAGAGTTGGGTGATTATCGATGGAGGGCCTTGCTAAGGCCAGTTGAAAAGCTTGGGGAGAGAGAGTACTGTTCTTGTGTTCTTGTGATCTTCTGTGATGTGATGGGTTATGATGTGTTTTTGTTCTGGTTATTTCTGGTCCCTTGGCTTGAGGGGGAGCTTTAGTTTGTTTGAAGGAGGATGGTGATCCTTATGTTCCTCACGTATAGCATGATGTAACTTCTTGTGTGAGTGACTGCTTATTTAGCAGGTGTCAAAATGAATGAACTTCAGCCGGTGGCTGAACTGGGAGTGAGCTCTTGAAGACATGAAGATGCGTCTTATGTTTTTCATTCATTTTGGGTGTTCCTCTTCTTGCAAAGGAGCACAGGTTATCCATGTCAGGGGGAGTAATGCTACTGATTTCCTGATTCTGGTTGATTTCCCTTAAATGCATAGTTGCTTGGTTTGGCATATTATGGCTAAAAAGAGGGAGATGATTGTAAGTAGTAGTAGAGTTCCTTGGTTGTTTCCTTGAGGGGAAGCTGGTTGTGTTATCCAAAGGTTGTATGGATATTGCTCTGGTGTGCTATTGCTTTGTCAAATATGGCTAAAAAGGGGGAGAGTGTGTTCTTGCATGATGTGCTGATATCTGATGCCCCATATGATGTTCTAACATTTATTTGTGTACCTCTGCCACTAACTGTGTGAGGTTGTGATTGTGTGTAGATGTAGTTGAGTGTTGATCTGTTGTTGTGAAGTTGCTGATGTGTATGTGACTGTGCTAATAATCTGTGATTGTCTTCTGATGCTGGTATCTCTGATAGTTGGTTTTAGCCAAAATTTGCCAAAGGGGGAGTTTGTTAGTTCTGCAGCTATGCAGTATGTATGTTGGCTAAATTTTGTTAAAACCTTTATGTTAGCTCTTATGTCACTGAAGGTGTTTTAACATGCTGTATGTGTATCTGCCATAACAGATTAGTTGCAGGTTGTGAAATGTCAAGTAGGATGTCTTGACATGTTGTTCTGCACTAACTGGTTATGTTCAATTTTTGTCATATTAGTTAAATGTCAAGTGTGATGTCTTGACATGTTGTGCTACATCTACCTAGTATGAGTGCATGGTTGTAATTGGGTGACAGAGATGTCATGAGCACTTCACTGAACCTGAATGTTTAAGGTGATGTGACGTGGCTGTCTTTTGAATGTCATGACAGAACATCTTGATCTGGTACAACAGGTACTGCTGCTCTGTGATGGTTAATCAAGATGTCAAAGGAGATGTCACAACATCATTGGCTATTACAGCAGGTGCTGCTATTGTATATCTCTTGACAGATTTGATTTGATCTGATGAGATCTTTTTGGATATACCTCATCATTATACACAGGTCAAGGAGATTAATTAGGAACAAAGTGCAGATTTAATTGGATTTCATAAAAAGGATCTTGGAGACTTTTTAGGAAAACTATTTGGAGATTTGTTCCTATTCTTATGGAGAAAATCTTGCAGCTGAATTAAAAAGTGAAGATTTAAAAGATACATAAGATCCTGGAAATATTATGTATCCTTTGTGGAGATGATTTATAGGTCTGGAAGATTCAAGTCAGAATCAAGAAGAATATTGAAGAGTAATGACTTTCTAATTATGGAGATAAATTAGGAAGGATTTGATTGAAGACCTATTTTGTAGGAGAATCTTTTACAGATTTGTAGCAGCTGTTATGCTGTGATTAGAAGCCCAAATCCAGTTGGGAATAAGTTATAAATAGAATGCTTGTAACCTAGAAAAAGCACGGGTCCAAGATGTAGATCATTAGGGTTTGTGTGAAAGTGTGAGCCACTCTGGTACTGGTTTGTACTTAGAGTTGGACTGTTTAGTTGAGTTGTAAGTTGTCCACTCTAAGCTTTTAAGCACGAGTATTTGTTCTTGGTTGAAGCTTTTAAGCAAGACCAAGGTGTGTCTTTGAAGTGTGTCTTCTACTTTTCTGTGATTGAAGAGTTGTTGGAAATCAAGTTGTTGATGCAGTGGCTAAGTTGTTGACTGCTAAACATCATTGTGATGATTGGAAGTGAGATGGAGTCTCTTACCTAGGGAGGACTTAGGTAGAAGGGTCATTGGGTAGTGATTAAGTGAGTAGATCGTCAACGGGTGTGTTGGCTGTAGGGTCTATGAATTGATACTACTAATAGTGGACTTCCTTCATGGCTTAGTATGCCCCCAGATGTAGGTTGTTAGACCGAACTGGGTTAACAATCCTTGTGTGTTGTTTATGCTTTTCAGTACTGTTATTGTTTATACCTTGCCATGTTATCTGTAACAGACCAGATGTCTCGACATCCTGTAGGACATCTGGGATCTGTCATACCAGAATTTCAAACACTTACCGGGAATTCTAAAGGAAACTATCTGGCTTGGAGATGGGTGATGTTGGTGGAGCCGACCGATGCAGTTAAGTACGGTTGGATGGATGCATCAATGGTGGGAACCCAAACTGTCATAAGTACTGAAGCAACAACAAATGCTGTTGACATCATGGTCACTAACCATTTTGACATGTCAATTTTTTCTATAGATCCGGGGGAGAGGATAAGTAGGTCTTTTAACAGCTGCTCGATCCCGTTTTATGAGTGTCTGTTCATATGGATAGGACATCAGGTACCTTTATCTAACTTTAAAGTAGCTACCCTGAAGCATTTAAAGGTTGCCCCTCCCAGCTTTATGCGGGGTCCTGGGACTACATTAAGGTATTACAGTAGTGTTTCGAGTACAAGTCTTGGAAGCCATCATTTGGGTTGTTTCTAAACTTATTCTACATGGTGCGCAGCTCTCAAGGCAACTATGGTGACCAAGGGCTCATTAGTTTCCACCTGGTTAATCCTTGATTCGAACCTTTCACTAGGGACTGGGGTGATTTTCTATGACGCTTCTTGATAGTGATGCCCCTTATGCCAGAGGCCCATCTCGCCTTATTCTTTTCCTCAACCATATCTTCTCATTTTTGTAAGGTCATATTCTTGAAGTACTGATCTCAACCTCACTTCAACCATAATGTCCACCCTGCCATACCAAGTTAGGTCCTCTGTCCCTTAATGAGGTAGAAATGAAGGAGGATCTATGATCTTGGTTCCAAGGAATTGGCTATGAAGAAGGGTTTGACCCCAATGAAGTGCCTTCTTCTGAGGTGAAGAATAAGTGAACTAATACTCGTGTAACGTGAACGCGGTTGATCGGGAAGAGAGGAAAAATATTTTTGGTGAAGAAAAAGTCCTATAGTTTTTTTTTACAATTGTATTGTATTTTGAAGATAACATGGACATCTTAAAGATGGTCTACGACCTTGCCAGTGCTCAAGTCATCAAGAACGGTTCTTCTGACCATTACTTCCAGCTTGGCCACCGAGACTGTTGCTGTTGGATTCAACTAGTTTGTTAGCATTGTGACTATTTTGATTATGGGGGATACGCCGTCATCCCCAATTTCAACCAAGAGGGACCAAGATGAAGATCAACATCTCCCTAGAATATGGTTCTTCCAAGAAAACCTGTATGACTGAGGATGCTTCTTCGGGACAAGTAACTCCCTTCATGTAGTTGCCTCCTATTCTTCCTTCTTGGCTTGCCCACACTCTTGAGGAAGCTACTTTTGTTGTATTGATGGATGATCTGTCTTTTATCCAAAACTTATATGAGGCGGAGAAGATGGAACTCCTTTACAAGATCACTTTCCACATGTACCAGGCATCTTATTTGTTCCCTCTTATCGTTGTTGGAAGAGGAGATGTCTTGGATGTTACAAATCCCTCCAAGGAGAGGGACATTTGAGATAGTAAATGCGAAGCTATGAAGTAGGATATCTTAGCTTTCCATAAGGATCTAATGAAGTTTAAAAGAAGGCTAAGATTGCCGAAGCCTTGCAAGAAGAGGCAAATACCCACGGATCACCCGCTAGTCTGGCTGCCCAGGTTGCTGAGTTGAAGTCCTCTCTTGAGGAAAAGAAAAAACAGAGTCAAGAAGTTTCTGATGTTGTTGCTAAGGTAAACCGCATTGTGGAAGAGGATCGAGATACACTTCTACAAGAAGCAGAGGCCCATGCAGAGGTCTTGAAGTCCCTTGAGGGAAAAGTGACTGGTTAGATGGAGAAGTTCCATGTGTCTCTTTAAAGATATGTACATGGCATGCTCAGGGTCCGTGATCAGGTTATGGAATAGTCAAAGGGATTTTCCCCCAAGACATTATTCCCATTGAGATGTTGGACTCCTTCAAGGCTTTTTCAGAAGGGGACTCTAGGGATGATCCGGGCACTTCAGCTCCAAGTGTTGTAGCTTGACTTCTTCTTATTTTTCTTTGCATTGTTTCTCTTTCCTCCTGTAATATTTTCCAGGCCATTGTGCCTTAGATTTAATGATAATTAGTATTTATAAAAAATATTATTACCTCTGTGATATATGGCCTCGCTTGACTTTTAGTCCTATATTCAACTTCATTATATTATTGTTGTGTTTGTTCATGATAATTAGTGTATACTAATTTAGAGAGTATTTGTGTGATGTATTTAGCATTCACTAATTTAGTGTGTATTTGTTTGTTGTAGTTAGCATTCATTGATTTAGCGTGTATTTGTTTGTTATAGTTAGCATTCACTGATTCAATGTACATTTGTTTTCTTTCCCATGGAGGGGTCTAGAATTGGCGAGGCATGATCATATCTTTGTATAGTGCCACGCGTCACAGAGGACCGTTCCCCAACCAATGATAGGATCCTCGTCTCTGCTCCCAAAGTATGACTCAGATCGAGGTGGACATCCCTGGGTTCCACCTCCTAACACCATTGGATTGGCTAGATTTGAATTTGGGGGGGGGGGGGGTTACGCCATCTACGTTAAGAAAAGTACTCCTTAAACGTGAATCCAGCCTTTAAAGAAATATTTATGCCATTCTTAATGGGATACACAACATTATTTATGGTTATATCATTTAACAATTAGGATATCAATTAACGAAGTTGTGCGGCAATCTCGAATAGACGATGTTCATCTTCGATATAGTGGCGCGGATGTGGACCTACAATGTTAGCACTCCAACTCTCACTTCAGTCTAAGATTTAAGATAAGTGTAGTGAAAACTGAAGATCAGAGAATGTGTCTTACTTTCCGTGTGAACTAACTTTATATCTTGCGTTAAGTGGAGTGAATTTAAGATGAATTGAGTTTTATTCATTTGGACCTTTGATCGACCCATAACAATTATCAATTCGGAAATATATTTTCGAGATTCAAATTTTCAAATATTTCATTTTTTTAAAATTGTTTTTAGTCTTTAACTCTCTAATTTTAAAATATACCATCCATCTTTTAAGCTGAAAATAAAAAAGAAGCCATGAAAAAGAAAAGGAAATCAAAGAAAGAAAAGAAAGGTAGTTAATATATACCATCCCTTGTTGTTTAGTTGTACCAAATATTAAGTAATAATTTCAAATGTTGAACCAGACAAAGAAACATGTAACCTTGTAACAATAGAACTAACTTCACATCATTTTTATGGCAACAAACAACTTTACTCAATCCTTCCCTTACACGTTCATTTGCTTTAACAGTTCATCCATTTATTGTCATACCCCATCTATGTACCCCCACACCGACACACCCCACAACTATCCAATAGTACTACTATTCCTACCCTTTGAATTATTCTCTACGCGTAAAAGAGTACAAACAAAACAGAAATTATATATTATACTTATCACATTGATATGCAAATTCTAATTCAACCCATAAAAAAATGATATCTTTAGGTAGATACCATCATCAAAGTTCAAGTTCTAGATCTTGAGTTAGTTTATTTAAAATTTTATTCTATTTGAATTTGACATTGGCCAGACTGATGATAGAAGATTTTAGTGTGGAATAAGAAAATTTTCGAAGCCGTTTTAAATAAAGTGATTGTATTTCGATAATCAACATATTTTTAAACTATTATTTTCGTTTTTTTTCTTTCACTTTGGTTATGAGAGGAAAGGAACCCTAATACTTTAGAGTTCGTGCCGAAAGGTACTGATACTGGCCAAATTTTCGTTCCTTAGCAGGAGTTCGTTTATCACTCAATTTTAATTTTCACTTTTAAATATAAAAATAATTGCTAGTGTTCCAATTATGTCATTTAATTATTATTTTGTACAATATTTTCAATATATTTATAAGGTTAATTTTGTAAAAAAATAATTTATTATAATAATATCATTATATTTCTTAATCTTTCTTAATCTGTGCCCAAAAATTTTAAACGATACAAACTATTTTAAAATGGAGGAAGTATTTGTCTTAGACACTTTATTTTCCAACACCCAAATTTTTTCTAAAGATTCATTCATAACAATATTATATGAGAAATGATATTTTGTTTAAAAAAAAAAAAGAAAATTAATATCCCTTTGAAAAGAGACAATTTCTTTTTTTATGAATAAACAATTATCCTTAGTAAGAAGGAGTATTTACTTGATCTCAACAACTTTATCTAAATGCCTATAAATTCCTAGCACAACCAATATTCCAAAACACATTCACAAGCAAAAAAAATGTCACTACCATTTTCCCTTCTCTTTTTCATCCTCTTAGCACCATTATTACTTCTAGCTCAATCTCCATCTCCATCTCCTTCTTCTTCTCCTTCTCCTTCTCCTTCTTCTTCCTCTGCGGCCGCGTGCAAAGCGACATTGTATCCCAAACTATGTCGCTCGATGTTATCCACCATTCGATCATCGACTTCAGATCCATACAACTACGGAAAATTCTCCATAAAACAAAACCTTAAACTAACCAAAAAACTCTCAAAAGTGTTTCTAGATTTCCTCAAACGCCACCAATCATCATCCTCTCTAAACCATGAAGAATTTGGTGCATTAGTAGATTGCAAAGACCTTAACCAACTCAATGTAGACTACTTAGAATCAATCTCTGATGAACTCAAATCAGCCACTAGTTCATCATCATCAGATACCGAACTTGTCGATAAAATCGAAAGCTATCTTAGTGCTGTTAGTACTAATCACTACACTTGCTTTGATGGGTTGGTTGTGACAAAAAGTAACATTGCTAATGCTCTTGCTGCTCCATTGAAAGATGCTACACAGTTTTATAGTGTCTCACTTGGATTGGTTAGTGATGCTTTGAATAAACACATGAAGAGGAATAAAACACGCAAACATGGTCTTCCTAATAAGTCATTCAAAGTTAGACAACCACTTGAGAAGCTTATCAAGGTAATTTTTATGTCTTTATAGAGTACTTTGTTATGATTAGTTTCTACATTGTTGTGTTACTTTTTATTTATTGCTTTGTTGGTTTGGAGTTAAAGGAAAAACTAGAAGTGGTCGAGTCTTACAATAAGTTTGTTGCCATCTTTTTTAATGACAAAACCATTTAAAATCATTCATCTTAAAAATTACATCTACGCGTACAATATACAATATTGTTATATACGAGTTTTTGAGTTAGTAAGATAAATAATTTAAAAACATGTTAATTGTTGAAACACGATTTTTCATATTTGACTGTTTTATTTGAAGCAGTTTTAAGAATTGTCCATTCTAGTAAAATCTCTATCTTCAACGACACATGTGTGTTTTTTTCGTATCCATTCTAGTAAAACCTCTATCTTCATTCTAGTAAAACCTCCTCTCTTTTGAATTAGTCAAAAAAATTCACAAACATCTTTTTGTACCGTTATTCCGACTTACATAAATATATCAGAACATCTTAACGAAGTCATCTGAGTATTAAAAAAAAACTCTTATAAAAAAAATTATAATATGCAATTATTTATAGGAGGCAAACTTTTTTTTTTGTTTGGTGATGTTTTCTTTTTTCATGTAAGTAACAAAAATGAATATACATGAAGGGAACATGTGATGTCTTTCCTAATTCTATAAGTTATTTCCAAAACTTTCAATGATTGTTTATTTTTTAATAATATATACTACTAGTGTGAAATGCATTTTTCTCATAATTTTAAATAGAATTGTTTTTCTCCTTTCACATTAGGGTACAACTAATAACTTATTTAATTTATCAAAGGCAAAACACACATGCACATATTTAATTTTACATCAATTATCCTACATTTTTCTAGGACATTATCCCATAAAAAGTATTAGTATTTACTTACATATTCTACACTTTTTGACCTAGTCAAGTAAATCATATCTCCATAGTGGCATGCCATGGATTGTCCACATTCAAACTAATAACTTTTATCATAAGGTTTAACTCAATTAACAAACACTAATATTATTAAACTTTAGTATTTGTATATCGACAAAAAAAGAAAATAGGAAGCTCTGTTTTCCTCTGTTTCAAAAGTTGAATGTTTTGGCCTAATGTAACAACTCTATAATCAGTCACGTGGGTTTTTGTTTGTTTATGTCAAATTGCCATTAGCAACAAACCATGCACATGTCATCTATCTTGTATTTGCCACATACCATCATACCTACCACATAACAGCCTAATTAAGGCTAATCTTTTATCATCCACTCATTATTTTCTTCAAACTTAATAAGAGGATTTGAGTTTAAACCACTTACACTGATACAATATGTCGACACCTATAATAATTTTAAGCGTAAATAAATTGAGTGTCAGTGTCATATCGTGTCTGAGATTTAGACACATTGTTGTTTAAAGATATCGGTGCTACAAAATCTCATGTTAAGGATGAAAGTGTATTTTGAAATGGTAAAACTGAAACATTGGATTGTTGTTGCAGCTTCTCCGGACAAAATATAGTTGCAAGAAAACATCAAATTGTACAAATACAAGAAGTGAAAGAATTCTTAAACAAAGTGAAAGCCAAGGAATTCTCTTAAACGATTATGTGCTAGTGAGTCCTTATGGAGATGCCAACCACACTTCCATTGGTGATGCTATTGCTGCTGCACCAAATAACTCAACTCCACAAGATGGTTATTTTCTTATCTATGTTAGAGAAGGTTACTATGAAGAATATGTCATTGTTCCTAAAGAAAAGAAGAATATTCTTCTTGTTGGAGATGGTATCAACAAAACAATCATCACAGGGAACCATAGTGTCATTGATGGTTGGACAACTTTCAATTCTTCCACCTTTGGTAATTACTACTTTTTCGACTTTTTATATAATCTCTGTAGCATCGACACTTCTGAATAAAGATGTGTATGTGTCTGTCCGTGTCAGACACCAATACGGACTCCTTTGAATAAAGATGTGTATGTGTCTGTGTTCGTGTCGGACACCAACACCGACACCTTTGAATAAAGATGTGTCTGTGTCTTTGTCTATATCAGACACCAACACAGACACGGACACATTCAATTTATTTACTTTTTCTCAAATTATTACCAGTATGGACGTGTCAGTGTCTATGTTTATATCTGCGCCTATGTTTGAGCTTCATAGTTGTCTTTGCTAACATTTTCTCAAATGCAGCTGTTTCTGGAGAAAGATTTATAGCAGTGGACATTACATTCAGAAACACAGCAGGTCCTGAAAAACATCAAGCAGTAGCTGTAAGAAGCAACGCGGATCTCTCGACATTCTACCGATGCAGCTTCGAAGGATATCAAGATACACTCTATGTTCATTCATTAAGACAATTCTATAGAGACTGCAAAATCTACGGAACCGTCGACTTCATATTCGGCAACGCAGCTGTAGTTTTCCAGAACTGCAACATCTACGCTAGAAAGCCACTTCCAAATCAGAAAAATGCTGTGACAGCACAAGGAAGAACTGATCCAAATCAAAACACTGGAATCTCAATCCAAAACTGCACTGTTGATGCTGCACCTGATTTGGCTGATAACTTGACTTCAACATTGAGTTACTTAGGTAGACCATGGAAGATTTATTCAAGAACTGTTTATATGCAATCATACATCGGTAGTTTTGTTGATCCTTCTGGTTGGTTAGAGTGGAACGGAACACTCGGATTAGACACTATTTTTTACGGCGAGTTTGATAACTATGGACCTGGTTCTTCAACTGATAATAGGGTTCAATGGCCTGGATATTTTCTTTTGAATGATACTCAAGCGTTGAATTTCACTGTTCTTAACTTTACTTTGGGAAATACTTGGCTTCCTGATACAGATATACCTTACACTGAAGGATTACTAAACTAAACATACAGGTGCTAACCAGAGCCGTCTTTGAGAACTTGAAAAACAGACTACACAGAGTTCAAAAATTTTCACAGGGTCTCTATTTATTTTACCATGGTTAAACCGCGGTTAAAATACACAGGCCTCGAAAAACTTGAGACGGTTCTGGTGTTGAATGTTTGTGTTGTAATATAATTTTAGTTCATTTTTTGTTAGATGTAATGTTACTATTTTAAAGAACAACATCCAAAAGGGATTAGAGTCTTTATGTGTTCTAATGTAAACTTAGGTTATAATGAAAATATGTTATATATTCCAATGCAATTTAGATAAAAAAAATCAAAGAGAATTATTATTCAGTATCAAATCAATAATACAATGTAAAATCATAGAAAAGTAGAAAAAATAACAAAAAAAAGCAATGACATAATCATATAGTAGACTTAAAAGGTGCATTTGATGCAAGAATCCATCTATCACCTTGAATAAAATTCTTGACTGAAAACTTACTAGCTTGTTTAATAGTAATGTTTTTCAAACCCTTCCATTTTACTCTATTCTTTGTTGAAGAACCTGCTCCAACATTTTGAAATTCTGCATAAAAAATAGTGTCCGGCGCCGAGTTTCCGACCCAAGGTAACCAACCACTTGGATTAACAAAACCTTCCATTCTCGATCGCATGTACACCGTTGTCGAGTAATTCTTCCACGGTCTTCCAAGGTATGTTCGAACATCGCTCAAGTTTCCAAAAGGTGAAATGTTGCAATACTGAATTGAAATACCTGTGTTCATGTTAGGGTCAGTTTTTCCCTGTGCTGTGATTGTGATCTGTTGTCCGTGCATAGGTAACTTCGGCATAATGTTGCAGTTTTGTATCACAACCGCAGAGTTTCCGAAAATGAAATCGACAGTTCCGTAAATGTTGCATTCTCTATAGAATTGGCGATTCGAATGAGCATAAAGAGTGTCCTGATATGCATCTATGTGACACTTATAGTAAACTGCTTGATCAGCACTCGTCATTAGTGCCACTGCTTGATGCTTCTGTGGACCGGCTGTGTTGCGAAAACCCATGTCTCTAGCTATGAAATTCTTCCCAAACACAGCTGTTTTCATAAAAATACACACACTACATTAATATTTGTAGCAAGATCGTCGTTGAGAACGCGCAAGACAGACTACTAAACAAGGTCTAAAATTTGTCACAGTCTTAAATTTTTATTTTCAGAGGCACGGTGGTAACCTACACAGTGCCTCTGAAAAATTTTTATTTTCAAAGACACGGTACAGTGCCTCTGAAAATTTAAGACGATTCTGAATCGCTGTTACAACAAAAGATATATAAAATCAAATAGAATCACTTACCAAATGTTGCAGATGAAAACGTCGGTGTGCCATCGACGAAGTTAAGCCTACCCGAAACAACGGAAGAAGTCATACCATCACCAATGATCATAACATTCCATTTTGTTTTCTTAACTCTCACATTTTCATAGTAAATCCCTTTCTTCACATAAATCACAACCCTCTTCTTACTCTTATCAGCAACATGTTTAAGTGCATCAGATATAGTTCTATATTTTCCACTGCCATCTTTCGCCACAACAATATCAGCTTTTGATCTCAAATCCTTTGTAACAAGCAACCTCCTATCTTTCGAATGAAACCACTTCGGCGATTCATTTTCGTTACGTAAACTCATTAAACGCCTCAAATTTAGAGTACTTGCAGCCTTGTTAATCCACGTAATTATCGCAAGACTATTGCTTGTGTATTCTGTAGAATTTTTAAGATAGCTTATAACACTTTTCTTAAGCTCTTCTTTTCCTTCCTCAAAACCTTCAATGCAAGTTTCTTGGTATGTACCTATTTAAAAAAGCGCTTATCATATAAGTGCTTATAAATAACTAATTATATATATATATCGAAAGATAAAATAAAGTCGAACTGTTTTCATATACTACCTGCGGCGCTTAACCATGTTTGTAGATCATCAAAAACTCGAAGAAGAGAAGAATTTTCACCCGAAGTAATCAACGAGTTATTCAAATGATCAACCGCGAGTTCGAAAAGATCCTTACAATTTTTCAAAGCTTTCTTAGTTCTACTATCATCATCAGTATCACCAATCAACTTTTCGAAAACGCCATGTTCATCGAAATACTCAATAGCTTTCGACACATAAGTTAAAGCCACATTGATTGACAACTTAAACAACTCCTCAGGTTGAATCTCTTTTCCTGACGAGTTCACAACAGAACCAAGGCTGTCATAACATGATTCCTTGTACAACGTCACATCACACACCGCTTTCATAGAATTCGTCACAGAATTTTGTGACGCATTGTTGTTGTTGTTGTCATTGTCATTTTTCGAGTTGTTTTTGTTGTTAACAACTCCAAATATTGATGCAACTACAATAGTAACTAAGATTATTGAAGATAAGCTTATGATTGTGATTCTCTTTCGGGTTTTTCTCTTTGCTTCTAACATCATTTGATCAAGTTCATTGAGTTTTCCATAGGACTTGAAGGAAGACATGTTTGATGCTTACAAGGTTTAGTTAAGGATTGTGTTATATGCAATTTGTGTTTTCAAATATATAGTACGAATAATTTGTCAACGAAATTATATATATGCATATATAGATATAAAATGGTATACGTGTGTATATGTAAGGAAGATTAAATTGGTAGCACACGTCATATCTTTTACGTGCTAGGCACTTATAATATATATATTTACATGTTTAAATGAAGTGCTTAACATGTTTAGTATGTGGTACATCATTTTCATTTTTATTTTGTTATTAGACTTAAAAAAAAATTTATGGTTGTATTATATAGACATTTTTGTTTTAATTCCTATTTTATTTTGTTGATCAAGGATCTTTTTCTTTGGATTAGTCTTTTTCTTTGGGTTATATTCATAGGACTGTTGTAGGTTGCTAATTTCGACGCCTAGATAATTGTTCAGAACACATTTGGAAATCTGCCAGGGTATTTCGACAGGAATGTGTTCCTGATGGGAGAAAGCCAGTCGAAGGCAAATGTTACTTAAAGGAAAAGCATTGGCATATTTTTTCTAAGTATTAGAAATACTTCGACAGAGGGGTGATAGGTCTCGTTCGACAGATGTTTGAAATTCAAATTTAGGAGAGAGTTTCATTTTTGAAATAGGACGCGTAGAATGCATCTAGTTGACGAATGCATGCAGATTGCCATTTGTCACCATTAGGAGAAATAACTGTTATTGATAGTTATTTCGATTGTATATAAATAGGGAGTCTTAGTGTTAGATTTCCGGTGGGTGTTCTGAATTTGTACAAATCACTCAAGAAATACTCAAAGTAACCGTGAGAGAGAAAATAGTAGTTACTGAGAAAATGTACGTTTGAAAAACACTAGTTTTCATTCCTTGCATTTTAATAAAAGTTTTAAGTTCTTCATTTACAATTCCCTTACATTTCAGTAATTTTCTTTCTTGAAAGTTATTTACATTTCGCCATTTATTTCAAGAAGCAAAGTTTTTATTACTTTTGTCGAAAAATACGAAAGTTGATGAGAACAATGATGAATTCAATAAACAAAAGATTTTTTAACACAAATTGTCAAGATTGTTAAAGCACATTGTCCTAGGATTTGTTTGATCGGTTCTGTAAGCAAACTAATTTATCATAAATTAGGAGATCAGCGGTTGTTTGCGAATTTTCCAAGCAAACAAATTGGAACGCCCAGTGGGACCTTGTGCTATTAACATTTGAAAACCTTTATTTTGCACTTTACTCGTAAGGAATTTTCTACGTTTTTGTTGCATGAGACTAAGAAGTGGTAAGATAGCCATAAATAACGAAGAAAGACCCAGAAGGAGACGAGTACGTAGAATGTCGAATCCAAATCCGCCTAACAATCAGAATCCTACGAATAATGAAGTACCACCCCCTAATCCTTTGACTAGGGGCAATACGACCTCAATATCAGTATCAGAGGCTATGCCATCAACAGCGGGTTCGACGCCTGCGCATTCAATTCCCCAGAGTGCGCCTAGTTTTTCAACTATGGGACCCCAAATGCCTCAAATGACTCCTCCCCCTTCAGGAAGTATGACATACCCTTTATATCTGGGTTTTCGATGCCTCTAAATCGAGAACAACCATATGGAATGCCAACTTCAATAATGGCAAATTTGCAAAACGCGCCATCAGCATTTACGGATCCAACAATGAACATAACTTCGCCTTTGCAAGGGTCCGGTTCTGGTGTGAACCATATGGGTAGAATTAGCCAGCCTTTAGGAACGAGATATCAAACTTACATGCCGAACATTACCAATAACTCTGCACAAGTGATCAGGCAACAAATGGATGAGAGTAACCATGATATGGTCCAGATGTTAGCCCAACAGATGGGGGTTATATTCAACCCTTTGATCCAAAACGCGACACAAACGAATCAACAATTGGCAGCACAGATGACGCGCATTGCTGATTTCTTTGGTGTCCCCCAACCTCCCCCAAGGGAACAGGTAATTCAGAACCAAAGGGTAGCCGTCCAAGAAGAATCTACCATAAACCAAAGGCAACCAAACGTCCCTCAGGCGGAAGTTCTGAACCAAGGAGGGGCAGTCGAACCACCTGGGGTCGAAATCCCTGTTCAACAAGAACCAAGAGTGTTGCTAGTAAACCGAAACCAAAATGCTGACAATATTATACAACAAATGCGTTGTAATGATATGCCGGTAGAGAACAATTTGGCTGCCATGGTCGAAAGAGTTATGGCGCGAAATGGTATGAATGTGGGATTACAAAGACCCAGTTATACCTCCCCTTTATCGGAGTATATTTTGCAGCAAGAATTACCCCATAGATGGAAAGTTCCCAAATTCACGAAATTTTCAGGGGATACCAGTGAATCGACGGTCGAACATGTGGCGCGATACTTAATTGAAGCAGGCGAAATAGCGCACAATGAGAATTTGAGAATAAAATATTTCCCTAGTTCCCTAACGAAGAATGCTTTCACTTGGTTCACCACATTGCCCGCGAATTCGATACATACCTGGACCCAGTTGGAGAGGTTATTCCATGAACAATTTTACATGGGGCAGACGAAGATAAGTCTGAAAGAATTGGCTAGCATCAAGAGAAAGTTCTCAGAGCCAATTGATGATTATTTGAATAGGTTTAGATTGCTCAAGGCAAGGTGTTTCACACAAGTGCCTGAGCATGAATTAGTCGAAATGGCCGCTGGTGGCCTTGACTATTCAATCAGAAAGAAATTAGATACCCAATATTTAAGAGACGTGGCCCAATTGGCTGATAGGGTTAGACAGGTCGAACGACTAAAAGCCGAAAAAGCTAGGGTTAATAAAAATAAGAAAGAAAGGGTAACATATGTCGGAGTTTGCGAGGATGATGACGAAGGGGAATCATCAAATTTCGACGAACAAGAGGTTGATTTGGCAGAGTTAAAACAGCCTTATGCTTGCAAAGTCTTGGCGCCGTCGAATGGGAAAAATCCAATCGAATCGGAGAAGAACGACAAGTTCCCCAAAAGAACTTATACGCTCGACGTTACAAAATGTGACGAAATATTTGATTTATTAGTCAAGGATGGCCAAATGATAGTGCCTCCTAGTACTAAGGCGCCTCCTTTAGAACAACAGAAAAATATAGGTTTTTGCAAATATCATAATTTTTTGGGTCATAAAACGTCTCAATGTTTCCTTTTCAGGGATCTAGTGCAGAATGCAATAAGAGATGGAAGGCTCAAATTCGGCGACAAGTCGAAATCCCAGGCGAAGGTGGATTCAAACTCCTTGCAAGTGGTGGAGGCCCACTATGCTGAGCCATCCATAGTGAATATGGTCGAGGTTGCTGAAGGCTTCAACGACAGCATGAAGATGATGAAGGCTGCTGATGGCTTCGACAACAATGTGAATATGGTGGAGGTTGCTGAAGATCCCGCCAACGAAGGTGACGTGGTTGAAGTTACAACTGACTGCGTGGACCAGGCAGTGATGGTCAAGGTTACTGAAGACCTTGGCGCAAAGGTCATTGAGAACTACATTGCTGAGGCCACTGAGGGCATCAACAACGAAACTAGTGAAGGTTTCGACAAAGTCAACAATGAAACCACTGATGGTTTTGCCAAAATCAACAAAGGAACTACTAAAGGTTCGTGCAAACAAGCTATTGTTGGTATTCTCTAAAGAACCATGGAGGGTCCAAAAGACAAAGCTGTCAGATTCGTCAGCCTACAAGTTGCCAGGAGTCCACTCCCAAAGGTGCTAACGAAGAAAATCTCTGAGGATTTCAATCGTATGAAGAAGGAACATGAGGTCAATGAAGGCCTTAGTTTGAAGTTGAATAAGTTGAGCATGGACACAAAGACACCTGCCAATATAAACATGGTCGAAGTGGCTCAGAATGTGTCGATGCAAGTTGACCGAGAACGTCGACGGGAGGAGTACCAGAAAGTGGCGTACCCCAAGGAGGAAGAAAATATGGCAGATTTTATACATAGATGCCAGAAGAAAAGATTTGAGGTGATGTTATGCCCTCGCTGCAGCACTGTTTTCGACAAGAAGGCAGCAGAAAACTTGGAAGGGGTCGAGAGGGCTAAAAGGAGAGGAAATTAGGGGGAAGTACCATCTTCGAGAAAGGAAATATTCGATCCTAGAAGGGGAGATCAGAATAAGCAAAGGCTGAGAGAAAGGTATCCAAACACATTCAAACCCACGAACAAAACCCCAGATGATAAGTGGGTTCAACCAATTCGCCAGGCCCAGGGCCAGAAGAAATGGAAGAACTTTGAGGTGCAAAGGGGCTCCTCTTTGACAGGGAAGAAAGAAAATGAGAAGCCCAGGAGAATGCCCTACCCTTCAGAGAATTATAAGGGTAAGAACCCAATGTCGAAATCTCAATAGAGGAGGTTTCAAAGGCAAAAGAAGGCGGAGGGAGAGACTGCAGAAAAAAGCAAGGCAGAAACTAGCAGCAACATCCAAACTTTGAGTCATAGAGAGGGGTCCATAGACAATGAACAACGCAGGGTACCTGAACAAGTGTCGTCGAAAGAAGATATAAACAGAGATGACGAAATGACTGATGACTTCAAATCAGAATCAGAGGCGTCCTTAGACGTCATGTGTAACATCGTTTTAGTGCTCCCTAGGGAGTATGATCAAATAATGGAAGTTGAAGAGGAAGAGGAAGCTTTGGAGGTCGAAACGGCCAGACACATGCCCGTTTGCTACTATATCATGAATAATGGATACGTTGAAGAACATAATGCATTTTTCGAAAGGCCAGATGACTCAATGAGGAACCACTTGAAACCCTTATTTATAAAAGGAAAAGTGGGTAACATAGGGGTGAATAAAATTTTGGTCGATGGAGGAGCGGCTGTCAACCTGATGCCACATTATATTCTTAAGAAAATTGGAAAGATGATTCCGACACCAAACCTCATAACATGGTGTTGTCGAATTATGAAGGGAAAGTAGGAACCACTATGGGTGTGATACAGGTAGATTTAACTGTCGGAACCATCACGAGGCCGACAATGTTTATGGTGATTGCGTCGAAAGCAAATTATAACCTTCTCTTAGGTAGGGAGTGGATACACGACATTGGCGCCGTCCCTTCGTCAATGCAGGGGATTGTCGAAAATATAGAGGCTGACCAAAGTTATTTTCTGGCTGAAGTAAACCAGGTGGATAGGCGAAGTTTCGACAGGAATCTAGCTCACATAGCTCCTTGTAGCCCAGCCACCTTCGATATGACGCCAACAGACAATGCTTTTTGCTCATTATACCTTCATCCCACCCACAGGTTTCAGTGGGATAGAGAGGTAGTTGGCGAAGAAGACTACATTTTTGGAACCTCACACATCCGACCAACTGGCTGGGGCATCGAATTCAGTGACAATGAGTGAGTCACTAGTTCTCGAAAAGATCACGACTTATATAGCCGAAAACAAACTCAAAGCGGCCTTAGAGGCCGAAGTAAGGTATATGGCTGTCGAAGCCAACCAAATCGAAGCAGATCAACAAGGTCTTGAAAAGGATTCTAATAGGGAGCCTCTAGATAAAGATCTAGGAGATTTACAAAACCAGAGGCTTGACGCGATTTATGACGATGAGCCATTGGGCTTCGAAAAGGATCCTTTAGCAGCAAACAACAAGATGATGGCACAGGATCCACTCGAAGAAATCGACTTGGGATCAGGGGCAGAGAAAAGACCAACCTATATCAGTGCGAAAGTGAGCCCCCAACTCAAGATCGAAATAGTCCAGTTGCTAAAGGAATTCAAGGATTGTTTCGCATAGGACTACGACGAAATGCCTGGGCTGGATAGGAGTCTGGTCGAATTAAGGTTGCCAATAAAACCCAGGAGGAAACCTGTTAAGAAAACTCCAAGGAGATTCGCCCTAGAAATCCTCTCGAAGATTAAAGAAGAAGTCAAAAGACTCCTCAGGTGCAAGTTCATCCGTCCAATCAGGTATGTCGAATGGATTGCTAACATAGTTCCTGTAATAAAGAAAAATGGCAAATTAAGGGTATGTATTGATTTTCGAGACTTAAATTCTACTACCCCAAAGGACGAATATCATATGCTAGTGGCAGAAATGCTCGTCAATTCTGCCGCGGGCCATGAGTACCTCAGTATGCTTGATGGGTACTCTGATTATAACCAAATTTTTATTGCTGAGGAAGATGTTCCAAAAATGGCATTTCGATGCCCTGGAGCCTTAGGCACTTACAAATGGGTGGTAATGCCTTTTGGTTTAAAAAATGTTAGGGCAACATATCAGCGAGCAATGAATTCGATTTTTCACGATTTCATTGAGGATTTTATGCAGATTTATATTGACGATATTGTTATTAAGTCTGTTTCAGGAAAAAATCATATAGACCATCTTCGACAGTCCTTTGAAAGGATGAGGAAGTTTGGTCTGAAGATGAATCCTCTCAAATGTGCGTTTTGTGTGCAGGCGGGAGACTTCCTAGGCTTTGTGGTCCACAAGAAAGGGGTCAAAATCAATCAAAACAAGGCCAAGGCAATAATGGAGGCGAAAGCGCCATCTACAAAGAAGGAGTTGCAGTCTTTACTTGGCAAGATCAACTTTCTCAGAAGGTTCATCTCCAACCCTAGTGGGAAGATGCAAGCCTTTTCCCCTCTACTTCGACTGAAGAAGGAAGACTTCGAATAGGGGCAAGAGCAGTAGGATGCCTTCGACAAGATCAAGGAGTACCTGACGCATCCTCCAATTTTAGTGTCACCTTGTAGAAGTAGGAGTATGAGGTTGTACATATCTGCGTCGGACAAGACATTAGGGAGCATGTTGGCTCAGGAGAATGAGAATGGTGTCGAGAGAGCCATTTACTACCTCAGTAGGGTCTTGAACGATGCGGAAACTAGGTATAGTGTAATTGAAAAGTTGTGTTTATGTGTGTACTTTTCATGTATGAAATTGAAGCACTATATAAAACCAGTTGATGTTTACGTTTCTTCTCATTTCGATGTTATAAAATACATGTTATCTAAACCAATCTTGCACAGCCGAATTGGAAAATGGGCATTGGCATTTATTGAGTATTCTTTGACATATTTACCTTTAAAGGCTGTCAAAGGACAAGTAGTGGCTGATTTCATAGTCGACCACGCTATAAATGAAAAGTCTTTGGACTTTATTGAAATAGAACCATGGAAGTTTTACTTCGACGGTTCTAGTCATAAAAATGGAACTGGAATATGAGTTTTTGTTATTTCTCCTAACAAAATTCCAACAAAATTCAAGTACGAAGTCGAAGGCCTCTGCTCAAATAATGAGGCAGAATATGAGGCTTTGATAGCAGGACTTGAAATCTTGTTGGAATTGGGGGCAACTCGGGTCGAAATAATGGGCGACTCTGAGTTAGTCATAAAGCAGATAACAAAGGAGTACAAGTGTGTTAAAGAGAATTTAATCATGTACTTTGTAATAGCTAATCGACTCTTAAAAAAATTCGATATCTGTAGCGAGCAATTTTTGGACGTGGTTGCGAAGCACAATCGCTCTTTGGTATTACTACAGCTCGATTCATTTTTTATCCTATTAAAGCTGATGAAGGAAGGGAAATAGATGTCTCCAACTAACCCTGCTTGCATACTGAGGTTAAACAGTCAAAACTGTTGGTTTACAGATGCTACAAAGATTCGGGGATTGTCTCAGGTTATTTTGTTCGAAGAGATGTTTAGGACGGACGTTTTTGATTGATGTGTGAAAGTATGGGATTTTGGGTTTTTGTTTAGTGTGCTCGCTAAGATCTTTTCTTTCGATCTTATGCCTACGTATTCCCGTTTACCGAAACAAGGAAATCAGAGTGTTCGTAGTTCCTCCTATTCTATGGGAGGAAATGGTTGTTTTGGTGTCTTGTTCAAAGCCCAAGACATGAAGCGAAAGGTGGTTTATATCTTGTTTGAAGCCCAAGATGTGAAGCTGAAAGGTCTCGACTTTAGAGAGAATTTGTCATCTCTAAAGAGGGGTTTGTCTGTTTGTAAAGGAGAATTACTTTAACCGGGATATGTGAATCCTAGCAATGCCATAATTTCCTAAGAAGGGGTTTTTTGACCTGAAGGAGAAGACTTTAACTCAGTGTAGAGCAATGCCATCTTTCCTTAGGAATTTCTCATGCTAAAAGAAGGACAGTGGCATGGATGTAGATGATCCAGAGGCTTGCCGCTTACAGCGATTAGATGAAAGGGAAGGAGTTGTTGATGTTTGTGTACTGTGAACGAGGCACAGATTTGATGCTAAAAAGTTGATTGGATCAACCAGTGGTTTTCTTATACGAAGCCTAAGAGGAGGCTAATATGTGTCTCGTACAAAGCGCGAGAGAGAGGCTAAAAGGGTTTGACTCAGCTGGAGAGTCCTTTATAGCTCGTATGAAGCCTGAGATGGAGGCTGAAGAAGAGTTTGACCCTACTTAGGGGAATTTGTATCTCGTACGAAGCCCGAGATGGAGGCGAAAAGGTGATTGACTCAACGAGGGAGTCTTTTGTATCTCGTACGAAGCCCGAGACGGAGGCGAAAAGGTTTGCTCCGCTGGGGAGAATTATTTGTACAAAGCCCAAGAGGAGGCTAGTGTGACTGTTCAGTTGAGTGACAGATCCAGTATACTGATTTTAAAAGAGAAAATCAGTTCTTATATGAGTAACACTGTACTCGAGGATTTGGTTCGAGGATCCGGGTTATTTCCTGTTTCTTTAAGGAAATGGGAAATCCAAAGGGTATTGAGACTGTACGAGTCTACGGGTTTTCTTCCTATTTAGCGAAAGGGTCACTTGAGAATGTCTTTGAGACTCAAGGAAAACAGACTGTCCAAGTCTAGAGTATTATCTTTTGTACTATGCTTTGAGAAATAATAGTAGACTCTTTGAAATGACTGTTCTATGCAGATGACTAAGTTCTGTTCCTATACCTCTAGGAGGTCGTCGGGACAATTTGGACGAAGCCCAAGAGGAGGTTGGAAGCTTTTAAGAAGCCGATCGGTCCTTGTATGAAGCCCAAGAGGAGGCTATCATTCCCGGAGGAAGAGATCATTATACGAAGCCTAAGAGGAGGCTGTGAATACTTCTAAGAAGCCGACGGGTCCTTGTACTAAGCCCAAGAGGAGGCGGGGTTGCTTTTAGGAAGCCTGCGGGTCCTTGTACGATGCCCAAGAGGAGGCCGATGCTTTTAAGAAGCCCGTGGGTCCCCAAACCCAGAGAAATTCAACGCAATGCTATTCACCGAGAATAGATCAAAGTCAGAAAAGTGCGAGAATTTGGAAGAAACTCAAAGATGACATTCACGGAGAATACATTCATCTTTGGGAGTAGAGTTTCTTGACGATTCCTAATGAGGACAGCCTGAGAGAAGACTGTATCTGGTGATCCTATTTGGGGATCTAGGTGTCTATTTCTATGAATAAACGAAACGGCGTCACCTAGTTCTAGACATAGTTGCCGGGGAAACTCTAATATCTATACTATTATTACACATTTGATATGAGTTTATGAAAGGAGACTTACAGTGAGCAGCCCCACAATACAGTTATATATATATATGAGTTTGTGAAATGAGACTTACAACGAGCAGTCCCACAATACAATTATATATATGAAAGCAGTAAATGAAAGCGTATAAACACTTACTCGGTTGTAGAGCTTCCATGTTGTTTGGTTAGTTGTTCAACAAAGAAAGATTGAAAACAACAATATATTCAAAATCAAAGGAGAAATTACTTTGAAAAAGAAAGATTTGGGGCTTACAGCTCAAGGAGAGGCCCAGGGTTTTTATCAGTGATTGCACTGTTAAATTTGTACAGAGGGACTTATACAAGTGACTGTGGCCCAAAAAAAGGTTTTCTGTACAAAGGGATGGGTCTTACACTCTCTCAAGAGGCCCAAAAAGTTTTAAAGAAAAAGAGTGGGGCTTATAACACGAGGGTAGGCCCAAATGATTTTTCCGTTTAGACTGGCGATCGCGTCGAGGTTTTCTTTTAACGCAGAGGGACTTATATAATAAGTGAGGCCCAAAAATGTTTTGGTTAAAAGGGGGTTGGGTCTTACACTCTATTAGAGGCCCAAAAGTTTTGAATGGGTCTTATAGCTCGAGGAGAGGCCCAAAAAGTTTGTTTTTCAACTGATAATGATCACGTCGAACTTTTTGACGGTATCGGGACTTATACAATAAGTGAGGCCCAAAAATGATTTGGTCAAAAAAGGATTGGGTCTTACACTCTATTAGAGGCCCAAAAGTTTTGAATGGGTCTTACAGCTCAAGGAGAGGCCCAGATGGTTTTAAAAAGGCGACGATCGCGCCGTTTGTTTTTTGACGGTATCGGGACTTATACAATAAGTGAGGCCCAAAAATGATTTGGTCAAAAAAGGATTGGGTCTTACACTCTATTAGAGGCCCAAAAGTTTTGAATGGGTCTTATAGCTCAAGGAGAGGCCCAAAAGTTTTATTTTGAAATGGCGACGATCGTGCCATGATTTTTGAAATACACCGGGACTTATGCAATAAGTGAGGCCCAACAATGTTTAAAAAAAAAAGGGGTTGGGTCATACACTCTCTCAAGAGGCCCAAGAGTTTTTGAATATGGTTTACGAGGGTTGAATTAATCCAAAACCCTAATTCGTTTTCAAAAATGTATTTAATTGAATAAAAATTCAATTAAAATGATCAAAATTGTTTAACATATGGAAAACAAATTGTGATCTTGGATTAATGCTTCAAAAATTTAGTATTCACCTACAAAATAATTAGAAAGCATTAAAAGTTGCAAAATCAAGATGGAAAAAATATTTTAAATGTTAAAAACAATTAAAACATTAATTCTTTGCAAAAATATCAATTATATAAACTAAATAATATTTTTGGGATTTTTTGGGAAAATAAAATATTTTAACATTTTTGTGAATTATTAAAAAAAGAATCAACTCAAAATCATTAAAACTCAGAGAGAAATTAATTTTTGAATCAATTAAATAAAATCACAAAATTCAAATATTTGAATTTTGAAAAAAAGGCGCCAAGAACAAGCTGAAGAACACGCGCGTGTTCTGGGTTTGGCTGATTTGCGTTTTCCATCCAATCTCACTGAATACATAATCATATCATGTAATCCACATATCATTATGCTCGTCTCAACCTCACGATCATGTTTATAACACTTAACTTCATTTAAATTAAACATAAAACATGAAATCACGAGAAACCTCAAGAACCCTAATTTCTGCATGAAGGCTAGGATTTTTTATACACGATTCAAACCATGCAATTAATTGAGGGAAAACATTCCATGCATGATTATGAACATATGGCCAAATTATTGTGCGAGGAAATATGCATAGATTGAGAGATGACCAAGCTTAGGCTTACCTCTAAGTCGTGACAGCAAGAGCAAATTGATTTCTGAGTTAGAGGTGTTACAGATGAGTTGTGATGATCTGAACAGCTTCCCTACACCCTATGGAGTGTGTTTGAATGCTTGGAGTTGATGGAAAATGGCTGGAACGATTTGTGGTACCTCAGCTGCAACTTGATTGAAAGTTTGAGCAACCAGCTGGTGATTTTGTGAAATCTGTGTTCCAGATGTTATGTGAGTTTTTGGATCACTTCTATATGATGTATGTGTGATTGGTTTGGTTGGAAAAGCTTTCAAACTCAAAACCCGATAGTGACTTGCCTTAGAAGGCAAAATTGGAGTGAAGAATGAGATTTTGAGGAAAGCATCTGTTTGATGGCTTTGGTGTACTTAAACTGAACATAATTGAGCTCTATTTATAGTAGAGCAAGTTTGTTTTGCAAGGAATAGTGAATGGCAACTGCAGCAGGTGTTTGTTCAATGTTGGCCAATGGAAATCCAAGTCTTCTCTAGCCATTGACTAGAGGTTAGGGCACAGAGCTTTGGTCCCCTTGGTCTTGGATAAGTCTTGACTGATTTCAGATGAGAATGGCTCAGTCCATGCCACCTTGATGCTTCCATTGAACGCTTCAATCCAAATTTGAAGTCTTGTCCCTATTTTGGCCATTCTAGGTTCAACATGCTATTTCTTGTTCCATGGACTTTGGAGGCTTGGCTAGCCATTTTGGAAAGCCCTTACATGATACAACAACTGTGTGAACATATTTGGTTTTGATCCCTTTTGAATCCAAGTGAAAAATCCCTCTACATTTGGCAAAAAGTGAAGCAAAATCTGACTTAGTGAAATTTTCACCAAGTGTTGGAACAAAGTGTGATTTCTTGATTTTGATCATTCCATAACTCAAAATCCATGAGGAATTTGGACACAGGTCAGTATGAAGCTTTTGTAGAGGGTAATGAGACCTACAAATCAAGCCTTGGATGGAAAAAAATGGCCTTGTGGTTTAGGAGTTATGGTCCTCCAAAGTTGGCACATTAGTGGTACTTTTTCCACAACTTAGAAATTTTTCTAAGTTTTATGGTTACGCCTTTTACAAGTTATCCCACTTTCTTTGATTTTTCTTGATGAATGATGATTCAAATCATACATTAACATCATTTTAGGGTTAAAAATCCAATTTGGTGAAAAATCTCAAAAAGTCAAAGTTGACTTTGGTGCACAGTTGACTTTTTATCAAATGAATTCCAAACTGTGCAATTCTTCAGGAAATCATGTCCTTGACCTAAATTAAACTTGATGGACATGTTCCATGGGTGTCATAGGGTATATTGAATCATGTCTTAGGGTTTGGGAGCATGCCCTGGTCAGAAGTCAAAGTTACAGTTGACTTTTCCCGTGAAACCCTAACTGTGGTGCAGATGAAATTGAGACTTGTTGCTCACACTTCTTGGATCAATCCATTTTTCGAAATGGATAAATGTGGTATATTGGAGACCCTCAAATCATGTCTTGAGGTCTTGGATCATGATTTGTCCCAAAAGTCAACTTAGGGGTGAATTAGGTCAAGAAACTCTAATTCCTGATTTTTGAGGAATGCATCCCCTGAAGCAAAATTGACTTGATGCTTG
Source organism: Lathyrus tuberosus (assembly GCA_022829125.1). NCBI lineage: Eukaryota > Viridiplantae > Streptophyta > Magnoliopsida > Fabales > Fabaceae > Lathyrus > Lathyrus tuberosus. The sequence continues at coordinate 1,322,276 of JALAZF010000799.1, read as the reverse complement.
GGCCCATGAGGTTCCATAGAGTATATTAGGTTATATTTTGGATAATTGGCTTATGCCCAGATGAAAAATTTCATCTGGAGGCCCTGGTCGACCAAACCCTAATTTGGTGACACTGGCGATCTAGAAGCTTGATCCACCTAGAAAGGAGCAGCCTTGTGCTTAATCCTTAAAGTGGGAGTTCTCTTGATCCATTGTAGATTCTTGGGAGGTTAGAAAAGTTGAAGATCAAGTCATTCCTTGATTGATCCTTTGTCTAAGGCTCAAAAAGAGTTTAAAACCCTAATTTTGATTGTAGTGGATTGTCAACAACCCTTGAGGAGATTGATGAGGCATAAAGGTACATCCATATTGTGCTGATGATTTGCAAAATGATGGGAATCTTTAGTGGTCAAAATTTGGGGTATTACAGATGCCCCTATTTAATCTTCTTGGACCCGAAGGTGTGAATGACGAAGGTATTCGGGCATTCGGGGTGCAAGAGGATTAAATATCGGGATACCCAAAATTTTGATGGCTATGAATGGCAGCTTGCGCATCCATCTTCTTTTGCTAAGCAATGATGCTTAGAAAAGGTAAACTTCCCCTCGATCCTGGTTTCCTACCAAGGAACTGGTCTCAGTTTTCTTTTGAAATAAACCTCCCCTCAATCCTGGTTTCCTACCAAGGAACTGGTCTTAGTTTTTGAAGTATACTTCCCCTCGATCCTTGTTTCCTACCAAGGAACTGGTCTAAGTTTCTGATATAAACTTCCCCTCGATCCTGGTTTCCTACCAAGGAACTGGTCTAAGTTTTCGAAATAAACTTCCCCTCGATCCTGGTTTCCTACCAAGGAACTGGTCTAAGTTTCTGAAATAAACTTCCCCTCGATCCTGGTTTCCTACCAAGGAACTGGTCTAAGTTTCTTTTGTCAATAAACTTTATTGACAAGGGACGCTATTCGTAGGGGTTTTCCTCAAACTTCTCGCCGAATTTTCCTGGGGAGATGCCATTTGAGTGGAAAAAGTTTTGATGTCAGAGTTGCTGGGAACCCAGTCGTCTGAATTGTGGAGGTACACAAACTTCTCTGTTTTGGAGACGCCAATTGTTTCTACTTGGGAAAGCGAGTCTCTTGAGAAACTGCTTCTGCTTGGGGATATTGCATCATACTTTTCTTGGGATCTTCCCAGAGAAATGCCATATGATGGGATCCCATTTTGAGGTGCCGATGACCTTTTCATCAGCGTTTTTTTCGGAGAAATACTGATGTACTGCCGAATCTTTGTTTAAGAGGCTTTCTCTGGGGATTTTCCTTAATCCGGGAAAGTAAGGATATCATCTTCAATGGCGAAGAGTGACATCTGTTGAAGGTTCTCTGGTCTTTCAGAGGTTCAAGTTATCAAAGTGGTCAAATGCCGACTTTGGTCTAAAGATACACTGTAAACGAGTTCGATCGGACACAACACTTCTTGACAAAGCAAGAACTGACGAACTCGATTGAGAGGACGGTTATCACGGCAGGATAAGACCGACTCAAGTGATAGTGATGCAATATGAAATGTGAATGCAAATAAAAAATGCATGATGTATGTATGTTTATGCTGACAAAACAGACGCGACATACAAACTAAAAGATGAACACGACTGGATACTCGTCCACTGGTGGGGACGAAAAAGTACCGCTGGTTCAAGATAGCAATTCCACCTTGCCTAGGAGAGATAGTCCCTGTTGGGAGCTATGTTGGTCGGGCTTAGGAGATGAGAACTCGGCCGAGGGTATCAGACGGGAAAACCGCATCTGATACAGTTGATCCTTCATTTAGGCGCACTGGCTTAGAAGGGGTACTTTGATTCTGCACTTTGAAGCTCGCTTAATTCTGGAGAAGCGATCGATGTTCTTCTGATGTTCAACAGTCAAAAGAAATGCCATCTTTAATTTAAAAGCAGAAAAAGTTTAACAAGTAAATTCGTTTTGTTTTATTTCAAGAATCGTTGATCATGTTAAAAACGTCATTCTGTAAAGCTAAAACAAATAAGAATTACAAACAAAAGCACGAGGGCTCAAATTTTATTGGTAAGATGGAGATCAGCCAAACGCGTGATTCCAAAGAGTATTTACAAAGTTCAGAAAATGGTAATTTACAGGGAAAAGGGCTACGTTGAAACATAACGACCACTATCCTTCTACCAACTTTGAATTCTGGGCATCCTGAGCTTCTGTCGAAGATGACCTTGACTGGAGTTTTCCTCCGATGGATGATGTAACTGTTGCTAAGGGACTTGCCTCTGTTGAACATAGTTACTTGCCATTATCCCTAATTTTTGCCTGGATTGTACTATATTGTTTCCAATCCACCGGGATGATTTTTTCATGTCTCTAACTTTTTCCTGGACCACCCTTTCGGGTTTTCAATCCACCGAGACGTTTTCTTTTTTTTTAGGCGAAGTATTTCTTGACTACATCAACATTCGTGGGGTAGGCAAATTCCTCTCCGTCCATGGTTGCAAGTCTCAAGGCACCGCCTGAGAAAGCTTTCGTGACCACATAGGGGCCATCATAATTCGGAGTCCACTTGCCTCGCGAATCAATGAGAAATGATTGTATCTTCTTGAGCACGAGGTCTCCTTTTCTGAATATGCGAGGTCTGATCTTTTTGTCAAATGCCTTCTTCATTCTTTGTTGATACAACTGACCGTGGCATAATTCCGTTATTCTCTTCTCTTCGATCAGATTGAGTTCGTCGTGTCGGCTTTGACACCATTCAGCTTCGGTGAGCTTAGCCTCCATCAATACCCAGATTGATGGGATCTCTACTTCTATGGGGAGCACTGCTTCCATGCCATACACTAGAGAGAAAGGGGTAGCCCCTGTTGAAGTGCGGATAGATGTACGATAACCGTGAAGGGCAAAGGGTAGCATCTCGTGCCAGTCTTTGTAGGTTACAACCATCTTTTGAACAATCCTCTTGATGTTCTTGTTAGCCGCTTCTACCGCTCCGTTCATCTTGGGTCGGTAGGGAGATGAGTTATGGTGTTCAATCTTGAACTCTGCGCACAACTCTCTCATCATTTTATTGTTCAAGTTAGATCCATTATCTGTAATGATCTGCCTTGGAACACCATAACGGCAGATGATATTGTTTTTGATAAATCGGACCACCACTTGTCGGGTTACATTGGCGTACGACGCTGCTTCGACCCACTTGGTGAAGTAATCAATGGCTACCAGGATGAACCGATGTCCGTTTGAAGCCTTAGGTTCAATCAAGCCAATCATGTCGATTCCCCACATGGAAAAAGGCCATGGGGAAGAAAGAACTTTGAGATGCGTTGGCGGTACATGGATTTTGTCGGAGTGTATCTGACACTTGTGACACCTCTTCATGTACTTGTAGCAGTCGGATTCCATGGTCAACCAATAGTACCCGGCTCTGAGAATTTTTCTCGCCATTGTGTGTCCGTTGGCATGAGTGCCAAAGGATCCTTCATGAATTTCTTTCATCAGTATGTCTGCTTCTGGTCTGTCGATGCATCGGAGCAAGACCAAGTCAAGGTTCCTCTTATAAAGAGTGTCACCGCTCAGGAAGAAGCTTCCAGCTAGCCTTCTGAGGGTTTTCCTGTCTTTTCTGAGTGCCCCAGGTGGGTACTCTTGTTCTGAAGGAAGCATTTGATATCGTGATACCAAGGTTTGTCGTCTATGACTGCTTCAATCGTGAAGATGTAGGTGGGCCGTTCAAGGCGCATAACGTCAATCTTAGGTAGGTTATTCCATCGACCTACACTAATCATGGAAGAGAGAGTGGCTAATGCATCCGCCATGTGATTCTCACCACGAGGGATGTGATGAAACTCATCTCTGTTGAAGAAGGGTAGCAACCTTCTTGCATAGTCTTTGTAAGGAATCAATCCTGATTGGTATGTGTTCCAATCTCCTTTTATCTGATTGATAACCAAGGTTGAATCGCCGTATACGTCCAAGTTTTTGATCCTTAAATTAATTGCTTCTTCGAGACCCATGATATAAGCTTCGTATTCGGCCTCGTTGTTCGTACATTTGAACGTAAGTCTGGCAGTGAAAGGAATGTGGGTACCCTGAGGGGTAACAATGATTGCCCCAATTTCGTTTCCGTAATGATTAACTGCTCCATCAAAGATAAGTCCCCACTGGGAACCTGGTTCGGGCCCTTCACAGGGTAGCGGTTCATCGCAGTCTTTCATTTTTAGATACATGACATCTTCGTCTGGGAAGTCAAACCCGATTGATTCCTGATCGTCAATCGGTTGATGAGCCAAATGATTGGCTAAAATACTCCCCTTAACGGCTTTTTGAGCATGGCACTCTATGTCATATTCTGATAACAACATCTGCCAACGGGCAATCCTTCCCGTGAGAGCAGGTTTTTCAAAGACGTACTTGATTGGATCCATCTCGGAAACCAACCAAGTAGTGTGACAAATCATGTATTGGCGAAGATGTTTGGCTGCCCAAGCCAAAGCGCAACAAGTTTTCTCGAGCGTCGTGTACCGAGTTTCGCAGTCGGTGAATTTCTTGCTCAGATAGTAAATGGCAGACTCTTTCCTTTTGGTTTCGTCTTGTTGGCCAAGTACACATCCCATTGAGTCCTCTAGGACCGTGAGGTAAATGATCAGTGGTATTCCTTCCACTGGAGGTGATAGAATCAGAGGATTCAACAGATATTCCTTAATACTGTCGAAGGCGGTTTGGCAATCTTCTGTCCAAACGCAATCCTGGTTCTTTTTGAGTAATTTGAAAATCGGCGCACACATGGCGGTCATAAGGAATATGAATCTGGAGATGTAGTTCAAGTGTCCCAAGAATCCTCTGACTTGTTTTTCAGTTTTCGGAGAAGGCATTTCTCGAATGGCCTTGACCTTGTCAGGATCAACCTCAATTCCTTTTTGGCTGACAATGAACCCTAAGAGTTTTCCCGAACGGACACCGAAGGTGCACTTGTTGGGATTCAAGCGGAGTTTGTACTTTCGCAAACGCTCGAACAATTTTGACAGGTGGGTCACATGCTCCTCTTCTGTCTTAGATTTTGCAATCATATCATCGACATATACCTCGATTTCTTTATGTATCATGTCATGAAACAGAGTAGTCATGGCCCTTTGATAGGTTGCCCCGGCGTTTTTCAAACCGAACGACATCACCTTGTAACAAAAGGTACCCCATGGGGTAATGAACGAAGTTTTCTCCATGTCTTTCGGCGCCATTTTTATTTGATTATAGCCCGAGAATCCATCCATGAAGGAGAAGACTTTGAATTCTGTTGTACTGTCAACCAGCATGTCAATGTGTGGTAAAGGGAAGTCGTCCTTTGGACTAGCCTTGTTTAGATCTCTGTAATCTACACACATTCTGACCTTTCTGTCCTTTTTGGGAACGGGTACGATGTTGGCTAACCATTGAGGATATTTAGATGTAGCGAGGAAACCCGCGTCGATCTGTTTCTGTACCTCCTCTTTGATTTTGATGGCCATGTCTGGGTGAGTCCGTCTCAACCTTTGCTTTACTGGCGGACATTCCGATCTCAACGGTAAGTGATGTTCCACGATGCTAGTATCCAACCCTGGCATATCCTGACAGGACCAAGCGAATACAACGGGGAATTCTTTGAGAAGCTTTATCAAACCCTCTCTGGCAGTTGGACTGAGCAGTGCCCCAATCCTGATTTCTTTTCTCTCTTTTTTCGAACCCAAGTTTACCGTTTCCAACGGATCTTTGTGAGGTTCAATGGACCTTTCCTCTTGTCTGAGTAGTCGGGAGATCTCTTCTGGAATTTCATTGTCATCTTCTTCTTCAGCCCCAAATACCGGGAACTCAAAGTCGAGAGAAGGCATCGGATCGTATGTTTCAACGGGGTGTAAAACAAGCAATCTGCATGATGTGATGATTCGTGTTTAGAAGAGATAGAGAAAATGCAAGCGTGTGCAGTGTTTTGATTTTACTGCTTGTTTTTATTATTGATTGTTTTTTAGGATTACCATTTTCTGAGAAAAGCAAAAGAGAAAACAACAATAAACGCGGAAATTACAGAACGACGTTATTTTATTAATGAACAAGTCGAATCTTGAAACTATAGCCCTATAAAACAAAACTCAGTCGCTTCGGGCAAAGCGAAGAAGGAAATTTTCAGAAAGCGAGCCCTATCAAAACATCCGTTTCACTTGGGCAGGGTGAAAGGTTAAAGATGGCAATTACTTTGACTGGTGAACGACCTTCGGAACCTCGACGGCAACCCATTGACGGCGAACTCCTCGGTGAATCACAAAGTATGGCACCTTCCTTGATTTGTCTTCAGAAATGACGTTGATTTCTGGTGGAGCAGGATCATTGGAATCTGTCTCCCAGGCAGAATTGTCGTAGGAGGATTCCTCAGTTGCATTTTGCATAGCATTGGTGCTCTCAGCTGTATCTCCCCATCCAGTTAGCTGGATATCTTCGAGCCTGATACGAGAGCTTTCGGGAGTGGTGTACTTGACCATATAGTCGTATTTTCCACTCGGTTGTCCCAAGGTGTCCCACACTTCTTTGGAACTGGAGGAGTCATCTCTCTCGATGACGTTGACCTCGGGAAAAGAATAGTTGATGAATTCCAGTCCTGCAAACGTTGCGAATTCATCATTATGTTGAGTAGTTTCCGAATGACCTGAGTGTTGATCCCATGACATGGCGGGGACACATGTATTTTGTTCAATGATGCTCAGCTGAGTGTCATTACTCGGCTGACTTTCTGGCCCCAAGTCTCCTGGGTAAGGTCGCCACATTGGCAGACCATCCATCGGGCCATAGTAGGTAGAGTCAAAGTTGTCATTCATCAGAGTGTCTTCCTCTAATGAGTTTGGTGGAGCACGACATCCTTCCGGATCACAATCTCCATATATCATTTCGACGTCTGACCTGGGTATAAATCTCGGACTCTGTGCGGGATAGCAAAATGGAGTTTGCGTTTCGTCCTGTGACACATAACCGTCCTCGTTAAGGTAGGACTTCCATTCCTCATCTATGTCAAAGGGATCCTCTTCATTGATAGCATGGACTACTTGAGTCACTGGTTGGAGGAAGCCTCCACTATGGAAGAAGTTCTGAATGGGATGAAGACTTTCATTGTTGACAGCAGTCTGGGTGCAGGTTGCAGAAAAACCAAGACCCTCCTTTGTTTTATTGTAATAGGAATGACAAGCTGTCCCCATCCTTTTGTATCGGTACTCTCGACCCCTTTGATAGCATCCTTGTATGATGAAATCGAAGTTCCTCCTTCGGATTGATTGTTCTTTCTCACCGACAGTGCTTGGAACTGAGTTCCAATAACCTCCTCGGGTTCTATACCAGTAGATGATGATAAGTTACTCACGAGCAAGGCCTGTTCCCCATAGACTGTGACAAGTTGATCGTTCTGAACGAACTTTAGCTTTTGGTGGAGAGTCGAAGTGACCGCTCCAGCCTGATGTATCTAAGGTCTTCCTAATAAACAACTGTACATTGCCCGGATGTCTATGACCTAGAAAGTGACTTGGAAAGTGTGAGGACCGATAGTTATGGGAAGATCAACTTCGCCGATAACTGCTTTTCTGGATCCGTCGAACGCTTTGACGACGACCTCGCTGATTCTCATCGGCGGGCCTTTGAATGATAATTGCATCAAAGTGGACTTCAGCATAACATTTAGGGCTGACCCTGTGTCTACCAGTACGCTGGCTAAAGCATCGTCCTGGCAGTTAACTGTGATGTTGAGCGCCATGTTATGACGGCGACCCTCTTCGGGTAATTCCTCATCACTAAATCCCAAATTGTTCCAGGAAGTGATGTTAGAGACAATACTATCGAACTGTCTGATTGTTACATCCTGTTCCACAAAGGCTTGCTCCAAGACTTTCTGTAGAGCCTCCCTGTGCGCTTCTGAACTTAGTAACAGTGATAATACCGAGATCTTTAAAGGAGTTTGTAACAGTTGATCAACAATGTTGTATTCACTCCTCTGTATGAGCTTCAGCATCTCATCATTGTTTTCCGAAAGGTCGGGATTACTGGATTGACCGACTGGTGGATTGGGAACTTCTGTCTGAAATTCCTTTTCTTTGTTGGATTCCCCAACTCCTCGATTGAATATTCTACCACTCCGTGTTACACGACTGATGTCTGCAATATTCACGACGGAAGGTAATAGAATTTCCTTTCCATTCTCGACTGTTGTTGCACCGTATTTGTAAGGGATTGCCTTAGTTGATTCATACGGTAATGGTCCCGACAGATAGATGACTATGGGAACCTTCTGATTTTTCTGACCATCATAAGTAATCTCGATCCGTTCCCGGTTGGGAATTTTAGATTCATCAAGCAAAGGGATGATGGAAAAAACATCTCTAGTCCTCTGATGATCAGAGATGACGACAACGTCCTCAATTTGATCGGCGAGATAGTCTGGCGCCCAGTTGATAGGTCCGGAACCTGGATATGGACGAATTTCTCCGCGATCCACTTGCCCCTAGAGAGCTGCTCTCACAAGGTAACACCCTTGGTTACTTTCTGAACAGACGCTGCAACGGTCATAATTGTGTAGTGGCACCTGGCCACGCCCACTTTGAATACAATGTAACCTCACTAGGTTAGTCTCCATAGATCGAACATCCTGACTTTGACGTCGAGTAGGATTCCTGTTACTGATACTAATTTGCTGAGTATCTTCATCCATGTAGATTGGCATCCACCAATGATTTAACAAGTACTGAAGTGCCTCCTGGACAAGGGTACAACCTTGATCATTTTCACAACCCGCTTTACAGCTTTGATATTCATGTGAGATCAGGAATCCGAGTCGGACCTGCTCAGCATGTAACTCTACCAGGTTGGTATTCATTACGCGAATATCAAAGATCTAAACCATGTTGATTTGATAGGGGTTCCTATTATGGTAGTCTTGGATCCATCCAAGATCCATCTGACGCTGGAGGGCCTCTTGTATGAAAGAGCATCCCTGTTTGTTTACCGAGCAAGTCAGACAGGAACTGTAATCATGCCGCAACAGATTATGATACTGGCTTTGCCTTGAGTGCATTTCCACCAAGTTGACATTCATTGCACGGATATCGTGGTTCTGAATGATGTTAGAATTCGTGTAGACCATGTTAACTCCACGAACTCGGTGCTCTTGAATCCATTTGAGATCCATCTGTTCCTGTAGAGCTGATTGCACCACAGAACACCCTTGATTACTTTTAGAGCAGATATCACACTGATGATAATTATGAGGTGGCACATGGCCATATCCACTCTGTCTACAATGCATCTTGACCAAATTGGTCCTCAATAAGAGTACGTCGTGAATTTGATAGACATCGTTAGTCTCTCCTTCTATCAAATTGACTGCAGCCTTCTCATGTTGAGGCAGCGGGTTTGTGAGAACATTAGGATTCGTATCTTTGAAAGATAAGAGCCCGCTCCTAACAAGCTTTTGCACGTCAGACTTGAAATTGAGACAAGTCTCTATGTTATGCCCCGATCCTCCTTGATGATAAGGGCATGTCTGATCCACCTTAAACCAGAAAGGCGGATTCTCCGGTACTGTAAGAGGGGACTTAGTCTGAATGTGCCCCTTAGCCAGTAGTAACGGAAATATTTCTGCGTACAACATGGGTATAGGATCAAACCCTGATGGTCGCGTTGTACGATTGTTATTGTATGGAGGACGAGCCTGTTGAGTCCTTTGCTGATTAGGTTGGCTCTGCGCAACCTGAGGTTGATACGTAGGAACAGGCGCAGGGCCGATAGCAGGAGTTACCGCTGCTACTGGTTGATAACGTCGCCTTTGCTTTCCGAGAGAGATATTCCCAATATCTTGCTCTTTTTTCTTAGGGAGAGCACTACCGTATCGTTTTGTACTGCTTGATGGTCCATCGTCTTTTGCCAAATGTCCTTCTCGGACGGCTTCCTCAAGACGAACTCCCATACCCACCATCTCGGTGAAGTCACTGGGCGCACTGGCGACCATTCTGTCGTAGTAAAATGAACTCAAGGTCTTTAAGAAGATCTTTGTCATCTCTTTTTCCTTAAGAGGTGGACAAATCTGAGCGGAAATTTCACGCCATCTCTGAGCGTACTCCTTAAAGGTTTCCTTGTCCTTTTGAGACATCGATCTGAGTTGATCTCTGTCGGGTGCCATGTCCAAATTGTATTTATAATGTTGAACGAAGGCTTTGCCAAGATCTCTGAATGTGCTGATCGTGGCGCGGTTTAAACCCATGTACCATTTTAAGGCGGCACCGGTTAAACTATCCTGAAAGTAATGAATCAGTAGGTCCTGATTTTCAGTCTGAGCTGACATTCGCCGAGCGTACATCACCAAGTGACTTTGAGGGCAAGAGTTACCCTTGTATTTTTCAAAGTCGGGCACTTGGAATTTGTGCGGAACTTTCACATTGGGGACCAGACAAAGGTCTGCGGCGTCCTTTCCAAAAAGATCCTGACCGCGAATGGCTTGCAGTTCCTTCTGTATTTCCAAGAACTGTTCCTGGAATTCATCCATTCGGTCAAACATAGTTTCCTTTTTACCAGCAGGTATCTGTGGAATCTGCCCTTCCGGGACAGTGTGCACCACAGGGGGTGGTACCCTGACTACCGCGGTGAATCTTGGCGTTTCCCGAAGTTTGTAACCTTCAGGAATCTTCAGTATGCCTCTGGCATCTTCGCTTTCCCGAAGTATGTAACCTTCAGGACCAACGACATCTGTTGCGATTCCCTGATCTTCAACGATCGGCGAAACATATCCTTCTAGGATATAGTTCGCAGGCATGCCCCAGGGACGATCTTTCGGCATTTGATACCTAGGATCAAACTTCTCCATTATGGGCGCTGAGGTGATCTCTGAGATCACAGTCCTTTGTAGCTGAGCTTCTGCCATGGCTTGCATGTCATTATGAAGCTTTCTCATATCCTCTCTCAGAGCGTCGATTTCTTCTTTCAACTCTCTGTTCTCTTCCTCAAGATCATCCATCTTTTTCTGACGATTGGCCCGAGTATTGTACGAATGAGACAGTTCGACTCTAGAACCGAGACACAAACGTGAGATTCGTAGGTAAGGAGAATACGCGATGTGAGAATGATGAAATGCAATGATTATATTAATTGTTTTTTAGTTTAATAAAAATAAACTTCGACAATTAGATTGCAAATATCAAACAGTGGGGAAACCCCTTTTTATTGAAATTCAAAGGATTACAGAAATGGAAATACAGTAGATTACAAGGTGCAGAAACAAAAACCTAAGCTAATGGGTCCCGAGTCCTCTCTGAAGAGAAACCAGGTGCTGATTCTGGTATCTTCCTTTTCTTTGACCGGGGCTCTTGGGCCTTTGTCGGGTTGTCATTCCTTTGCCAGGTGAAAGGAGTGAGCAAATTCCTTTGGTCATCTTGATTTTCTACAGCATGTTGCTCCAAAATTTCAATCAGAGCATCTTTCTCTTTCAGTAGTTGCTGCATTTGGATACACTCCACATTGAGGGTGCGGTACTTGTTCTTCCAAGACCTCCTCTCCTTTTGAACTTTATTGAGAGTAACCTGAAGCTTTTCAGTTTCCGTCATGAAGTACATGACAGATTCCCTCGGTGGAAGAATTCTGTAATGAGGATAAGGCATCTTTAGCTTGAGAGCTCTAGTTTGTACCCAGTGGAGATAAGGCTCCACCGAGACACAGTCCGATTTTCTTAGAGACTCTCATCCTTTCTTATGAACATGCTTCCAAGCGTGCACTATTTCCATCTTTAGTGCTCTGTCGTTTTCTCCTTCCTTGAAGAAAAGACCTTCCAGATGAGCGTTCTGCGGAACAAGCCTCATCGGGTATCCAAATTGACGAAGAACCAATACCGGATGGTAGTTGATTCCCCCTTTAGTTCCTATGAGGGGTACGTTGGGGAAGTTTCCACAACGATCAATGATCCTCATTCCATCATAAACCCTATTGCACCAATCAATGTCAGAGTTGGTGAGAGACATGATTTTCTGCGACCAGCGTAAGGCACTCTTATGATCCCAGAAAGCAGCAGACTTAGGCAAATGGGAGATAAACCATTTGTAAAGCAGCATGTGATCTCCCCTCCGCTGTACAAATTTCTTAAGTGTACAGAATGATACGCATCTGCGAGTAAAGTCGGCACAGGGTTTCCAATGAGAAAAACCTTAATAGCGTTGATATCGACGAAATTATTAATGTTGGGCAACAAAAATAATCCGTAGGTGAGTAAAACAAAGATGCTTTCAAAAGCAGTCCCGTTCCCTATACTAGCGAAGTACAGAGCTTTCTTTGTCAAGAACTGGGCTGGCAAACCTTGAATTCCACCCTTGATAGTCACGTGAGTCTTGACTTCTGACTCATCCAGATGAATTGCTCTTGCAATAGTCCGATCCTTTGGAATTTCTTCCAGTTTAGAAAATGGAGCTCGATCAGTAATGTGTAGATCGATCAGATGAGAGTACTCATCCAGTGTTGGTGCTAGCTGGTAATCCGGGAATGTGAGACAGTGATAGACCGGATCTTAAAACTGAAGAAGCGCACCCATGATTCCCTTAATCACATGGACTCTTAGCAGAGGTAGCAAACCTCCGTACTTGGCTCTGAAGGCCTCTTGGTTTGTGATTATTCTCGCAAAACCTCTCAGATCCTCTAGTTTTGGAGCCTTGAAGGTATACTCATGAGTTCTCCTTCTACCGAAATCCATTAGCGTAATCCTTTTCTCTGATATTTGCAATCACAGTCTTAGTTTAATTTGAAAAACAGAGAGACTAGAAGAGAAGAAATTTTTTTTTAATGTTTTTTAAATGAATGCATGAATGCAGCACACAAAAACATAGAAAAAACATGGGGTCAAAGGGCCGTTGTCATGAAGTCAAGGCTCTACCCATCCCAAAGGTTTACTAATGACTTTTGTACCTGTCTCTCTTCATCATCAACTCTTGTCAAGAAAACACCAGCGGGCCGGGAACCGTGCTAGGTGATGTTTTTTGAAGAGTCCTCAGAAGAGGGTGGCATTGCATGACGACCATTTCCGATAGCCTCTGCGCCACTAAAGGGGTTTTCCTAGATGTATACTTAATCTTTCCACATGCGGCATCACACGCATTCCCATTAGCAGAAAAATAAACACGAATAGCAATTAGGAAAAGCAGTATATATATTTGTCCTATGTCCTAGACTTTTAAAGCTATGAATCCTATGTTCTTGACAAAAATGGCTTCCCGGCGAAGTCACTATTCTGTGGTTTCTTTCCAAAGTAAAGGTTTTGACCTAAGATCCTAATAGAGTAAAAAAGTCTCATTTCAGCGAAGGTTTCTACCTAGGAGACAAGAATGAACAAACAATGCACGGATCAATTGATTCTCCCCAGCAGAGTCGCCATTTTTCTGTAGCGAGCAATTTTTGGACGTGGTTGCGAAGCACAATCGCTCTTTGGTATTACTACAGCTCGATTCATTTTTTATCTTATTAAAGCTGATGAAGGAAGGGAAATAGATGTCTCCAACTAACCCTGCTTGCATACTGAGGTTAAACAGTCAAAACTGTTGGTTTACAGATGCTACAAAGATTCGGGGATTGTCTTAGGTTATTTTTTTCGAAGAGATGTTTAGGACGAACGTTTTTGATTGATGTGTGAAAGTATAGGATTTTGGGTTTTTGTTTAGTGTGCTCGCTAAGATCTTTTCTTTCGATCTTATGCCTACGTATTCCCGTTTACCGAAACAAGGAAATCAGAGCGTTCGTAGTTCCTCCTATTCTATGGGAGGAAATGGTTGTTTTGGTGTCTTGTTCAAAGCCCAAGACGTGAAGGGAAAGGTGGTTTATATCTTGTTTGAAGCCCAAGATGTGAAGCTGAAAGGTCTCGACTTTAGAGAGAATTTGTCATCTCTAAAGAGGGGTTTGTCTGTTTGTAAAGGAGAATTACTTTAACCGGGATATGTGAATCCTAGCAATGCCATAATTTCCTAAGAAGGGGTTTTTTAACCTGAAGGAGAATACTTTAACTCAGTGTAGAGAAATGCCATCTTTCCTTAGGAATTTCTCATGCTAAAAGAAGGACAGTGGCATGGATGTAGATGATCCAGAGGCTTGCCGCTTACAGCGATTAGATGAAAGGGAGGGAGTTTTTGATGTTTGTGTACTGTGAACGAGGCACAAAATTGATGCTAAAAGGTTGATTGGTGTAGCGAGCGATTTTGGACACGGTTCTTAAGCGCGGGTCGCTCTCTGCGGTTGAACTTAAAACTACAGGTCGATTCATTTTTTATCCTATTGTGAGCTGAATAAGGAAGGGAAATAGATGTCTCCAATTAACCCTGCTTGCATACTGAGTTTAAACAGCGGTCTGTTAGGTTACAGATGCTATCAATGTGGGGGGCCTTTGTACTGGTTATTTGTATTTTCGCCAATACTGTTCTCTTTATTTTTACCTGGGCAGAAGGTTTCTGGTGGGGGATAAGGATTAGGATGTTAGAACTGATGTTTTTGAAATACTGCTTTTGATTGATGGAGATATGGGATTTGGGTTTTTTGTTGATTGCGCTCGCTAAGATCTTTTCTTTCGATCTTATGCCTACGTATTCCCGTTTACCGAAACAGGGAAATCAGAGCATTCGTAGTTCCTCCTATTCTATGGGAGGAAAGGGGGTGTTTTGGTGTCTTGTTCAAAGCCCAAGACATGAAGCGAAATGTGATTTGTATCTTGTTCAAAGCCCAAGATGTGAAGCTAAAAGGTCTATTTGTGTCTTGTTCAAAGCCCAAGACGTGAAGCTGAAAGACCTCGACTTTAGAGAGAATTTGTCATCTCTAAAAGGGGGAGAAGGAGAATTACTTTAACTGGGATACGTGGATCCGAGCAATGCCATAATTTCCGAAGAAAGGGTTTTAACCTGAAGGAGAAGACTTTAACTCAGTGTAGAGCAATGCCATATTTCCTTAGGAATTTCTCATGCTAAAAGAGGGACAGTGGCATGGATGTAGATGATCCAGAGGCTTGCCGCTTACAGCGATTAGATGAAGGAGTTGTTGATGTTTGTGTACTGTGAACGAGGCACAGCTTTGATGCTAAAAGGTTAATTGGATCAACCAGTGGTTTTGTTATACAAAAGCCTAAGAGGAGGCTAATTTCCGCTAGGAAAATCATTATACAAAGCCTAAGAGGAGGCTATTTTGTGTCTCGTACAAAGCCCGAGAGAGAGGCTAAAAGTTTTTGACCCAGTGGGGCATATCGTTATACAAAGCCTAAGAGGAGGCTAGCAAAGAGTTGACTCAGTTGGAGAATCTTTTATACTCAGTAAGAGAGTGTTTTTGTATCTCGTACAAAGCCCGAGAGAGAGGCGAAAAGGTTGTTTTGACTCCACTGGGGAGAATTTTGGTATCTCGTACGAAGCCCGAGATGGAGGCTATTGTAACTGTTTCAGTTGAGTGACAGATCCAATATACTGATTTAAAAGAGAAAATCAGTTCTTATATGAGTAACGCTGTACACAGGGATTTAATTTGAGGATCAGGGATATTTCCTTCTCTTTGAGGAAACGGGAAATCCAAAGGGTATCGAGACTATCCGAGTCTGCGGGTTTCCTTCCTATTTAACGAAGGGTGCTTGAGAATGTCTTTGAGACTCAAGGAAGTTAGACTGTCCATGTCTAGAGTTTTATCTTTTGTACTATGCTTCGAGAAACAGTAGTAGACTCTATGAAAGGACTGTTCTATGAGGATGACTAGGTTCTGTTCCTATACCTCTAGGAGGTCGTCAGGACAATTTGTACGAAGCCCAAGAGGAGGCTAGAGACTTTTAAGAAGGCGACGGGTCCTTGTTCTAAGCCTAAGAGGAGGCTATCATTCCCGGAGGAAGAGATCATTATACTAAGCCTAAGAGGAGGCTGTGAATACTTCTTAAAAGCCGTAGTGTCCTTGAATAATGCCCAAGAGGAGGCCGATGCTTTTAAGAAGCCCGTGGGTCTATCATCTCCTTTCCATTAGGAGAGATAACTCTTTTAAAGATGAAAACCACTGGTAAACGTGCGAGGTTTACTATCCAGTGACTTTTAGCTTTTAAAGAGGGTTCCTTAGTTAAGGTCCAAGATTATGACCGTAGTGGGTACCCAAACCCCGAGACATTCAAGGCAAGCTATCCACAAGGAATAGATCAAGTCAGGAAAGTTCGAGAATTGGGAAGAAACTCAAAGATGCCATTCACAGAGAATACATTCATCTTGGGGAGTAGAGCTTCTTGACGATTCCTAAGGAGGACAACCGAAGAGAAGACTGTATCTGGTGCTCCTATTGGGGATCTAGGCGTCTATTTCTACGAATAAATGAAACGGCGTCACCTAGTTCTAGACGTAGTTGCCGGGGAAACTCGAAATATCTATACTATTATTACACAGTAGATATGAGTTTATGAAAGGAGACTTACAGTGAGCAGCCCCACAATACAGTTTATAATATGAAAGCAGTAAATGAAAGCGATAACCACTTACTCGGTTGTAGTGCTTCCATGCTGTTTGGTTTGTTGTTCAACATAAAAGATTGAAAACAACAGTATATTCAAAATCAAAGGAGAAAGTGCTTTGAAAAAGAAAGATTTGGGGCTTACAGCTCAAGGAGAGGCCTAGGGTTTTATCAGTTATTGCACTGTTTGAATTTGTACAGAGGGACTTATACAAGTGACTGGGGCCCAAAATGGTTTTCTGTACAAAGGGATGGGTCTTACACTCTCTCAAGAGGCCCAAAAAGGTTTAAAGAAAAGAGTGGGGCTTATAACACGAGGGTAGGCCCAATTGATTTTTCGTTTAAGAATGGCGATCGCGCCGAGGTTTTCTTTTAACGCAGAGGGACTTATACAATAAGTGAGGACCAAAATGTTTTGGTTAAAAGGGGGATTGGGTCTTACACTCTAATAGAGGCCCAAAGTGTTTTAAAGAAAAAGAAATGGGTCTTGCTACTCGAGGGTAGGCCCAGATGGTTTTTATTTTTTAAACGGGCGACGATCGCGCCGTTTACTTGTACAGAGGGACTTATACAATGAGTGAGGCCCAAAAAGTTTTTGTACAAGGGGGGATGGGTCTTACACTCTCTCAAGAGGCCCAAAAAGGTTTGAAGAAAAATAAATGGGTCTTACTACTCGAGGGTAGGCCCAGATGATTTTTGAAAAGGCGACGATCGCGCCGTTTGTTTTTTTTTACGGTATCGGGACTTATACAATAAGTGAGGCCCAAAAATGATTTGGTCAAAAAAAAGGATTGGGTCTTACACTCTAATAGAGGCCCTAAGTGTTTTGAAAATGATTTATGAGGGTTGAATTAATCCAAAACCCTAATTTGTTTTCAAAATGTATTTAATTGAATAAAAATTCAATTAAAATGATCAAAAATTGTTTAACACATGGAAAACAAATTGTGATCTTGGATTAATGCTTCAAAAATTAAGTATTGACCTACAAAATAATTAGAAAGCATTAAAAGTTGCAAAATCAATGTAGAAAAAATATTTAAAATGCCAAAAACAATCAAAATATTAATTCTTTACAAAAATATCAATTATATGAAATAAATAATATTTTTGGGATTTTTTGATAAAATAAAATATTTTAACATTTTTGTGAATTATTAAAAAAAGAATCAACTCAAAATCATTAAAACTCAGAGAGAAATTAATTTTTGAATCAATTAAACAAAATCACAAAATTCAAATATTTGAATTTGAAAAAAAGGCGCCAAGAACAAGCTGAAGAACACGCGCGTGTTCTTGGTTTCTCAGATTTGCGTTTTCTATCCAATCTCCATGAATACGTAATCATATCATGCAATCCACATATCATTATGCTCGTCTCAACCTCACGATCATGTCTATGTACTTTAATTTCATTTAAATTAAACATACAACAAGAAATCACGAAGAAACCTCAAGAACCCTAATTTCTGCATGAAGGCTAGGATTTTTGATACACGATTCAAACAATGCAATTAATTGAGGGAAAACATTCCATGCATGATTATGAACATATGGCCAAATTATTGTGCGAGGAAATATGCATAGATTGAGAGATGACCAAGTATGTGCTTACCTCCAAGTCGTGACAGCAAGAGCAGATGTGATTTTGAGTTGGAGGTGTTACAGAAAAGTTGTGATGATCTGGACAGCTTCCCTACACCATATGGAGTGTGTTTGAACACTTGGATTGAATTGAAATGGACTGGATCAGTTTATGGCATCTCAGCTGCACCTTGTTTGAAAATTTGAGCAACCAGCTGGTGATTTCATGAAATTGATGTTTCAGAAGTTATGTGAGTGTTTGATCAGCACATATGTGATGTATGTGAGGTGTGTGAGTGATTGGTATGTGCAGAATTTCTCTCAAACTCAAAACCCGATAGCTACCTTGCTAAGAAAGGCATTTTTGCCAAGAGAAAGAGATTTTGAGGAAAGCATCTGTTAGATGGCTTTGGTGTACTCAAACTGACCACAATTGAGCTCTATTTATAGTAGAGCAAGTTTGTTTTGCAAGGAATAGTGCATGGTAGCTGGTAAGTAGGTTTGGCCATTGTTGGCAAATGAAAATCCAAGTCTCCTCTAGCCATTGACTAGAGGTTAGGGCACAGAGCTTTGGTCCCCTTGGTCTTGGATAAGTCTTGACTGATTTCAGATGAGAATGGCTCAGTCCATGCCACCTTGATGGTTCCATTGAATGCCTCATTCCAAATTTGAAGTCTTGTCCCTATTTTGGCAACTCTAGGTTCAACATGCTATTCCTTGTTCCTTGGACCTTGGAGGCTTGGCTCAGTGATTGTCCCCTTTAGATTCAATCCTCTGAGGTGTCCAAGTGGATTGGAGAAATTGAATTTGGCTGATTTTGGCAAATCGAGCAAAATTGAAAATTCTGCCTTGCTTTGACAGATTTCAGCAAGGCAACTTGGCAATGTTGTATCTCATGATGTAGGTTGAATTTGGCAATGTTCTTGGCCATTTTGGAAAGCTCTTACATGATACAACAACTGTTTGAACAAGTTTGGTTTTGATCTCTTTTGATTCCAAGTGAAAAATCCCCCTACATTTGGCAAAAAGTGAAGGCAAATTCTGACTTAGTGAAAATTTCACTAAGTGTTGGAAAAAGTGACATTTTCACTTTTTCAGCCACTTTGATCACTCCATAACTCAAAATCCTTAATGAATTGGAATGACTTGTAGTTGAAGTTTTTGTAGGTGATAATGAGGGCTACAAATCCATCTTTGGATGAGAAAAAATGGCCTTGTGGTTTAGGAGTTATGGTCCTCCAAAGTTGGTACCTTTGCCACTTTATTTTTAACTTAGAAAAATTTCTAAGTTTTATGGTTACCCCTTTTACGAGTTATCTCACTTTTCTTGATTTTTCTTGATGAATGATGATTCAAATCATACATTAACATCATTTTAGGGTTAAAAATCCATTTTGGTGAAAAATCTCGAAAAGTCAAAGTTGACTTTTGTGCATAGTTGACTTTTTATCAGATGAATTCCAAACTGTGCAATTCTTCAGGAAATCATGTCCTTGACCTAAATCAAACTTGATGGACATGTTCCATGGGTGTCATAGGGTATATTCAATCATGTATTAGGGTTTGGGAGCATGTCTTGGTCAAAAGTCAAAGTTACAGTTGACTTTTCCCTTAAAACCCTAATTGTGGTGCAGATGAAAATGAGACTTGTTGCTCAAGCTTCTTGGATCAATCCATTGTTCCAAATGGATCAATATGGTGTATTAGATACCCTCAAATCATCTCTTGAGGTCTTGGCTCATGGTTTGTCCCAAAAGTCAACTTAGGGGTGAATTAGGTCAAGAAACCCTAATTCCTGATTTTTGATGAATGCATCCCCTGAGGCAAAATTGACTTGATGCATGGGTTCATGAGGTTCCATGAAGTATATTAGGTCATGTTTTGGATCATTGCCTTGTGCCCAGATGAAAATTTCCATCTGGAGACCCTGGTCAACCAAAACCCTAATTTGGTGACACTGTCGATCTTGAGACTTGATCCATCTAGAAGGGAGCAGCCTTGTGCTTAATCCTTGAAGTGGGAGTCCTTTTTGATCCATTGTGGATGTTTGAGAGATTAGACAAGTTGAAGATCATGTCATATCTTGATTGATCCTTTGCCTAAGCACTCAGAGAGGGCTTGAAACCCTAATTTTGATTGCAGTGGATGCTCACCCATCTTTGGGGAGGCTAATGAAGCATGATGGTTCATCCATATTGTGATGATGATTTTCACAATGATGGGAAATCTAAGTGGTCAAAATTTGGGGTATTACAGATGCCCCTATTTAATCTTCTTGGACCCGAAGGTATGAATGACGAAGGGATTCGGGCATTCGGGGTGCAAGAGGATTAAATATCGGAATATCCGAAATTTTGATGGTGGTTATGAATGGTAGCTTACGTATTGATCTTCTTTAGCTAAGCGATGATGCTTAGAAAAGGTAAACTTCCCCTCGATCCTGGTTTCCTACCAAGGAACTGGTCTCAGTCTCTTTTGATTTAAACTTCCCCTCGATCCTGGTTTCCTACCAAGGAACTGGTCTTAGTTTCTGATTTAAACTTCCCCTCGATCCTGGTTTCCTACCAAGAACTGGTCTTAGTTTCTGATTTAAACTTCCCCTCGATCCTGGTTTCCTACCAAGAACTGGTCTTAGTTTCTTTTGTCAATAAACTTTCTTGACAAGGGACGCTATTCATAGCGGCTTTCCTCAAACTTCTCGCCGAATTTTCCTGGGGAGATGCCATTTGAGTGGAAAAGGTTTTGATGTCAGACTTGCTGGGGAACCCATTCGTCTGAGTTGTAGAGTTGTACAAACTTCTCTGTTGGAGACGCCATTTGTTTCTACTGGGGAAAGCGAGTCTCTTGAGAGACTGTTTTCATTTGGGATCTTTCATCATACTTTTCTCGGGATCTTCCCGGAGAAACGCCATATGATGGGGTCCAATTTTGTGGGGCCGATGACCTGTTCATCAGCGGTCCTTTCGGAGCAAAACTGGCATGCTGCCGAATCTCTGATCACGAGGCTTTCTCTGTGGATTTTCCTTAATCCGGGAAAGCAAGGATATCATCTTCGATGGCGAAGAGTGATGTTTATTGAGAGTTTTCTATGGCTTTTCAGAGGTTCAAGTTATCAAAGTGGCCAAGTGCCGACTCTGATCTAAAGATACACTGGTGGCAAGATTGTGCAGACGCAACACTTCCTGACGAGGAAAGAACTGACAAACTCGATTGAGAAAACTATTTATCACTAGGGGACAAGACCGACTCAAGTGATAGTGATGCAATACGAAATGCGAACGCAAATAAAATGCATGAAGTATGTATGTATATGCTGACAAAACAGACGCGACATACAGACTAATGGATGAACACAATTGGATACTCGGCCATCGCGGGGCGAAGAAGTACCGTTGATTCAAAATAGCAATTCCACCTTGCTTAGGAGAGATAGTCCCGTTGGGAGCTATGTTGATCGGGCTTAAGAGATGAGAACTCGGCCGAGGATGTCAGACGAAACAAGGTCTCTGACACAGTTGATCCCTTCATTCAGGCATACTGGCTTAGAAGGAGTACTTTGATTCTGCACTTTGAAATTCGCTTACTTCGGGAGAAGCAATCGATGTTCTTCTGATGTTCAACAGTCAAAAGAAATTGCCATCTTTATTTTAAAAGCAGAAAAAGTTTTAACAAGTAAATTCATTTTTGTTTTATTTCAAGAATCGCTGATTAAGTTTAAACAACGTCGTTCTGTAAAGCTAAAACAAGCAAGAATTACAAACAAAAGCACAAGGGCTCAAATTTTATTGATAAGATGGAGATCAGCCAAACGCGTGATTCCAAAGAGTATATACAAAGTTAGAAAACGGTAATTTACAGGGAAAAGGGCTACGTTGAAACATAACGACCACTATCCTTCTACCAACTTTGAATTCGGGGCATCCTGAGCTTCTGTCGAAGATGACCTTTGACTGGAGATTTCCTCCGATAGATGATGAAACTACTGCTGAGGGACTTGCCTCTGTTGAACATAGTTACTTGCCATTATCCCTAACTTTTGCCTGGATTGTACTATGAGATTTCCAATCCATCGGGATGATTTTTTTTCATGCCTCTAACTTTTGCCTGGACCGCCCTTTCGGGTTTTCAATCCACCGAGACGTTTTTTTTTAGCTTAGGCGAAGTATTTCTTGACTACATCAACATTCGTGGGGTAGGAAAATTCCTCTCCGTCCATGGTTGCAAGTCTCAAGGCACCGCTTGAGAAAGCTTTCGTGACCACATAGGGGCCATCATAATTTGGGGTCCATTTGCCCCGAGAATCAGTGAGAAATGATTGTATCTTCTTGAGCACGAGGTCTCCTTTTCTGAAGACACGAGGCCGAACCTTTTTGTCGAACGCCCTCTTCATTCTTTGTTGATACAACTGACTGTGGCATAGTGCCGTGATTCGCTTCTCTTCGATCAGGTTCAGGTCGTCGTGTCGACTTTGACACCATTCAGCTTCGGTGAGCTTAGCTTCCATCAATACCCGGATTGATGGGATCTCTACTTCTATGGGAAGCACTGCCTCCATGCCATATACTAGAGAGAAAGGGGTAGCCCCAATTCCGTTTCCGTAATGATTGACAGCTCCGTCAAAGATGAGTCCCCACTGGGAACCTGGTTCTGGCCCTTCACTGGGTAGCGGTTCATCGCAGTCTTTCATTTTTAGATACATGACATCTTCGTCTGGGAAGTCAAACCCGATTGATTCTTGATCGTCAATCGGTTGATGATCCAAATGATCGGCTAAAATACTTCCTTTAACGGCTTTCTGAGCATGGGACTCTATGTCATATTCTGATAGTAACATCTGCCAACGGGCAATCCTTCCCGTGAGAGCAGGTTTTTTGAAAAAGTACTTGATTGGATCCATTTCGGAGACCAACCAAGTAGTATGACGAATCATGTACTGGCGAATACGTTTGGCTGCCCAAGCCAAAGCGCAACAAGTTTTCTCGAGCATTGTGTACCGAGTTTCGCAGTCGGTGAATTTCTTGCTTAGATAGTAAATGGCAGACTCTTTCCGTTTAGTTTTGTCTTGTTGGCCAAGTACACATCCCATTGAGTCCTCTAGGACTGTGAGGTAAATGATCAGCGGTCTTCCTTCCACTGGAGGTGATAGAATCGGAGGATTCAATAGATATTCCTTGATACTGTCGAAGGCGGTTTGGCAATCTTCTAACCAAACGCAATCCTGGTTCTTTTTGAGTAATTTGAAAATCGGCGCGCATGTCGCGGTCATAAGGAATATGAATCTGGAGATGTAGTTCAAACGTCCCAGGAATCCTCTGACTTGTTTTTCAGTTTTCGGAGAAGGCATTTCTTGAATGGCCTTGCCCTTGTCAGGATCAACTTCAATTCCTTTCTGGCTGACGATGAACCCTAGTAATTTCCCTGAACGGACACCGAAGGTGCACTTGTTGGGATTCAAGCGGAGCTTGAATTTTCTTAGACGTTCGAACAATTTTGACAGATGTTAAACATGCTCATCCTCCGTTCTTGATTTTGCAATCAAATCATCGACATATACCTCGATTTCTTTGTGTATCATGTCATGAAACAGAGTAGTCATGGCCCTTTGATAGGTTGCCCCGACATTCTTCAAACCGAACAACATTACCTTGTAACAAAAGGTACCCCATGGGGTAATGAACGAAGTTTTCTCCATGTCTTTCGGCGCCATTTTGATCTGATTATAGCCCGAGAATCCATCCATGAAGGAGAATACTTTGAACTTTGCTGTGCTGTCAACCAGCATGTCAATGTGTGGTAAAGGAAAGTCGTCCTTTGGACTTGCCTTGTTCAGATCTCTGTAATCAAAACACATTCTGACCCTTCCGTCCTTTTGGGAACGGGTACGATGTTGGCTAACCATTGAAGATATTCAGATGTAGCGAGGAAACCCGCGTCGATCTGTTTCTATACCTCCTCTTTGATTTTGATGGCCATGTCCGGGTGAGTCCGTCTCAACCTTTGCTTTACTGGCGGACATTCCGATCTCAACGGTAAGTGATGTTCCACGATGCTGGTATCCAACCCTGGCATATCCTGATAGGACCAAGCGAACACATCGAGGAATTCTTTGAGAAGCTTTATCAAACCCTCTTTGACAGTTGGACTGAGCAGTGCTCCGATCCTGATTTCTTTTCTCTATTTTTCTGAACCCAAGTTTACCGTTTCCAACGGCTCTTTGTGAGGTTCAATGGACCTTTCCTCTTGTCTGAGTAGTCGGGAGATCTCTTCTGGAATTTCGTTGTCATTTTCTTCTTTAGCCTCGAATACCGGGAACTCAAAGTTGGAAGAAGGCATCGGATCATATGTTTCAACGGGGTATAAAACAAGCAATCTGTATGACGTGATGATTCGTGTTTAGAAGAGATAGAGAAAATGTAAGTGTATGCAGTGTTTTGACTTTACTGCTTGTTTTTATTATTGAATGTTTTTTAGGATTACCATTTTCTGAAAAAGCAAAAAGAGAAAACAACAATTAATGCGGAAATTACAGAACGACGTTATTTTATTAATGAACAAGTCGACTCTTGAAACTACAGCCCTATAAAACAAAACTCTGTCGCTTTGGGCAAAGCGAAGAGGGAAATTTACAGAAAATGAGCCCTATCAAAATATCCGTTTCACCTGGGCAGGGTGAAAGGTTTAAAGATGGCAATTACTTTGACTGATGAACGACCTTCGGAACCTCGACATCAACCCATTGGCGGCGAACTCCTCGGTGAATCACAAAGTCTGGCACCTTCCTTGATTTGTCTTCAGAAATGACGCTGATTTCTGGTGGAGCAGGATCATTGGAATCTGTCTCCCAAGAAGAATTGTCGTAGGAGGATTCCTCTGTTGCATTTTGCATAGCATTGGTGCTCTCAGCTGTATCTCCCCATCCAGTTGACTGGATATCTTCGAGCCTGATACGAGAGCTTTTGGGAGCAGTGTACTTGACCATAAAGTCGTATTTTCCACTTGGTTGTCCCAAAGTGTCCCAAACTTATTTGGAACTGGAGAAGTCATCCCTCTCGATGACGTTGACCTCGGGAAAAGCATAATTGATGAATTCTAGTCCTGCAAACGTTGCGAATTCATCTTCATGTTGAGTAGTTTCCGAACGACCTGAGTGTTGATCCCATGACATGGCGGGGACACAGGTATTCTGTTCAATGATGCTCAGCTGAGTTTCATTACTCGGCTGACTTTCTTGCCCCAAGTTTCCTGGGTAAGGCTGCCACATTGGCAGACCATCCATCGGGCCATAGTAATTGTGATCAAAGTTTTCTTTCATCAGAGTGTCTTCCTCTAATGAATTTGGCGGAGCACGGCATCCTTCTGGATCACAATCTCCGTAGATCATTTCGACATCTGATCTTGGTATAAATCTCGGACTTTCTGAAGGAAAGCAAAAAGGCATAGGCACCTCTTCCTGAGACATATAGCCGTCCTTGTTAAGGTAGGACTTCCATTCTTCACCTGTGTCGGAGGGATCTTCCTCATTGATAGCATGAACTGTCTGAGACACTGGGTGAAGAAAACCTCCACTGTGGAAGAAGTTTTGAAGGGGATGAAGACTTTCATCGTTGGCGGCTGTCTGGGTACAGGTTGCAGAAAAACCAAGACCCTTCTTTGTTTTATTGTCAATAGGAATGACAAGCCGTCCCTATCCTGTCGTATCGGTACTCTCGACCGCTTTGATAGCATCTTTGTATGAAGAAATTGAAGTTCCTTCTTCAGATTGATCGTTCTTGCTCACCGATAATGCTTGGAACTGAGTTCTAATAACCTCCTCGGGTTCTACACAAGCAGATGATGACAGGTTACTCACAAGCAAGGCTTGTTCCCCACAAACCGTGACAAGTTGATCGTTCTTGACGAACTTTAGCTTTTGGTGGAGGGTTAAAGTAACCGCTCCATCCTGATGTATCCAAGGTCTTCCTAATAAACAACTGTATGTTGCTCGGATGTCCATGACCTGGAAAGTGATTTGGAAAGTGTGAGGACCAATAGTTATGGGAAGATCCACTTCGCCGATAACTGTTTTTCTGGATCCGTCGAATGCTTTGACGATGACCTCGCTGACTCTCATCGGAGGGCCCTTGAATGATAATTGCGTCAAAGTGTAGTTCGGCATAACATTCAGGGATGACCCTGTGTCTACCAGTACGTTGGCTAAAGCATCGCCCTGGCAGTTAACTGTAATGTTGAGCGCCATGTTATGACGACGACCCTTTTCAGGTAATTCCTCATCACTAAATCCCAAATTATTGTAGGAAGTGATGTTAGAGACAATGCTATCGAATTGTCTGATTGTTACATCCTGTTCCACAAAGGCTTGCTCCAAGACTTTCTGTAGAGCCTCTCTGTGTGCTTCTGAACTGAGTAACAGTGATAATACTGAGATCTTTGAAGGAGTCTGTAACAGTTGATCAACAATGTTATATTCACTCCTTTGGATGAGCTTTAGCATCTCATCTTTGTCTTTTGAAAAGTCGGGATTACTAGATTGACCGACTGGTGGATCAGGAATTTCTGCCTGAAGTTCCTTTTCTTTGTTGGATTCTCCAACCCCTCGGTTGAAGACTCGACCGCTCCGTGTTACACGACTGATGTCTGCAATATTCACGACGGAGGGTAATGGAATTTCCTTTCCATTTTCAATTATTGTTGCACCGTATTTGTAAGGGATTGCCTTAGCTGATTCATACGGTAGTGGCCCCGGTAGATAGATGACTATGGGAACCTTCTGATTTTTCTGACCATCATAAGTAACCTTGACCCGTTCCCGGTTGGGAACTCTAGATTCGTCAAGTAGAGGGACGATGGCAAAAACATCCCTGATCTGGTGATGACCAAAGATCGTGACAACATCCTCAACTTGATCGGCAAGGTAGTTCAGCGACCAAATGATGGGTCCTGAACCTGGATATGGATGAATTTCTCCATGATCGATCTGACCCTGAAGAGCTGCTCTCACAAGGTAACACCCTTGATTACTTTCCGAACAGACGCTACAACTTTCATAGTTGTGTGGTGGCACCTGGCCACGCCCACTTTGAATACAATGTAACCTCACTAGGTTACCTTCCATTGATCGGACATCCTGACTTTGACGACGAGTAGGATTCCTGTTATTAATACTAATCTGCTGAGTATCTTTGTCCATATAGATTGGCATCCACCAATGATTTAACAAGTGCTGAAGTGCCTCCTGGACAAGGGTACAACCTCGATCGTTTTCGCAACCTGCTTTACAGTTTTGATAATCGTGTGATATTAAGAATCCGAGTCGGACCTGCTCAGCATGTAACTCTACCAGATTGGTATTCATTACGTGAATGTCAAAGATCTGAACCATGTTGATTTGATAGGAGTTCCTATCATGGTAGTCTTGGATCCATCCAAGATCCATCTGACGCTGGAGGGCCTCTTGTATGAAAGAGCATCCCTGTTTGTTTACCGAGCAAATCAGACAGGAACCATAATCGTGCCGCGGCAGATTATGATACTGGCTTTGCCTTGAGTGCATCGCCACCAAGTTGACATTCATCACACGGATGTCGTGGTTTTGAATGACGTTAGAATTCGTAGAGACCATGTTAACTCCACGAACTCGGTGCTCCTGGATCCATCCGAGATCCATTTGTTCCTGTAGAGCTGCTTGCACTACAGAACATCCTTGATTATCTTTAGAGCAGATATCACACTGGTGATAATTATGAGGTGGCACATGGCCATATCCACTCTGTCTACAATGCATATTGACCAGATTGGTCTTTAATAAGAGTACATCGTGAATTTGATAGACATTGTTAGTCTCTTTCTCAATCAGATTGACTGCAACTTTCTCATGTTGAGGCAGCGGGTTCGTAAGAACATTAGGGTTCGTATCTTTGAAAGATAAGAGCCCGCTCCTAACAAGCTTTTGCACGTCGGATTTGAAATTGAGACAAGTCTCAATGTTATGCCCTGAACCTCCTTGATGATAAGGGCATGTTTG
Source organism: Lathyrus tuberosus (assembly GCA_022829125.1). Lineage (NCBI taxonomy): Eukaryota > Viridiplantae > Streptophyta > Magnoliopsida > Fabales > Fabaceae > Lathyrus > Lathyrus tuberosus. The sequence continues at coordinate 1,294,212 of JALAZF010000799.1, read as the reverse complement.
ATCCACCTTAAACCAGAAAGGCGGATTTTCCGGAACTAAAAGGGGAGACTTAGTCTGGATGTGCCCCTTGGCTAGCAGTAACGGAAACATCTCTGCGTACGTTACATGTATAGGATCAAATCTTGGTGGCCGTGTTGTACGGTTGTTGTTATATGGAGGACGAGCCTGCTGAAGAGGCTGTTGTGTCCTTTGTTGGTCAGGTTGGCTCTGCGCAATCTGAGGTTGATACATAGGAACAGGCGCGGGGCCGATAGCAGGAGTAACAACTGCTACTGGCTGATAACGGCGCCTTTGCTTTCCGAGAGAGATATTCCCAATATCTTGCTCTTTTTTCTTAGGGAGAGCACTATCGTATTTTTTAGTACCGCTCGTTGATCCAGTGTCTTTTACCAAACGTCATTCTCGGACGGCTTCCTCAAGACGTACACCCATGCCGACCATTTCGGTGAAATCACTGGGTGCACTGGCGACCATTCGGCCGTAGTAAAATGAGCTTAAGGTCTTTAAGAAGATTTTTGTCATCTCTTTTTCCTCAAGAGGTGGACAAATTTGAGCGGCAATTTCACGCCACCTTTGAGCATACTCCTTAAAAGTTTCCTTTTCCTTTTGTGACATAGATCTGAGTTGATCTCTGTCGGGTGCCATGTCCAAATTGTATTTGTATTGTTGGACGAAGGCAGTGCCAAGATCTCTGAATGTACCGATCGTAGTACGGTTTAAACCCATGTACCATTTGAGTGCGGCACCGGTTAAACTATCCTGGAAGTAGTGAATCAGCAGGTCCTGATTCTCCGTCTGGGCTGACATCCGCCGAGCGTACATCACCAGATGGCTCTGAGGGCAAGAGTTACCCTTGTATTTTTCAAAGTCGGGCACTTGGAACTTGTGCGGGACTTTTACATTTGGGACCAAGCAGAGGTCTGCGACATCCTTTCCAAATAGATCCTGACCGCGAATGGCTTGCAGCTCTTTCTGCATTTCCAAGAACTGCTCCTGGAATTCATCCATTCTGTCGAACATAGTTTCCTTCTTACCAGAAGGTGTCTGTGGAATCTGTCCTTCCAGGACAGTGTGCACCACAGGGGGTGGTACCGTGACTACGGCAGTAAGTCTTGGCGCCTCCCGAAGTTTGTAACCTTCAGGAGTCTTGAGTATGCCCCTGGCATCTTCGCTTTCCCGAAGTTTGTAACCTTCAGGCCCAGCGGCTTCTGTTGCGATTCCCTGATCTTCAGTGATCGGCGGAACATATCCTTCCGGGATATAGTTAACAGGCATGCCCCAAGGACGATCTTTCGACATCTGATACCTAGGATCATACTTTTCTATGATGGGCGTTGAGGTGATCTCTGAGATCACAGTTCTTTGTAGTTGAGCTTCTGCCATGGCTTGCATGTCGTTACGAAGCTTTCTCATATCCTCTCTTAGAGCGTCGATCTCTTCTTTCAACTCTCTATTTTCTTCCTCAAGATCATCCATCTTTTTCTGACGATTGGCCCGAGTATTATACGAATGAGACAGTTTGACTCTAGAATCGAGACACAAACGTGAGATTGTAGGGAAGAAGAATACGCGATGTGAGAATGATGAATGCAATGATTATATTAATTGTTATTTTTTGGTTTAATCAAAATAAACTTCGACAATTAGATTGCAAATATCAAACAGTGGGGAAACCCCTTTTTATTGAATTCCAAAGGATTACAGAAATGGAAATACAGTAGATTACAAAGTGCAGAAACAAAAACCTAAACTAATGGGTCCCGAGTCCTCTTCTTTGACCGGTGCGCTTGGGCCGTTGTCGGGTTGTCATTCCTTTGCCAGGTGAAAGAAGTGAGCAAATTCCTTTGGTCATCTTGATTCTCTACAGCATGCTGCTCCAAAATTTCAATCAGAGCATCTTTCTCTTTTAGTAATTGCTGTATTTGGATACACTCTACGTCGAGGGTGCGGTACTTGTTCTTCCAAGATCTTCTTTCCTTTTGAACTTTGTTGAGAGTAACCTGAAGCCTTTCAGTTTCCGTCATGAAGTACATGACAGTTTCCCTCGGTGGAAGAATTCCGTAACGAGGATAAGGCATCTTTAGCTTGAGAGCTCTAGTTTATACCCAATGGAGATAAGGCTCCACCGAGACACAGTCTGATTTTCCCAGAGACTCTCGTCCTTTCTTATGAACATGTTTCCAAGCTTGCACTATTTCCATCTTCAGTGCTCTGTCACTTTCTCCTTCTTTGAAGAAAAGACCTTCCAGATGAACACCCAGTGGGATGCGTCTCATCGGGTATCCAAATTGACGAAGAACTAATATCGGATGATAGTTAATTCCTCCTTTAGTTCCTATGAGGGGTACGCTGGGGAAGTTTCCACAATGGTCAATGATTCTGATTCCCTCATAAATCCTATTACACCAATCTATATCAGAGTTGGTGAGAGACATGATCTTCTGCGGCCAACGTAAGACACTCTTGCAATCCCAAAAAGCGGCAGACTTGGGCAAGTGAGAGATAAACCATTTGTAGAGCAAAGGTACACAGCATGTGATCTACCCTCCGCTGTACAAATTTCCTAAGTGTACAGAATGATACGCATCTGCGAGCAAAGTCGGCACAGGGTTTCCAATGAGAAAAACCTTAATAGCGTTGATATCGACGGAGTTATTGATGTTGGGAAACAAAAATAACCCGTAGGTGAGCAAGACAAAGATGCTTTCAAAAGCAGTCATGTTCCCTATACTAGCAAAGTACAGAGCTTTCTTGGTCAGGAACTGGGCTGGCAAACCTTGGGTGCCACCCTTAGTGGTCATGTGAGTCCAGACCTCAGACTCGTCCAAATGAATTGCTATTGCAATAGTCTGATTCTTTGGAATTTCTTCCAGTCCAGAAAATGGAGCTCGATCAGTGATATGTAAATCAGTCAGATGAGAATACTCCTCCAGCGTTGGTGATAGCTGGTAATCTGGGAATGTGAAACAGTGATAAACCAGATCGTAGAACTGAATGAGCGCGTCCATGATCCCCTTAATCACATGGACTCTTAACAGTGGTAGCAAACCACCGTGCTTGGCTCTGAAAGCCTCTGGGTTAACGATCATCCTCGCTAACTTTCTCAAATCCCCTAGTTTTGGAACCTTGAAGGTATACTGGTGAGTTCTCCTTCTAACGAAATCCATTAATGCAATCTTTTTCTCTGATATTTGCAATCACAGTCTTAGTTTAATTTGAAAAACAGAGAGACTAGAAGAGAAATTTTTTGAATGTTTTAATGTTTTATTAAATGAATGCATGAATGCAGCACACAAAAACATAGAAAAAACATGGGGTCAAAGGGTCGTTGTCACGAAGTCAAGGCTCTACCCATCCCCAAAGGTTTATACTAGGGTGATTTTTGTACCTGTACTCATTATCATCAGCTCCTCCCAGGAAAGAAAAACAACAAGCGGATCTCCAGCGAGTTGTGTGCAATCTTAGAGTAAGTGTCATTCACCGAGAATAGATCACCAGCCTCAAATGAGGGTAGTATCGCGTAACAACTATTTCCGATAGTTTCCACACTACGAAAAGGGTTGGCTTTTCTTAAGTGTATACTCAATCTCACCACATGCGGCATCACACGCATTCCCATTAGCAGAAAAATAAACACGTATAGCAATTAGGAAAAGCAGTATATATATTTGTCCTAATCATCCTAGACTTATAAAGCTATGATTCTTAAGTTCCTGACAGAAATGGGTTCCCCGGCGGAAGCCCCAATCTGTGGTTCTCTGCCTAAGAGATGGACCAGCATAGGTCAATCTTTCTCTTCGGTAGAGTTCCCATTTTCCGTAGAAAACGGGGATGATGCCCTAAGGTAAAAAGATCTTGGCAAAGACTCCCCAGCAGAGTTGCCATTTTACAAGGAAAACAGAAAGAAAGAAAGATAAGCCCCACGGTGGGCGCCACTTTTCTGTAGCGAGCGATTTTGGACGAGGTTCTTAAGCGCGGGTCACTCTCTGCGGTTGAGCTTAAAACTACAGGTCAATTCATTTTTTATCCTATTGTGAGCTGAATAAGGAAGGGAAATAGATGTCTCCAATTAACCCTGCTTGCATACTGAGTTTAAACAGCGGTCTGTTAGGTTACAGATGCTATCAATGTGGGGGGCCTTTGTACTGGTTATTTGTATTTTCGCCATTACTGTTCTCTTTCTTTTTACCTGGGCAGAAGGTTTCTGGCAGGGGATAAGGATTAGGATGTTAGGACTTATGTTTTTGAAATACTGCTTTTGATTGATGGAGATATGGGATTTGGGTTTTTTGTTGATTGCGCTCGCTAAGATCTTTTCTTTCGATCTTATGCCTACGTATTCCCGTTTACCGAAACAGGGAAATCAGAGCATTCGTAGTTCCTCCTATTCTATGGGAGGAAAGGGGTGTTTTGGTGTCTTGTTCAAAGCCCAAGACATGAAGCGAAAGGTGATTTGCATCATGTTCAAAGCCCAATATGTGAAGCTAAAAGGTCTATTTGTGTATTGTTCAAAGCCCAAGACGTGAAGCTGAAAGACCTCGACTTTAGAGAGAATTTGTCATCTCTAAAGGGGGGAGAAGGAGAATTACTTTAACTGGGATACGTGGATCCGAGCAATGCCATAATTTCCGAAGAAAGGGTTTTAACCTGAAGGAGAAAACTTTAACTCAGTGTAGAGCAATGCCATCTTTCCTTAGGAATTTCTCATGCTAAAAGAGGGACAGTGGCATGGATGTAGATGATCCAGAGGCTTGCCGCTTACAGCGATTAGATGAAGGAGTTGTTGATGTTTGTGTACTGTGAACGAGGCACAACTTTGATGCTAAAAGGTTAATTGGATCAACCAGTGGTTTTCTTATACAAAAGCCTAAGAGGAGGCTAATTTCTGCTAGGAAAATCATTATACAAAGCCTAAGAGGAGGCTATTTTGTGTCTCGTACAAAGCCCGAGAGAGAGGCTAAAAGTTTTTGACCCAGTGGGGCATATCGTTATACAAAGCCTAAGAGGAGGCTAGCAAAGAGTTGACTCAGTTGGAGAATCTTTTATACTCAGTAAGAGAGTGTTTTTGTATCTCGTACAAAGCCCGAGAGAGAGGCGAAAAGGTTGTTTTGACTCCACTGGGGAGAATTTTGGTATCTCGTACGAAGCCCGAGATGGAGGCTATTGTAACTGTTTCAGTTGAGTGACAGATCCAATATACTGATTTAAAAGAGAAAATCAGTTCTTATATGAGTAACGCTGTACACAGGGATTTAATTTGAGGATCAGGGATATTTCCTTCTCTTTGAGGAAACGGGAAATCCAAAGGGTATCGAGACTATCCGAGTCTGCGGGTTTCCTTCCTATTTAACGAAGGGTGCTTGAGAATGTCTTTGAGACTCAAGGAAGTTAGACTATCCATGTCTAGAGTTTTATCTTTTGTACTATGCTTCGAGAAACAGTAGTAGACTCTATGAAAGGACTGTTCTATGAGGATGACTAGGTTCTGTTCCTATACCTCTAGGAGGTCGTCGGGACAATTTGTACGAAGCCCAAGAGGAGGCTAGAGACTTTTAAGAAGCCGACGGGTCCTTGTTCTAAGCCCAAGAGGAGGCTATCATTCCCGGAGGAAGAGATCATTATACGAAGCCTAAGAGGAGGCCGTGAATACTTCTAAGAAGCCGTAGTGTCCTTGAATAATGCCCAAGAGGAGGCCGATGCTTTTAAGAAGCCCGTGGGTCTATCATCTCCTTTCCATTAGGAGAGATAACTCTTTTAAAGATGAAAACCACTGGTAAATGTGCGAGGTTTACTATCCAGTGACTTTTAGCTTTTAAAGAGGGTTCCTTAGTTAAGGTCCAAGATTATGACCGTAGTGGGTACCCAAACCCCGAGACATTCAAGGCAAGCTATCCACAAGGAATAGATCAAGTCAGGAAAGTTCGAGAATTGGGAAGAAACTCAAAGATGCCATTCATAGAGAATACATTCATCTTGGGGAGTAGAGCTTCTTGACGATTCCTAAGGAGGACAGCCGAAGAGAAGACTGTATCTGGTGCTCCTATTGGGGATCTAGGCGTCTATTTCTACGAATAAATGAAACGGCGTCACCTAGTTCTAGACATAGTTGCCGGGGAAACTCGAAATATCTATACTATTATTACACAGTAGATATGAGTTTATGAAAGGAGACTTACAGTGAGCAGCCCCACAATACAGTTTATAATATGAAAGCAGTAAATGAAAGCGATAACCACTTACTCTGTTGTAGTGCTTCCATGTTGTTTGGTTAGTTGTTCAACAAAGAAAGATTGAAAACAACAGTATATTCAAAATCAAAGGAGAAAGTACTTTGAAAAAGAAAGATTTGGGGCTTACAGCTCAAGGAGAGGCCCAGGGTTTTATCAGTTATTGCACTGTTTGAATTTGTACAGAGGGACTTATATAAGTGACTGGGGCCCAAAATGGTTTTCTGTACAAAGGGATGGGTCTTACACTCTCTCAAGAGGCCCAAAAAGGTTTAAAGAAAAGAGTGGGGCTTATAACACGGGGTAGGCCCAATTGATTTGTTTAAGAATGGCGATCCCGCCGAGGTTTTCTTTTAACGCAGAGGGACTTATACAATAAGTGAGGCCCAAAATGTTTTGGTTAAAAGGGGGATTGGGTCTTACACTCTAATAGAGGCCCAAAGTGTTTTAAAGAAAAAGAAATGGGTCTTACTACTCGAAGGTAGGCCCAGATGGTTTTTATTTTTTAAACGGGCGACGATCGCGCCGTTTACTTGTACAGAGGGACTTATACAATGAGTGAGGCCCAAAAAGTTTTTGTACAAGGGGGGATGGGTCTTACACTCTCTCAAGAGGCCCAAAAAGTTTTGAAGAAAAATAAATGGGTCTTACTACTCGAGGGTAGGCCCAGATGATTTTTGAAAAGGCGACGATCGCGCCGTTTTTTTTTTTTTTACGGTATCGGGACTTATACAATAAGTGAGGCCCAAAAATGATTTGGTCAAAAAAAAGGATTGGGTCTTACACTCTAATAGAGGCCCAAAGTGTTTTGAAAATGATTTATGAGGGTTGAATTAATCCAAAACCCTAATTTGTTTTCAAAATGTATTTAATTGAATAAAAATTCAATTAAAATGATCAAAAATTGTTTAACACATGGAAAACAAATTGTGATCTTGGATTAATGCTTCAAAAATTAAGTATTGACCTACAAAATAATTAGAAAGCATTAAAAGTTGCAAAATCAATGTAGAAAAAATATTTAAAATGCCAAAAACAATCAAAATATTAATTCTTTACAAAAATATCAATTATATGAAATAAATAATATTTTTGGGATTTTTTGATAAAATAAAATATTTTAACATTTTTGTGAATTATTAAATAAAGAATCAACTCAAAATCATTAAAACTCAGAGAGAAATTAATTTTTGAATCAATTAAACAAAATCACAAAATTCAAATATTTGAATTTGAAAAAAAGGCGCCAAGAACAAGCTGAAGAACACGCGCGTGTTCTTGGTTTCTCAGATTTGCGTTTTCTATCCAATCTCCATGAATACGTAATCATATCATGCAATCCACATATCATTATGCTCGTCTCAACCTCACGATCATGTCTATGTACTTTAATTTCATTTAAATTAAACATACAACAAGAAATCACGAAGAAACCTCAAGAACCCTAATTTCTGCATGAAGGCTAGGATTTTTGATACACGATTCAAACAATGCAATTAATTAAGGGAAAACATTCCATGCATGATTATGAACATATGGCCAAATTATTGTGCGAGGAAATATGCATAGATTGAGAGATGACCAAGTATGTGCTTACCTCCAAGTCGTGACAGCATGAGCAGATGTGATTTTAAGTTGGAGGTGTTACAGACAAGTTGTGATGATCTGGACAGCTTCCCTACACCATATGGAGTGTGTTTGAACACTTGGATTGAATTGAAATGGACTGGATCAGTTTATGGCATCTCAACTGCACCTTGTTCGAAAATTTGAGCAACCAGCTGGTGATTTCATGAAATTGATGTTTCAGAAGTTATGTGAGTGTTTGATCAGCTCATATGTGATGTATGTGAGGTGTGTGAGTGATTGGTTTGTGCAGAATTGCTCTCAAACTCAAAACCCGATAGCTACCTTGCTAAGAAAGGCATTTTTGCCAAGAGAAAGAGATTTTGAGGAAAGCATCTGTTAGATGGCTTTGGTGTACTCAAACTGACCACAATTGAGCTCTATTTATAGTAGAGCAAGTTTGTTTTGCAAGGAATAGTGCATGGCAGCTGGTAAGTAGGTTTGGCCAATGTTGGCAAATGAAAATCCAAGTCTCCTCTAGCCATTGACTAGAGGTTAGGGCACAGAGCTTTGGTCCCCTTGGTATTGGATAAGTCTTGACTGATTTCAGATGAGAATGGCTCAGTCCATGCCACCTTGATGGTTCCATTGAATGCCTCATTCCAAATTTGAAGTCTTGTCCCTATTTTGGCAACTCTAGGTTCAACATGCTATTCCTTGTTCCTTGGACCTTGGAGGCTTGGCTCAGTGATTGTGCCCTTTAGATTCAATCTTCTGAGGTGTCCAAGTGGATTGGAGCAATTGAATTTGGCTGATTTTGGCAAATCGAGCAAAATTGCAAATTCTGTCTTGCTTTGACAGATTTCAGCAAGGCAACTTGGCAATGTTGTATCTCATGATGTAGGTTGAATTTGGCAATGTTCTTGGCCATTTTGGAAAGCTCTTACATGATACAACAACTGTTTGAACAAGTTTGGTTTTGATCTCTTTTGATTCCAAGTGAAAAATCCCCCTACATTTGGCAAAAAGTGAAGGCAAATTCTGACTTAGTGAAAATTTCACTAAGTGTTGGAAAAAGTGACATTTTCACTTTTTCAGCCACTTTGATCACTCCATAACTCAAAATCCTTAATGAATTGGAATGACTTGTAGTTGAAGTTTTTGTAGGTGATAATGAGGGCTACAAATCCATCTTTAGATGAGAAAAAATGGCCTTGTGGTTTAGGAGTTATGGTCCTCCAAAGTTTGTACCTTTGCCACTTTATTTTTAACTTAGAAAAATTTCTAAGTTTTATGGTTACCCCTTTTACAAGTTATCTCACTTTTCTTGATTTTTCTTGATGAATGATGATTCAAATCATACATTAACATCATTTTAGGGTTAAAAATCCATTTTGGTGAAAAATCTCAAAAAGTCAAAGTTGACTTTTGTGCACAGTTGACTTTTTATCAGATGAATTCCAAACTGTGCAATTCTTCAGGAAATCATGTCCTTGACCTAAATCAAACTTGATGGACATGTTCCATGGATGTCATAGGGTATATTCAATCATGTATTAGGGTTTGGGAGCATGTCTTGGTCAAAAGTCAAAGTTACAGTTGACTTTTCCCTTAAAACCCTAATTGTGGTGTAGATGAAAATGAGACTTGTTGCTCAAGCTTCTTGGATCAATCCATTGTTCCAAATGGATCAATATGGTGTATTAGAGACCCTCAAATCATCTCTTGAGGGCTTGGCTCATGGTTTGTCCCAAAAGTCAACTTAGGGGTGAATTAGGTCAAGAAACCCTAATTCCTGATTTTTTATGAATGCATCCCCTGAGGCAAAATTGACTTGATGCATGGGTTCATGAGGTTCCATGAAGTATATTAGGCCATGTTTTGGATCATTGCCTTGTGCCCAGATGAAAATTTCCATCTGGAGACCCTGGTCGACCAAAACCCTAATTTGGTGACACTGTCGATCTTGAGACTTGATCCACCTAGAAGGGAGCAGCCTTGTGCTTAATCCTTGAAGTGGGAGTCCTTTTTGATCCATTGTGGATGTTTGAGAGATTAGACAAGTTGATGATCATGTCATTTCTTGATTGATCCTTTGCCTAAGCACTCAGAGAGGGCTTGAAACCCTAATTTTGATTGCAGTGGATGCTCACCCATCTTTGGGGAGGCTAATGAAGCATGATGGTTCATCCATATTGTGATGATGATTTTCACAATGATGGGAAATCTAAGTGGTCAAAATTTGGGGTATTACAATTGGATCAACCAGTGGTTTTCTTATACGAAGCCTAAGAGGAGGCTAATATGTGTCTCGTACAAAGCCCGAGAGAGACGCTAAAAGGGTTTGACTCAGTTGGAGAGTCCTTTATAGCTCGTATGAAGCCCGAGTTGGAGGCTGAAGAAGAGTTTGACCCTACGTAGGGGAATTTATATCTCGTACGAAGCCCGAGATGGAGGCGAAAAGGTGATTGACTCAACGAGGGAGTCTTTTGTATCTCGTACGAAGCCCGAGATGGAGGCGAAAAGGTTTGCTCCGCTGGGGAGAATCATTTGTACAAAGCCCAAGAGGAGACTAGTGTGACTTTTCAGTTGAGTGACAGATCCAGTATACTGATTTTAAAAGAGAAAATCAGTTCTTATATGAGTAACACTGTACTCGAGGCTTTGGTTCGAGGATCCGGGTTATTTCCTGTTTCTTTAAGGAAATGGGAAATCCAAAGGGTATTGAGACTGTCCGAGTCTACGGGTTTTCTTCCTATTTAACGAAAGGGTCACTTGAGAATGTCTTTGAGACTCAAGGAAAACAGACTGTCCAAGTCTAGAGTTTTATCTTTTGTACTATGCTTTGAGAAACAATAGTAGACTCTTTGAAAAGATTGTTCTATGCAGATGACTAAGTTCTGTTCCTATACCTCTAGGAGGTCGTCGGGACAATTTGTACGAAGCCCAAGAGGAGGCTGGAAGCTTTTAAGAAGCCGATCGGTCCTTGTATGAAGCCCAAGAGGAGGCTATCATTCCCAGAGGAAGAGATCATTATACGAAGCCTAAGAGGAGGCTGTGAATACTTCTAAGAAGTCGACGGGTCCTTGTACTAAGCCCAAGAGGAGGCGGGGTTGCTTTTAGGAAGCCTGCGGGTCCTTGTACGATGCCCAAGAGGAGGCCGATGCTTTTAAGAAGCCCGTGGGTCCCCAAACCCCGAGAAATTCAAGGCAATGCTATTCACCGAGAATAGATCAAAGTCAGGAAAGTCCGAGAATTTGGAAGAAACTCAAAAATGCCATTCACGGAGAATAAATTCATCTTTGGGAGTAGAGTTTCTTGACGATTCCTAATGAGGACAGCCTGAGAGAAGACTGTATCTGGTGATCCTATTTGGGGATCTAGGTGTCTATTTCTATGAATAAACGAAACGGCGTCACCTAGTTCTAGACGTAGTTGCCGGGGAAACTCTAATATCTATACTATTATTACACAGTTGATATGAGTTTATGAAAGGAGACTTATAGTGAGCAGCCCCACAATACAGTTATATATATATATATATATGAGTTTGTGAAAGGAGACTTACAGCGAGCAGCCCCACAATACAGTTATATATATGAAAGCAGTAAATGAAAGCGTATAAACACTTACTCGGTTGTAGAGCTTCCATGCTGTTTGGTTAGTTGTTCAACAAAGAAAGATTGAAAACAACAATATATTCAAAATCAAAGGAGAAAATGCTTTGAAAAAGAAAGATTTGGGGCTTACAGCTCAAGGAGAGGCCCAGGGTTTTTATCAGTGATTGCACTGTTAAATTTGTACAGAGGGACTTATACAAGTGATTGTGGCCCCAAAAAAGGTTTTCTGTACAAAGGGATGGGTCTTACACTCTCTCAAGAGGCCCAAAAAGTTTTAAAGAAAAAGAGTGGGGCTTATAACACGAGGATAGGCCCAAATGATTTTTCCGTTTAGACTGGCGATCGCGTCGAGGTTTTCTTTTAACGCAGAGGGACTTATACAATAAGTGAGGCCCAAAAATGTTTTGGTTAAAAGGGGGTTGGGTCTTACACTCTATTAGAGGCCCAAAAGTTTTGAATGGGTCTTATAGCTCGAGGAGAGGCCCAAAAAGTTTGTTTTTCAACGGATGATGATCGCGTCGAACTTTTTGACGGTATCGGGACTTATACAATAAGTGAGGCCCAAAAATGATTTGGTCGAAAAAGGATTGGGTCTTACACTCTATTAGAGGCCCAAAAGTTTTGAATGGGTCTTACAGCTCAAGGAGAGGCCCAGATGGTTTTAAAAAGGCGACGATCGTGCCGTTTGTTTTTTGACGGTATCGGGACTTATATAATAAGTGAGGCCCAAAAATGATTTGGTCAAAAAAGGATTGGGTCTTACACTCTATTAGAGGCCCAAAAGTTTTGAATGGGTCTTATAGCTCAAGGAGAGGCCCAAAAGTTTTATTTTGAAAAGGCGACGATCGTGCCGTGATTTTTGAAATACACCGGGACTTATACAATAAGTAAGGCCCAACAATGTTTTTAAAAAAAAAGGGGTTGGGTCTTACACTCTCTCAAGAGGCCCAAGAGTTTTTGAATATGGTTTACGAGGGTTGAATTAATCCAAAACCCTAATTCGTTTTCAAAAATGTATTTAATTGAATAAAAATTCAATTAAAATGATCAAAATTGTTTAACATATGGAAAACAAATTGTGATCTTGGATTAATGCTTCAAAAATTTAGTATTGACCTACAAAATTATTAGAAAGCATTAAAAGTTGCAAAATCAAGATGGAAAAAATATTTTAAATGTTAAAAACAATTAAAACATTAATTCTTTGCAAAAATATAAATTATATAAAATAAATAATATTTTTGGGATTTTTTGGGAAAATAAAATATTTTAACATTTTTGTGAATTATTAAAAAAAGAATAAACTCAAAATAATTAAAACTCAGAGAGAAATTAATTTTTGAATCAATTAAATAAAATCACAAAATTCAAATATTTGAATTTGGAAAAAAGGCGCCAAGAACAAGCTGAAGAACACGCGCGTGTTCTGGGTTTGGCTGATTTGCGTTTTCCATCCAATCTCACTGAATACATAATCATATCATGTAATCCACATATCATTATGCTCGTCTCAACCTCACGATCATGTTTATAACACTTAATTTAATTTAAATTAAACATAAAACATGAAATCACGAAGAAACCTCAAGAACCCTAATTTCTGCATGAAGGATAGGATTTTTGATACACGATTCAAACAATGCAATTAATTGAGGGAAATCATTCCATGCATGATTATGAACATATGGCCAAATTATTGTGCGAGGAAATATGCATAGATTGAGAGATGACCAAGCTTAGGCTTACCTCTAAGTCGTGACAGCAAGAGTAAATTGATTTCTGAGTTGGAGGTGTTACAGATGAGTTGTGATGATCTGAACAGCTTCCCTACACCCTATGGAGTGTGTTTGAATGCTTGGAGTTGATGGAAAATGGCTGGAACGATTTGCGGTACCTCAGCTGCAACTTGATTGAAAGTTTGAGCAACCAGCTGGTGATTTTGTGAAATCTGTGTTCCAGATGTTATGTGAGTGTTTGGATCACTTCTATATGATGTATGTGAGGTGTGTGTGTGATTGGTTTGGTTGGAAAAGCTTTCAAACTCAAAACCCGATAGTGACTTGCCTTAGAAGGCAAAATTGGAGTGAAGAATGAGATTTTGAGGAAAGCATCTGTTTAATGGCTTTGGTGTACTTAAACTGAACACAATTGAGCTCTATTTATAGTAGAGCAAGTTTGTTTTGCAAGGAATAGTGAATGGCAACTGCAGCAGGTGTTTGTTCAATGTTGGCCAATGGAAATCCAAGTCTTCTCTAGCCATTGACTAGAGGTTAGGGCACAGAGCTTTGGTCCCCTTGGTCTTGGATAAGTCTTGACTGATTTCAGATGAGAATGGCTCAGTCCATGCCACCTTGATGCTTCCATTGAATGCTTCAATCCAAATTTGAAGTCTTGTCCCTATTTTGGCCATTCTAGGTTCAACATGCTATTTCTTGTTCCATGGACTTTGGAGGCTTGGCTCAGTGATTGTCCCCTTTAGAATCAATCCTCAGATGTGTCCAAGTGGATAGGAGAATTTGAATTTGACTGATTTTGGCAAATCGAGCCAAAATGCAAAATCTGCCTTGCCTTTGACAGATTTCAGCAAGGCAACTTGACAATGTCATATCTCATGGTGTAAGTTGAATTTGGTAATGTTCTTGGCCATTTTGGAAAGCCCTTACATGATACAACAACTGTGTGAACATATTTGGTTTTGATCTCTTTTGAATCCAAGTGAAAAATCCCTCTACATTTGGCAAAAAGTGAAGCAAAATCTGACTTAGTGAAATTTTCACCAAGTGTTGGAACAAAGTGTGATTTCTTGATTTTGATCATTCCATAACTCAAAATCCATGAGGAATTTGGACATAGGTCAGTATGAAGCTTTTGTAGAGGGTAATGAGACCTACAAATCAAGCCTTGGATGGAAAAAAATGGCCTTGTGGTTTAGGAGTTATAGTCCTCCAAAGTTGGCACATTAGTGGTACTTTTTCCATAACTCAGAAATTTTTCTAAGTTTTATGGTTACCCCTTTTACAAGTTATCCCACTTTCTTTGATTTTTCTTGATGAATGATGATTCAAATCATACATTAACATCATTTTAGGGTTAAAAATCCAATTTGGTGAAAAATCTCAAAAAGTCAAAGTTGACTTTGGTGCACAGTTGACTTTTTATCAGATGAATTCCAAACTGTGCAATTCTTCAGGAAATCATGTCCTTGACCTAAATCAAACTTGATGGACATGTTCCATGGGTGTCATAGGGTATATTGAATCATGTCTTAGGGTTTGGGAGCATGCCCTGGTCAGAAGTCAAAGTTACAGTTGACTTTTCCCGTGAAACCTTAATTTTGGTGCAGATGAAATTGAGACTTGTTGCTCACACTTCTTGGATCAATCCATTGTTCCAAATGGATAAATGTGGTATATTGGAGACCCTCAAATCATGTCTTGAGGTCTTGGCTCATGATTTGTCCCAAAAGTCAACTTAGGGGTGAATTAGGTCAAGAAACCCTAATTCCTGATTTTTGATGAATGCATCCCCTGAAGCAAAATTGACTTGATGCTTGGGCCCATGAGGTTCCATAGAGTATATTAGGTTATATTTTGGATCATTGGCTTATGCCCAGATGAAAAATTTCATCTGGAAGCCCTGGTCGACCAAACCCTAATTTGGTGACACTGGCGATCTAGAAGCTTGATCCACCTAGAAGGGAGCAGCCTTGTGCTTAATCCTTAAAGTGGGAGTTCTCTTGATCCATTGTAGATTCTTGGGAGGTTAGACAAGTTGAAGATCAAGTCATTCCTTGATTGATCCTTTGTCTAAGGCTCAAAAAGAGTTTAAAACCCTAATTTTGATTGTAGTGGATGCTCAACAACCCTTGAGGAGATTGATGAGGCATAAAGGTACATCCATATTGTGCTGATGATTTGCACAATGATGGGAATATTTAGTGGTCAAAATTTGGGGTATTACAATATCCCTCGATTATAAAATTAGGAAGCAAATGATTTAGCGCAGATAGCTTCTGGATACAAAGTGTCGAAGGAAAAGTTGCAGAAAGCCATTGAAGTTAGAGGAAGAGTCGTGTCAGCTAGATTATCCCCGTCAGATTTGGAGACGATAAAGCTTGGATACGCTGACTGAGAAAATTTTGAAATTTTTAACATAGATGATTCAATGACTGGAGATTGGAGAAAACCTATAATAGAGTACCTGCAAAATCCAGCAGGACCAGTCGAACGAAAAATCAGGTATCGAGCGTTGAGTTATGTGATTTTGGGGAATGAACTATTTAAGAAAACTCCGGAAGGGATATTACTTAAGTGTTTAGGCAAATCTGAGGCATACATAACTTTGTCGAATGTACACAGCAGGGCATGTGGTGCGCATCAGGCAGGCCATAAGATGAAGTGGTTATTATTCTGACAGGGAATGTATTGGCTAACTATGTTAAAAGATTGCGTCAAATTCGCGAAAGGATGCCAAGAATGCCAGGTACACGCAGGGATACCACATGTTCCTGCAAGTGAATTACATTCTATAATAAAGCCTTGGCCCTTTAGAGGTTGGGCTTTGGATTTGATTGGAGAAATTCGACTAGCCTCTTCAAAAAGCCAGAAGTTTATTTTGGTTGGGATCGATTATTTTACAAAATGGATCGAAGTCATACCCTTAGTAAACGTGGATCAAGAAGCAGTAATCGAATTCATTCGAAAGCACATCATTTACAGGTTTGGCATCCCAGAGACAATAACAACAGATCAAGGATCTGTTTTCATTGGTAAAAATATGCAAGCATTTGCGAAGGAAATGGGTTTCAAACTTCTAACATCAACGCCTTACTACGCTCAAGCCAACGGTCAGGTCGAAGCAGCAAACAAGGCTATAGTTGGTTTAATAAAGAAGCACGTGGGAAGAAAACCAAAAAATTGTGTTAGAAGCGGTATAGGGAAAGCAACCAAAGTTTTCGAAGTATTTTTCCGGGAATTTATCGTGTCCACAGAGATCGGTGCTACTGAACTGCCGTTCGACAATTTAAATGTTAATGAGTTTGGGTTTAGAATTGGTTGAAACATAAAAACATAAAAGTATATATTAACACGAGAAGATTCATTCTTCAGAGAAAAGAAACTTATCAAGCATACGTATAATCCACTCGTCACAAACATAAATTTACCGACCAGTTATACTCAACCTACAGTACTCGTCAAAATCATCCAGTATCGCTCACAACAATGTCCATCTCTGGCACACTGAGTTGAGAAACGCCCGTATCACTCTCTTCGTCACTCTGGCACACGAAGCCTCGAAACACGGAAGGCATTTAAGTTCCGACACCATAAAGATTGTTATCTAAATCTATCTCTAGCATCTAGACAATAGATATCCATCCCTAATCAAGATTCATGATGTTTATCTCTAACACAACACAAATCCAAACATTAATGCAAAAAGATCAAGGAAGACATTGATAATGATTTGTAAAGTAGATTTTATACAATATCAAGATCAAAAAAGATACATATGTTCATAGTAACTATACAAAACCCAACAAACAGAAATTACAAAGAGAAGAGAGAAGAGGAACCAAACATTTCTTTGTTTGTCAACACCAATCGATGAGAGATTCGACTCCGGATCATCCAATCGCAAGCTCCATTGTTGTTTTCTAAGCTAATCTAATAAAGAAATGAAGTTTGATGGAGTTGGGAGCAAAAACCCCAAAACCATCCCTAAAATATGTGTTTTTTACCCATATTTATTGTTGTCATCATCGCACACCGCGCTAAGCGCGCTATGGGCGCTAAGCGCGCCCTAAAAAATTGTTAAACCGCCTTAAAACCGCGCTAAGCGCGTTCAAATCGCGCTAAGCGCACTACATGATGGAATTTGCTCCTTCCTTGGGCTAGGAGCGTGCTAAGCACGCTCGTAGCATGCTTCCTTGGGCTAGGAGCACGCTAAGAGCGCTCATAGCATGCTTGAAAATCCAAAGCTTGCTTTCTTCATAACTTTTGAACCGTAATTCTGTTTTTTGCCCGGTTCGAAGCGTTGGAAAGCTTATTCAATGCTCTATACAACAATGGCAAAATCCCACTGCTTGAATACCTACAAAAATGAGATAAAATCAATTAAACTCAATGATATTTACACGAAACGCAATATATACACTAAAATGTAAACTATTCGCATTTATAAACAAAACAAGGTTTATTCGTATGATATTTAACAAAAATCAACGATAAGTGCAACAAAACATATATACAAAAATAGCTACAATTTGCACTTATCAACTCTCCCCAACTTACATAATTGTTTGTCCTCAAACAAAGCCAACATCAAAAGGAACAAAAGCGAAATCCAAGAAATCACGCAACAACAAGTTTTTACAAACAAAAATAAATGCAATGGTTCAATCCAAAATGTTACACACAAATTAAATAGTTACCACTAAACTTCAACGATAACATAATCATGAAACAAATGCTAAATACAAAAGTCATGCCAAACATTTTGAAATAACACAAGTTCAAATGTGAATCACACCTAGCAAAAACAATCATCAGTAGATGAAAAACATAAAATGAGGGATTTTTCACTCACACAACAATCTTGCAAACAAAAGACTAAATTATACAATTATCAAAAAATCATATTGAACATACAAAGGCAAGAATCACAAGGACTTTTCAAGGTTGTAATGTGGTCGGGCAAACAAATAAGGGGCAATTCCTAAAGCTAATCAAAACAAAAACTTGCCGAAACCTAAGGGAGTGATCAACTCACAAAAGTTCAAATACAAAATTTCAATCAAACTTCTTCCAAAATCCCAAGTGTTACACCAAACACATAGAACTTATTTAGCACAATTATTGAAACTCTTTTTGTTTCCTTTTTCAAGGATTTTTCTTTTTTCTTCTTTTTCTTTTTCTTTTTCTCTTTCACAAAATTTTCTCTTTTTTCTTTTCTTTTTCAATCCTCATAGAATCCAACTAATGAATACACAATCATTCTCTCCCCAACTTGAATTCAACCGCACCATCATGTGAATACTCCCTACTTTCTAAGGCAAGGAAAAAATCCATACAACAACACAAAATTGAGGCCCAAGAAAAACAAAATCCATTCAAAAATAAGTGAACTAAATACTCATAGACAAGCATTAAGTTCAAATAGAAACATGGATCAAAAAGCTCAAAGGGGTTACAAATTCTCACACACTCACAAGGTGAATTGACTATTTGGCTAAGGTAGTTGTGCTCAAAATGAAACAAAATGCCTTGATCCTTTTCATGCTTTTAAATAATCAACACAAACAAAAGATTAAACATAATAAAATCCAGTTAGAACAAGAAAGTTGGTACTCCGCATATATGAACAATGGAAGGCTTCCTCACAAAAAGGGTGGGAACTTAAGTGATTCACATACGAACAAGTATATAAAAGAATGAATGGCATAGAAGTTGTAAAAAGCCTAAGTATCATGAATATGCTAAAATTCAGAAAGCGATAAACACATACCTTGAACGTGTACAAAACTTTAAACACTATCATTACCACGCATTCGCAAGTTGAAACACTCAAAATCGGAAAATCACTGAATGCGACTTCAAGCAATCGAACCAAAATTTGAGTCCAAACAATCAATAAAAGAATTAGAAAAATTACTAGTAATTACTAATATATAAGGCCTTGTTGGAAGTGGGAAGAAGGGGGGACCAAGTGAACAATTAAAAGAATTCACTGGCTCAGCACAATAGGGTGCGCTAAGCGCGCATGCCCGCGCTAAGCGCGCTACACCAAAACCAGAAAAACCAGTACAACAACAAGGTTCCGGTGTAGGCCTCCACTTAATACCTACACAACTCAGTTACAAAACATACAATATTTACACATACAAACTTCCTTAAGTTAAACACGACAAGCTTGAGGAAAACAAAACTTAACACCTTAACACGAACTACCATAAACATACTAAAAGAATGGGAGAAAAAAACATTAGAAACTAACAACAATAAAACATGCTTGTTTTACGTCATAAGTTCGACGCCTATTATTTATACACACTTCTCCAAGTTGCCTCTTTACACGGTTAGCGCTCACCGACGACGAAACCTAACCAAACACTTAGCAAACGTGAAGAGAAACAAACATATACACTAAATTTTCAAGTATGGAAAACATGTAAAATTCCCAAATATGGTAAACATATACAAGTATCAATATAAATAAGTGAAAATAGACAATATATACGATATCTACAAAACTCAAAAACAAAGAAACTATCGCAATGCGATCCAATAAAAACACCAATCCCTGGCAATGACGCCATTTTGTTGGAAGCGGTATAGGGCAAGCAACAAAAGTTTTGGAAGTATTTTTCCGGGAATTTATCGTGTCCACGGAGATCGGTGCTACTGAACTGCCGTTCGACAATTTAAATGTTAATGAGTTTGGGTTTAGAATTGGTTGAAATATAAAAACAGAAAAGTAAATATTAACACAAGAAAATTCATTCTTCAGAGAAAAGAAACTTATCAAGCATACGTATAATCCACTCGTCACAAACATAAATTTACCGACCAGTTATACTCAACCTACAATACTCGTCAAAATCATCCAGTATCGCTCACAACAGTGTCCATCTCTAGCACACTGAGTTGAGAAATGCCCGTATCACTCTCTTCGTCACTCTCGCACACGAAGCCTCGAAACACGAAAGGAATTTAAGTTTCGACACCATAAAAATTATTATCTAAATCTATCTCTAGCATCTAGACAATAGATATCCATCCCTAATCAAGATTCATGATGTTTATCTCTAACACAACACAAATCCAAACATAAATGCAAAAAGATCAAGGAAGACATCGATAATGATTTGTAAAGCAGATTTTATACAATATCAAGATCAACAAAGATACATATGTTCATAGTAACTATTCAACACCCAACAAACAGAAATTACAAAGAGAAGAGAGAAGAGGAACCAAACATTTCTTGGTTTGTCAACACCAATCGACGAGAGATTTGACTCCGGATCTTCCTATCGCAAGCTCCATTATTGTTTTCTAAGCTAATCTAATGAAGAAATGAAGTTTGATGGAGTTGGGAGCAAAAACCCCAAAACCATCCCTAAAAAATGCGTTTTTTACCCATATTTATTGTTGTCATCATCGCAGACCGCGCTAAGCGCGCCCTAAAAAATTGTTAAACCGCCTTAAAACCGCGCTAAGCGCGCTACATGCTGGAATTTGCTCCTTCCTTAGGCTAGGAGCGCGCTCGTAGCATGCTTGAAAATCCAAATCTTGCTTTCTTCATAACTTTTGAACCGTAATTCTGTTTTTCGCCCGGTTCAAAGTGTTGGAAAGTTTATTCAATGCTCTATACAACAATGGCAAAATCCCACTGCTTGAATACCTACAAAAATGAGATAAAATCAATTAAACTCAATGATATTTACACGAAATGCAATATATACACTAAAATGTAAACTATACGCATTTATAACAAAACATGGTTTATTCGTATGATATTTAACAAAAAGCAAAGATAAGTGCAATAAAACATATATACAAAAATAGCTACAATTTGCACTTATCAAATTGGCACAAAACTTTGGACCAAATTCTATGGGCTTGTCGAACCTCTCCTAAGGAAGGTGTAAATGCTACACCTTTTTGACTAACGTATGGCCATGATGCGGTCTTACCGGTCGAAATATACTTGCAGTCAACAAGAGTTCAAAGACATCATGAAATTCCATCGGATGCATATTGGAATATGATGATGGATGAATTAGTTGAGTTAGACGAAGAAAGATTAAACGCATTAGATTTATTGAAAAGGCAAAAGGAAAGGGTGGAGAAATGCTACAATAAAAGAGTGAAAAATAAAGCCTTTTTGATTGGTGACTTTGTGTGGAAAGTGATTCTTCCCATGGATCGAAAAGATAGACTTATGGGAAAATGGTCCCCTAAGTGGGAAGGACCTTTTCAAATCACACAAGTATTTTCCAATGGCGCTTATGAAGTCGAAGAGTTGGATAAAGATAAGTGAATATTAAAAATAAATGGGAAATATTTGAAAGAATATAAGCCCACATTACAAGAAGTAAAGATAGCAGTCGAATAGTCATGCATAGAAAACAAGCAACATGATGGATTGAAATTATTTTCGCCAAATAAAATAGCTTAAATATCATTACAAAATAGGCCTTAAAAAGGCCAAATAAAAAATTACAAATATTGAAACTGGGAAAGATTCTTTTAGTTTTTCAAATTTGGATTTTTGAATTCGAAGACGACGCTCGCAAAGGGCCTTGCCATTCGAAAGTTCCTCAATTTCTTCACCAAGTTTTCGAGCCCTATCAACATGGTGCACCCCGACTTCAAGCTCTTTAGTTATTTCCTCTTGATTGATTTGTTGCAGTTCTTCTTGGCGCTTTTCCGCCTGAGAAATTCTATTTTGAAGAACAACAATTTGTTTATTCCACTTGAGGATGTTTTCACCACAGACAGTTGCTTCTTTCTTATTTTGCTTAGAAGCCTTTTCCAATTCAGTTACTTTGTTAGACGAATTTGAAGCAGCATCCCACTTAGCAAGTTGTGTTTCCATCTTATTTTCGAGCTTCTTGGAGTAATCTCGAAGACGGTTAAAGTCTGCCACCACAAGATCTATTAGAGTAGTCAAATCCAGAACAACATCAGTCACTTCAGGAGGAGCCTTCAGAACATTGATTTGCTGTAAGATTTTTTTCAGGTCAAAGTGAGCAGATGAATCATTCTCTAAATGTTGAAATAAATCAATGTTGAGGATTTTTTGTCGAATATGGGTCAGCGCTTCGTCAATGGATTTGGAGTCAGACATAGTTCCCGAGGTGGTCGAACTACTGACGGTAGTATCAGCAAAGTTATAACAGGAACTAAGCATGGCCTTCAGATATTCAAATGGTCTTTGCACCTTCAGATTCTCAAGTTCCTCTTGAGAGAGTCAGGTCGAAGTTGTAGTGGTCGAAGCAGCTTTGGGTGGTTCATCAAGGTTTTTCTTGTCGCTTTTTCCTTCTTCATCCGCAGCAGCCTTGGGAGTTGTTGGCTCTTCTCTTACTTTCTCTTCCTCCTCTTCGCCATTAGTTTCAACATCCTCATCCTTCTCTTCGTCAGCATCTTTTAAACTGAGGGGGGAATGGTCTTCAGGATCATTATCTGTTGTGGACGCTGCAGTAGGCATCACAGTGTCCCCACCAATGTCAACTAAGATGTCAGCCTCAGGACCAGTTTCTTCTTCCACTACGTCTTGAATTCATTTAGAGACCGCAGTGGGTTGATTCACTTCGGTGGCTGATTCTTTTGTCGAATCTTTAGGAGAAGGCTTGGAGACGCTTGTTGGCTTGTAGGTAGGATCGATGCTAGTCTTTGGAAGAACTTGGACAATAGCATGCCCGTGAGTATCGACAAGGACCTGGAAGATAAATGAATTAATAAAGGTATCATAAGGAAACTGCTTTTTAGCGTTGAACTATAAAAAGAAAAGAGAAAAAAACCATACCTTGGGAATCTCAGTCTTAAGACTAGAACTTTCGCTTTCTGCTAGAGCAGGGGTAACTTTCTCGTCAGGATTTTTGAGGGGGTTTTTTTTCCAATATTCTGGAAGTAGGAGGTTTTTGTTGTTGAGATTTTGTCGGTTTCTTCTTCTTCCTTGAAGGTTTCACTTGGTCTGGTGATTCGTCGCCATCATCGGTGTCAATAGCTTTGACGTCAGGTTCTTTTTCCTTTCTTTTCTTTGGCGTCGAAGGAGGTCTTCGATTTCCCTGTGGAACAAAAAGAGATTTTATTAGTATTTCAGAAAATAAAAAAAATATATATTGACCAAAAGAAAAGCAAAATAATACCTTCGCCAAAAGTGTTTTGGTAGTATATTTTTGGTTTTCTGCATCCCCTGCAGTTGACGCTTCGCCAGTAGCTGACTTCTTGGTAGGAATTTTGATGGCTGGAAAAGAAAGAAAGAAAAGGTTTAAACATAAATTAGCATATATGTGTGTGGGTAAATGGAAAAAGTGGTGTCGAACATCTTCCCATTCCACACCTTCATATATAGGAGTTTCCACGCGAATGTGTTCTATGCCAATATGAAGGTGGCCTTTGAAATTGTCCAGGGTGTACTTAGTCGGAACCACTCGCTTAGCACGTTTTTGATATTCTTGGCGAAGAAGTTTCATAGAATCCCCACAAGTGAACCAATCTGGAAATGGAGGGCTAAAAGCCACGCCGAATTCAGCAGATGGTAGAGGAGGAAATTTTGGTGGATAGAGGTTAAAAGCTACCTCATAACGTTGTTCTGGTCGAACGTATGCAGGTAGTTTTAACTCATCCAATTTTCTGGTAAAATTTTATTTCAAAGTCACAGCTATTTCGCTTATTGTTCGACTAAGTTCGTTGGGCCTGTAGGCAGTTTCAAAGTATTTCTGGAATGCTTGGATTTCTTTGACGTGTCTTGAAGTACCTTTCTTCGTCTTATCTTGCACAAAGGCGAAAGCTCTGGTCAGTTGGATGGTGAAAGAAGGAACGTCAAAAAATTGAGAGTCATAATAAGCCCTCCACCATTCATCAAACTCTTGAGTGCAGAGGAAGCTAGGTTTAAAGGGCACTGGATGAATTTCGACCAGGTTTGAATACTTTGCCAACAACCCTGAACACTCATCTTTGGTGTGGGTCATGTTGTAGTGAATCAAAGAACCTTTCCTTGAGAAGAGGGGTTTTGGTTTTATTTGTATTAACCCAAACTGTCGAGAGACCAGATTGGGTTGGTAGTTAACAAGGGAAACCTTCAGCTTTGAGGGAGCGAGTCTGGAAATTAAAAGTCTAGGAGTGAGAAAAGATTCCCAGACATTAAGGAATTCATCTTCTAGAGCTTTCGACTCTAATGGAAGTTTCCTGGTAAGCCACTCTGGTCTAACTTTTCTATCAGCAAAAGGAGCCATATTGGGAGTGAAGTTATGACGTTTAGCAAACATCATAACATAGCTGGTAAAAGTTTGTTGAAGGCTCAGACCTTCATCATGGGGTGTTAACTGCGCCAGTCTGGTGCCTTCGACTCTTCTGTCCTTTAGAGCAGTTTCGTCCACAGTTTGCTTGTTGGGTAAGGAAGCTTCAAAGGTGGCATTGAGCCACAGTTGTAAGAGCCAAAATGGTCCTGACAACAGTAGACTCCCTTTGTCCTTGATATTCTTCTGGAAGGTAACCCCTTCGCCAAGAGATTCGTATAGGTTCGCTAAGATCATCTCACTGAGGCACAGTTGATGTCCAGCATGAAGCTGATTTGCTATGGTAATATAACGCTTCGCCACTTGAAGAGATCTAGAGCAAAAAAACGTATCTCGACAGCCAAAGGGCTAAGAAGTCTACATGCTCTTGATCAGAGACTTCTTCGGTTTCTTTGTCGTGATAATTGGCAATATAGGCGGTGAAGGTGGCCTTGTTTGTGTCGAAGCCTATGGAATCGTCGGATAGTAGGGTAGGATCATAATCCACTCCTAGTGGACTTAGGCCAGTTATGGAAGCCACTTCGAAAAGAATGGAGGTAATCATTCCACAAGGAAGATGGAAATTGTTATAGGTGCTGTCCCAAAAGTAAAGGGAAGCTAGAAGCATGGAAGGGCAATATCCTGGTCCTACTTTCGACAGTTGGATGAGGTCGAAAATGTCCATAGTTTTCCAAACATCAGCTTTAACCTTCTCTATTTTCTTCAGCCAAGCTAGATAATCATAAGGGTCTTTCGACAAAGGACAAGACCTAAAGATTGTAAAGTTGTTCATGTACTCTAAATTTATGACTTTCTCAGAAGGAGACCCTTGGCTGTCTACCTTGGATTTTTCGTTTATGATTTTCTCCTTATCGGTTCTAGGCCTAACCCCGTTAGCTATGGGTTTGTAATGGTGGTAAGCTGGGAAGAATTCTCTCACTTTTATAGGATCTAGGGCTAAATCAGGTAAGGGTCCTAGCATTGCATGAGATTTACCAGAAATTAAAATAGGAATTAGTACCTGAGACTGGTAAATGCGTCGTTTCTCCTCTTCATTTGGAGGCTCTGGGGCATACTGTTGGTTCCCCACCACCTTTGGCCCAAGGATCTTGTGGACAGGTGGTAAGTTTTTGGATTTTTTGGAATCTTTACTTGTGATTTAGGGAGCAGCGGAAGATGCCATGGTTGATTGCAGAAGAAAATGCAGAGAAATGAAGAAGATGAAGTTGAAGAGAGTTCTTGCTTAAAGAAAGGAAACGTGAAAAGTGAAAAATAAAAATTTTCAACTTATTTATAGGAAGAAAAGGGACTGAAGCGGTTGGAATTTAGAAGTTTCTTTTTTATTTAATAGAGAAATAATGAAAAGATTGTGGGACACGTGGAAGTTGTGAAGTGGATTGTTTCAGACGGTGGCAGTTAAGTTTTTGACCCATGATCCGCTGGGGATTAGGGTAGTGATGATGGAAGATCTTAAAAACGTGGGCTGAAGAGACGTTTCAGAAAAGTGCAATGATGACTTTAACGTCACAAACGTCTAATCATATGAACAGTCACTGGTCGAATTATTGACGGCGTCGAATTGCATTGGCCAAAAATGCTTTTCTCCCTTTGTCGAAAATGCATTTTCTGGGGGGCAATTTGTAGGTTGCTAATTTCGATGCCTAGATAATTGTTCAGAACAAATTTGGAAATCTGCCAGGGTATTTCGACAGGAATGTGTTCCTGATGGGAGAAAGCCAGTCGAAGGCAACTGTTACTTAAAGGAAAAACATTGGCAGATTTTTTCTAAGTATTAGAAATACTTCGACAGAGGGGTGATAGGCCTCGTTCGACAGATGTTTGAAATTCAAATTTAGGAGGGAGTTTCATTTTTAAAATAGGACGCGTGGAATGCATCTAGTTGACGAATGCATGCAGATTGCCATTTGTCACCATTAGGAGAAATAGCTGTTATTGGTAGTTATTTCGATTGTATATAAATAGGGAGTCTTAGTGTTAGATTTCCGGTGGGTGTTCAGAATTTGTAAAAATCACTCAAGAAATACTCAAAGTAACCGTGAGAGAGAAAAGAGTAGTTACTGAGTAAATGTACGTTTGAAAAACACCAGTTTTCATTCCTTGCATTTTAATAAAAGTTTTAAGTTCTTCATTTACAATTCCCTTACATTTCTGTAATTTTCTTTCTTGCAAGTTATTTACATTTCGCCATTTATTTCAAGAAGCAAAGTTTTTATTACTTTTGTCGAAAAATACGAACGTTTATGAGAACAATGATGAATTTAATAAACAAAATGTTTTTTAACACAAATTGTCAAGATTGTTAAAGCACATTGTCCTAGGATTTGTTTGATCGGTCCTGTAAGCAAACTAATTTTTCATAAATTAGGAGATCAGCGGTTGTTTGCGAATTTTCCAAGCAAACAACCGTCTATCTGTAATGCGAGCTACCGCACATTGCCTCAATTTTCTCAAGCTTAAAATATAGGTAAATATGGTCGCATAAAATATTTATCGGGTTAAATCGTCGTTATGTAGGACCTCTATTTTGTTTTTCCATGATTAAACTATGACTAACCTATACCGGGCCTCCAAAAAATTTGAAACGGCTCTGTTCAGTCACTTGATCTGAGTCATTCATTTAAAAACACCTTAAATAAAATGTAACTTGAAAATTAGATAGGCGATAATATTAGGTATAATCAATAATCTCTTAGTCGAGTCAGAGTCAGACGAGCACAAATATAATCGAGCACGAGTTAATTTAATCTTTATCAAGTTTAATAGAATCTAGTTGGTCTCTTAGACTCTAGATTTATGATATGTTTGTTTCCGTGGTGGATAAGTAGTGGATGTGCGTTTCAACCAGAAGCTACACTTTGTAGCTTTTCTTTTTCACAGTAAAGTGTCATGTAGGGTTAGCATAAGCACCAATCCTTGCATGTTAGGTTTAAGAAATGAAATTTCAATATTAATTTAATTTCATAAAACTGCTTTTAAATATACGATGCTTGTGATTGTAACTCAATCTCAAAATAAGCTTAAAACTGTGAAACGAAAACTAAAACGAAAATGAAAAGAAACCCTATAAAAAAGTCAAAACTGTTTGGTGCACACGGTTAAAAGAGATGAATAGAATGAGAGAATATATTTATACTCTGCAATGACGACTACAAAGTTGTAAGGAATAATTAAATGACATCTACCACTAGTCTATTTATATACAGAAAACTAGGGTCACATAAGCAACTTACTAAAGTACTAAATTACCCTCTAACAAAGCTTAGTCACTAAGTTTTGTAAAATATAAATTATTTCTAACACCATCCCTTAATTTATATTTACCCAAAACTGACAACACCAATTCGATCCCTTAAACGAAGAAATTGACCGGTCTTGATAGTCTTCGTCAGAACATCTGCCAACTGCTTCTGGGTGCTACAGTGTATAACTTCTAGCACTCCATTCTGAACCTGATTTCTCAGAAAGTGATACTTAGTCTCAATATGCTTTCTTCTCCCATGTAGCATTGGGTTTCTGGCAAGATTGATTGCAGACTTGTTATCAATCATCAGCTTTAGAGGCTTGTTAACTTTGATCTTCAGATCCTGCAGTAAGTTCAGAATCCACATAGCTTGACATACAGTTACAGCGCCTGCGATATATTCATCTTCACAAGTTGACAGCACAACAACAGGTTGTTTCTTGGAACACCAAGAAATAGGACCTCCCAGAAAATTAAACCAGTACCCAAAAGTACTTTTTCTCTCAACTATGTCTCCACACCAATCAGAATCTGAATAACTCAGAATTTATGATTCAATCTTTCTTCCAGAAGGGAATAACACTCCATACTTCAGAGTTTCCTTGATATACCTCAGAATTCTAATAGCAGCTTTGCAATGGAACCACTTAGGTTTACTCATGGACCTACTAACCATTCCAATTGCATAGCAGATATCAGGTCTGGTATTACACAGATACCTCAGAGAACCAACCAACTGTTTGAAGGTTGTAGCATCCACATCCTCACCATCAGAATCAGAATCCAGTTTCCGATTTGTATCTGCAGGTGTGATAGCAGCCTTACAATTCTGCAGCTTAAATCTCTTCAGAAGCTCAAGTTCATACTTCAGTTGATGCAAAATGATACCATTCTCAGTGTATATAAACTTCATCCCTAGAAAATATGTCATTTTCCTGAGATCAGTCATTTCAAACTCATTCATCAACACCTTCTTGAACTTAGCTATCTCTTGTTCAGAACTCCCTATCAGCAATATGTCATCAACATACAAACACACCAGAATCATATTGCCTTCAGAAGTATGCTGAACATAGACACCATACTCCATCTCACATTTATGAAACCCATGCTCGTTGAAAAATGAATCAATCTTCAGATTCCAGGCTCTGGGCGCTTGCTTTAATCCATACAAAGCTTTATGTAATATGTACACCATCCCTTCCTGATTCTTTTTAACAAATCCAGGAGGTTGTGACACGTATACCTCTTCTTGTAATGAACCATCCAGAAATGCAAATTTCACATCTAAATACATCAGAGGCCAATTCTTGTTAGCAGCTATTGCAATCACCAGTCTGACTGTTTCATGTCTCGCTACAGGTACAAACACTTCAGAATAATCCAGCCTAGGTTTTTGCAGAAATCCTCTTACTACTAACCTCGCTTTGTGTTTGCCAATTGATCCATCTGGCTTTAGCTTCTGCTTGAAAACCCATCTGACTCTGATGGCTTCTTTTCCTTTGGAAGTTCTGTCAGCTTCCAAGTCTTGTTCCTCTCTATGGCATCAAGTTCTTCTTTCATGGTCTTCAGCCAAAATTTCTGCTCAAGAGACTCTTCCGTGCTTATGGGTTAAGAGTCTACTAACACGGCACACTGAATCACTTCTCCTTCAGAATCTACTTCAGTGTCTTGTAGCATGTCAAACTCTGCAAATCTTCTCGGAATGTTTATGATTCTCTGTGGCCTCTGACCTCGTTCAGAATCTCCTTCGGATGCTTGAACTCCAGATGTTCTATCTTCAGAAGCTTCTCCTTCAGAAGCTCTTGCTTCAGAAGTTTGACCTCCTCCAGAACCTTGACCACTTTCAGAGTCTGGAATATTCTCAAAATCTGAATCACCACCAGAATCTGAATTACCACCAGAGTCTGAATCACTTCTCCTTCAGAGTCAGAATCACCATCAGAGTCTACTACAGCTTCAGAATCTTCTTCAGTTTCTGACTCAACTTCATAAACTTCTAATTCTGAACTTTCTTCAGAAGTTCTCACATCAGAGTTTGATTGAGACTTGTTCTAATCCCAAGTTTCTGATTCCTTTACAATGACATCTCTGCTGAATTCAACTTTATTAGTTTCTGGAAAATAGAGCTTGTACGCACCTGTACTGTGGTACGCCACTAGTAACATTACTTTGCTTCTATCATCCAGCTTCTGTCTTCTGGCTTCTGGAACATGTTTATAACATGCATAACCAAATACCTTCAGATGGCTAACACTTTACTTATCTCCAGTCCACTTCTGAATAGGAACTATTTCCTTCAACTTCTTCGTTGGACATCTGTTGAGCACATATGCTGCGGTGGCAATAGCTTTTCCCCATAAGGTATGAGGAAGCTTCTTTTCCTTCAGCATGCTTCCGACCATATCAAGCAAAGTACGATTTCTTCTCTCAGTAAGACCATTGTGTTGAGGAGTATAAGGATCAGTAACCTCATGCTCAATTCCATTCTCCTCACAAAACTTTCTAAATTTAGGGGAGTTATACTCACCTCCACCATCGGTTCTGAGAATCTTCAGAGTCTGACCACTCTGATTCTCAGTCTTCATTCAGAAATTCTTGAATTCAGCAAACACCTCATGTTTGAACTTTATAAGGGATACCAATATAATTCTTGTGAATTCATCAACAAATGACACAAAGTATTTATTCCCTCCAATCGATGCTATTGGAAATGGACCACACACATCAGAATGCACTACTCCCAAGGCATGCTTTGCTCTTGGAGCTACTTCTGACGCAAATGGCAATCTTGTTTGCTTTCCTTCCATGCACACTTTGCATGACTTCTCAGGCTTCTTAATTGTAGGAATTCCATGTACCAGCTTCTTTGAATTCAGATGCCCCAAGCTTCTGAAATTCAGATGACCAAATCTTCTGTGCCATAACTCACTTTCCTTCACAACACTTGTTGCACTAAGACATTCATAGTCTGCAGTTCTTACATTCACCTTGAATGTTCTATTCCTTCCCTGTTCTGACTCCATAATCAGCTTCTGATTACAGTTATACAACTTCAGAAGATTGTCCTTCATGGTAACTGAAAAACCTTACTCAATTAGTTTCCCCACACTCATCAGATTGCTTTTCTTGCCATGTACATACCATAATTTCTGAATCAATGCTGTTTCCCCATTGTTCAAAACGACTTTGACATTTCCCATTCCTTCAGCATTGAGGTATTTATCATCAGCACATCTGATCTTTGTCCTCTTTCTAGAGTCAAAGTCAACCATCCATTTCTTATTTCCAGTAAGATGGTTTGAGCAGCCAGTGTTCTTATACCACCAGTTTGTCCAATCTGTATCATCAGATTTAGAAGCCATCAGTAGCACAGATTCATCATCAGATCTTCTGGCTATATTTGCTTCTTCTGACTTCTTTTCCTTGTTTGACCAGCAATCAGCAGCAAAATGGCCAAACTTTTTACAACAGTAGCACTGGATCTTCTTCTTGTCATACCTCTCTTTTCCCTTCTGAGCATTTTTCTGCCTATCAGAAGTTGAGGTTTCTGACTTCTGAACACCATCAGATCTTCTCTTGGTTTCTGACCAAGACTGTTTCTGATGCTTCTTACCAGAAATTATTTTCAGAGCCTGCTGCTCTACTTCCCTTTCAGAAGTTCTCTCAGTCAGACGCAACTCTTGTGCCTCTAGACAACTTTCACTATTACGAAAAACCCAATTAACAACGGTTAGGAATGACATATAATGACGCCGTCAAAGGTGTTGTTATGTAGATTGTCGTTGTAAGTTAGTTGTTTCTACAACGGGCTAGAAACCGTTATTGAAAGGCAGGGCGCGAGTGATATATCACAACGATTATGATAATAAACCGTTGTGATACATACACTTAGGTTCTGGGTTCGAAACCCATCAGCAGCGAAATAATATAAAACATAAATTACTTATGATATCGGTTACAATAGATAACCGTTGTTGTAAGTACCTTAAGTTTATTATATTAAATGTAGATTGCTTGTTTTCCAAACACCTCACTAAATAAATATACATGGATTCAATTTGATGAAGATGTCTATAATCTGCAAATTAAACTATTCTTGAAAACCAACTTAAACAAACCAATGTTGTTTTCTGATTGCATTCGTCTCATTGTGCATTTCACGCTTTTTTACATATATTGTGGTTTATTAATCTGACTCCTTCGATATATCGCTATCTTCGATTATAGTTAAATTTCCATAAGATCAACAAGACATTGGATAATCTGCCTCATCTTTGATTTAACTATAATGGAAGATGGCGATGCATCTAAGGAGCCAGATCATTATACCATAATCTATATATAAAAGAACGTGAGATGAATGACGAGAGGCATGCAATCAAAAAACAACATTGGTTTGTTTAAGTTGGTTTTCAAATACAACTTAATTTGCAGATTATAAGTATCTATGTCAAATTAAATGAATGTATTTTAAGTGAGGGTTAGTGAAACAAACAATCTACATAGAATATAATAAACTCAAACAACATTCTATACCAGATCCAGATATTATAAACTGATATAATACACTTGCTTCCGCCAGCATCATCACCCTGTATCATCCCCTTAACCTGAAAGGAAACAAAGCAAACTTCAAAAATGAGCATCCTCAGTTGAAAACAAACCCTAAAACCATAATCCAGTGAAGAGTAAAGAGAGGAACAGGAATAACGCACCTTTTAATGAAACTAATCGCGGAACATGAATCAATTATGATGTTGAACTAGTTTGGGAAGCAATGAAAAAGAAATATAAGGAGGAAGAAGCTTACACAAAAGCTTCATACTTATTATAATTCTTTTCATTGTTTCTAAAACTAGATAAAGTTTGCTTACAGTGTTGATTTTTCATTTACTAATATATTGTTCGTGAAGCTATGAAGAAAAAGTACAAGGTTGATGAAGTTTCTATCATAGCTTCATGCTTCTTGTACTTTTTTCCATAGCTATGAAAACATTATGAAGTTTCCAAAGCATGGTCTTTGTTAAGGTAGTGAAAACGAATCTGAAAAAATGAGAACAATCAATAAAAATAACAATCCACAAACGAGCTAATGGGAAATATCTAACAATAGATGGAAGAAGAAGAATACCTTAATGTATGAAGCACAAGATTCATGGCTAATGGTGAAAACGAAGAGAAAAAATGGGTTCTAGGGTTTCACTTTGAAGGCAACGGCGTTACTGTCAATTAAGTGAAAGTTATTTCACTTATATATGGGTAAACTATTTCACAACGGTTAACAATAACAACCGTATAGATAGGTATTTATTTATTATAAATATATCACTACGGCTAACCGGAATAACCGTAGTGATAACCCCTTTATCTGTGAATTGTAAAATAAATAAAAACCGTTTAGATAGGTATTTATTTATTATAAATATATCACTACGGTTAACCAGAAGAACCGTAGTGATAACCCTTTTATTTGTGAATTTTAAAATAAGTAAAAAAGAAAAGGTGCGCCTTAACTTCTCACTTAATGCATCTACAGTTTAAACATCAACAATGTAATTCACAATGCATCTGCAGTTTAAACATCAACAATGTAATTCAAACCCTAATTCAACTATTACATTTCATAACAAAGTAAACATTAAACATAAAGGAGACAAGAAAACATAACATCTTGATATTTCCAGAAAATATCTCTGATTTCAGTTTGTTCTTCAAATTCTTATTCTTTTTCTTTAAATCCTCATACATAACCTTCAGATAGCCCACAACTTCCAAATCTGACTTCATAATGCTCTCATCGTCATTTCCATCTCTTTCTCCCACGTCTTCATCCCATATAAACAAATTACATGTTTCATCGCTCCTCCAAAATGGACATCTCCAAAAAAGACTTCCTTTATTTTGTCCCTTCTTGCATTTATACGAAACCATACGACCATCACAACCACAAAAATTTCCAGATCGAGATTTTACACTGGAAGAAGATGTAGAAACACCTTTGGATGATTTTGTCTTCAAATGTGACATTGCAACACCTTTAAGTAGAACACTTTCTTGTTGTTGTCGTCTTCTTCCCAACAATGGTGACGGCGTTGGTGTTAGGGTTGTTTCGTCTTGTTTCTTTTTTCAATGGATAAATTGATATATACTTGGTGTTTAAAATAAATAAAAAGAAGCTCCAGTTTGTAACAATGGTTTTAAGAAAAGTCCGTTGTGATATCCTTATTATTTTTTAGTTAAATATTAATAAAACTTAAAAAGGGAGCATTTACGTCAAAGGGATAAACTATTTGAGAGCGATGAGGTTCGAACCCATGATAGCTAGATTATATCACCATGGTTTTCATTACAACCGTTATTATACCCTTGAGATTTCTAATTAAAATAATGCGCGCGCATCCAGTACGCACTATAACAACGGTGTATAGGATGCCATTGTAAACCTGGCGTTGTTGTTTGGGCGTTTTGTAGTAGTGTTTGCAAGTGTTCAATTCTCACGGTGCCCGGATCTTTAGAATGTTCTATTGCTACCACAATGTAATCAAACTGAGGGGTAAGGGATCTTAGTACCTTCTCAATGATTACTTGTTCAGAAAGGGTTTCTCCACAAGCATTCATCTTATTAGTGATCAGAATCACTCTGGAGATGTACTCAGATACCTTCTCATTGTTCTTCATGTTGGGATTCTCATGCTACTTTCGTAGGGACTGAAGCTTCACCTTCTTCACTGATGTGTCACCACCATAGCACCTGACCAGTGTATCCCATGCATCCTTCGTCGTTGTTGAATCAGCAATTTTCTCAAACACATTTGCATCTACACACTGTTGGATGTAGAACAATGCTTTCTGATCTTTCTTCCTCGTATCTTTCTGCGCGTTCTTTTGTTCCTCCATTACATATGCTGCTACTGGAACGTAACCTTCAGTGACAAGATCAAGCACACACTACTACAAAACGCTAAAACAACAACGCCAGGCTTACAACGCATCCTTTTATACCGTTGTAATAGGTTAAAAATTTCGAGCCCATTTAAAAGCTGAGTCATTTAATGACGGTTGAATGAAACCACCGTAGTAATAAATAAAATGTATCAAGCTTCGATTCCCTGCAACTACATTTTTTCCATTTTTTAGAGTATATTTAGCGTGTGTCAATTAAATCCATTATTTATAAAATAAATTGTAAATTATTTTACAACGGTTAAGATGAACAACCGTAGTAATAAATTAAATGTATCAAGCTTCGATTCCCTGCAACTACATTTTTTCCATTTTTTAGAGTACATTTAGCGTGTGTCAATTAAGTCCATTATTTATAAAATAAATTGTAAATTATTTTACAACGGTTAAGATGAGCAACCGTAGTAATAAATGAAATGTATCAAGATTCGATTCCC
This sequence comes from Lathyrus tuberosus, assembly GCA_022829125.1. NCBI lineage: Eukaryota > Viridiplantae > Streptophyta > Magnoliopsida > Fabales > Fabaceae > Lathyrus > Lathyrus tuberosus. Next base: position 1,259,128 of record JALAZF010000799.1, on the reverse strand, counting down.
TGCAACTACATTTTTTTCATTTTTTAGAGTACATTTAGCGTGTGTCAATTAAGTCCATTATTTATAAAATAAATTGTAAATTATTTTACAACGGTTAAGATGAACAACCGTAGTAATAAATGAAATGTAACAAGCTTCGATTCCCTGCAACTACATTTTTTCCATTTTGTAGAATACATTTCACTTAATATTCCACTACGGTTTGTTTCTCCACCGAGATTAAAAGGTTTACTGATAAATTAAAACAAAACTTATTATGTATTTCTTTCATAAGACGCCTTAATCGAACCAGTGAGCCAGCGACGCCTAACCTTTACACTCTTCAACATCTTCATTCCTTTTTTCTTGGTTTATGCTCAAATATTGACCGTCTTCATTCATTTGCTTCTTCAGCTTCGAAGTAAGGTTCTCTTCAACATCTTCATTCCTTTTTTCTTGGTTTATGCTCAAATATTGACCGTCTTCATTCATTTGCTTCTTCAGCTTCGAAGTAAGGTTCTCTTCAACATCTTCATTCCTTCTTTCTTGGTTTATGCTCAAATATTTACCGTCTTCATCATTCATTTGCTTCTTCAGCTTCGAAGTAAGGTTCTCTTCAACATCTTCATTCCTTCTTTCTTTGTTCATATTGTATATGCTCAAGTCAGAATGAGATGTTTCATATGCTTTACGTTTAGTATTAGAGTACATCTTCATTGATTTTTTCTTTGTTCATATTGTATATGCATATGCTTGAGTTTTTGGATTAGATTTTGGTGTGTCATTCACATTATTATACATGTATAAATTTCAGAAGTTGTAATGAATCGTAGTTGGATGAAAGACAATAGATTAGATCCGGTTTATGAGAACGGAGTTTGTGAATTCCTTGAATATGCTGATAAACATCTTCCCGGCAATGGTGGTATCTTTTATTGTCCTTGTGTTGTTTGCGCTAATATCAAAAAGGGTACAAAGAAAGAAATACACAATCACCTTTGTTGTGATGGTATATGTCAAAATTATATAATATGGGTGTGGCATGGTGAGGTGGATTTTAAGGAAAGTCGGGCGTCACAAAGTCAACGAGTGGAGGAAGATGAATATATGGAAGATCACCTAGAGGATATGTTCCGTGATATTGGGGAATCTTCTTTTATGAATGCTCATATTTATGATAATTTATGTAGTGATAAAGACACCCCTTTATATAAGGGATGCACAGAGTTCACACGATTGTCGGCGGTGTTAAAGTTGTTTAATCTGAAGGCAAAAAATGGATGGTCGGATAAAAGTTTCACGGAATTACTTGAATTGCTACAGCAAATGTTACCAGAAGATAACAAATTGCCGGATCGTTGCTATGAGGCCAAGAAGATATTGTGTCCACTGGGTCTAGAGTATATCAAGATACATGCTTGCCCTAATGATTGCATATTATTCCGGAAAGAGTATGAAGACTTGTTTCAATGTCTGAAATGTGGTGTGTCGCGTTACAAGCAGAAGGCTAGCAATGGTGATGACAATGATCACTATGACAATGTTAGTAGGAATCATCCTCTTGCTAAAGTGTTATGGTACTTGCCAATACTTTCACGATTAAAGAGACTTTTTGCTAATTCGAATGACGCAAAGAATCTTAGATGGCATGCAGATGAAAGGATTCGTGATGGAAACATTCGCCATGTAACTGATTCTTTGCAATGGAAGAAAATTGATTTGTTGTTTCCGGATTTTGGAGTCGAGCCAAGAAATCTTAGGCTTGGGCTTGCCACCGATGGAATGAACCCCTTTGGTAATATGTGCACTAATCATACTTCGTGGCCTGTTCTTCTCACTATTTACAACCTATCTCCTTGGTTGTGCATGAAGCGCAAGTATATACTGTTAAGTATGATGATTTCTGGACCACGACAACCTGGTAACGACATAGATGTTTATCTTAGTCCATTAATTGATGATTTACGACTCTTGTGGGATGAAGGCGTTGAAGTTGATGATGCATATTCTGGGAAAAAGTTTAATATGCGTACAATGTTATTTTGCACAATTAACGACTTTCCGGCTTACGGTAACTTGGCGGGATACAGTGTCAAAGGACATAAAGCGTGTCCTATATGTGAAGATGATACTTGTTATCACCAACTTGAGTTTGGAAAAAAGACCGTTTACCTTGGGCATCGAAAATTTCTAAAACCGGGTCATCCTTATCGTAGATTGCGAAAGGCTTTTAATGGAGAGCAAGAGTTTGGTGAGGCTCCTAAACCTTTAACCGGTGATGAAGTTTATCAACGGCATGAATACATTAATGTTGTCCTTGGGAAGAGAGAAAAAGAAAAAGGTGGGAAGAGAGAAAAAGAAAAAGGTGGGAAGAGAGGAAAAGAAAAAGGGGCAGTTGCGAAAAATATATGGAAAAAGAGGTCCATCTTCTTTGATCTTCCATATTGGTCAAGTCTTGATGTTAGACATTGTCTTGATGTGATGCACGTGGAAAAAAATGTGTGTGATAGTTTGATTGACACACTTCTAAACATTTTGGGCAAGACTAAAGATAGTAAGACTTCCTGTCTTGATATGGAGAAGATGAGTATACCAAAACAGTTGGCTCCAGTAGAGAAAGGAAAAAGAACTTATCTACCTCCAGCATGTCACACTCTATCTAAAAAGGAAAAGAAGATGTTCTGCGAGTGTTTGTAAGGTATTAAAGTTCCGCAAGGTTACTCATCAAACATCAAGAATCTTGTATCAATGAAAGATCTCAAGTTAATTGGTTTAAAATCTCATGATTGTCATGTATTGATGCAACAACTTCTACCAGTGGCTATCCGTGGGATCCTTCTAAAAAATGTGAGAGTAACTATAACGAGACTGTGTTTATTCTTCAATGCCATATGTAATAAAGTTCTTGATTTCAAAAAATTGTATGAATTAGAAGACGAGGCTGCCATAATCTTGTGTCAATTGGAGATGTATTTTCCGCCATCATTTTTTGACATTATGGTTCACTTACTTGTTCATCTCGTAAGAGAAATCAGAATTTGTGGTCCAGTTTATTTAAGGTGGATGTATCCAATAGGGCGATATATGAAGATCTTTAAAGGATATACGAAGAATCATCACCGACCGGAAACTTCGATTGTTGAAAGGTACATCACAGAAGAAGCTGTTGAGTTTTTTACAAACTATTTGTCGGATGCAGATTCTATAGGAATTCCAAAGTCTCGTCATGCTGACACAGACGGAAGAGGTATTCAAGGTCTAAATTTTAGGTCAATGGCTCGGGATGTAGTTATTCAATCACATTTCTATATTTTGAATAATATAGATGAGGTTCAACCTTTCATAGATACTCACAAAAGACTTATGAAGAAAAAATATCCCCGAATGAATGACAAGTTGTTATTGATAGAGCATAATAATAGATTCATGGATTGGTTTAATGAAAGTGTATCTAATGATCCTAGTGCATCCGAGATACTTAGATGGTTGTCGTACGGGCCAAAATTTTGTGTCATTACCTAGAGTGCATACGACATTGGTCATTATACCTTTTATACAAAATCAAAAGATGATCGTAGTACAATGCAAAATAGTGGGGTTATGGTTGAAGCCGAATCGATGTATTTCTCTAGTTTGAAAGATAAGAATACGGTATTGGCAACTACCGTGTTTTATGGTGTCATTGAAGAGATTTGGGAGATTGATTATGTTATTTTCAAAGTGGCTTTATTTAAATACAAGTGGGTTCCCAATAATAGTAATGCTGTAGACATTGATGACTTAGGATTCACCCGGGTCGACCTTGGCAAGGCATCTTTTAATACAGAACCATTCATCATGGCTTCTCAAGCAAAACAAGTTTTCTATGTTTTCGATCCATCGGACAAATCGGGGAAATGGTCAATCGTTCTCCAAGGAAAATACATTCCTCTTAGTGATGAAAGTATTGATATTCTGTCCACACCTTCTTACACAACACAAGTTCCTACCTCATATGATGAAGTTGATGGAGATGCCGTGCATGCTATACGACTCGATCATGAAGAAGGCATATGGGAAAATTAACAAGTACGTAATTTATTATTTATTCATAATATATTAATTGTATGTTATAGTTTAGAAGTATTTTTACTAACAAGTATAATTATTTGAAATCATAGGTATTTTGAGTCCAGACACCAGGCCAGGAGACAAGACACCAAGAGACAATATACCAATACGCCAAGTTACAATTATGTGAAGTTATGTAATGTGTGTAAACTGTAATATGGTATATGTGATATTTTATTTATGTAGGTTGTTTGTTTTGATAAACTGTAAACTGGTATATGTGATATTATGAGTATGACACGATTAATATTATTATGAAAACTGTATCACAAAATATGAATTATATTTTTCTGTTGTGCTGAGATATGGAGAACAATAATACAGGTAAAAAATGGGATTAATTATAAAAGCAGGATGATATTTGTTAATTTTGCTGAAACTTTAGCGACGGTTATATTTTCGAACCGTTATAATATATGGCGCGCTGGCCAGCAAAAAATAAATATCAAAACTCTGCTGCTGGGAATCGAATCGAGGACAATTATATTTATTACAATGGTGTAATGTAAAACCGTTGTGATAGTTAGCGCACTTTCCTCATTATTACAACGCTACACAAGGCCGTCGTTGTAAGTATCATATATACAACAACAATCTACATAACAACGCCCTCGCCCGCGTCATTATATGTCATTCACAACCGTTGTTAAATGGGTTTTTCGTAGTAGTGACATCTTGAGCACCGAACAGTACACGCATATGAATCATCCAACGAGTCCAGTTTTTTTCATCAAACACTGGAAGTTTGGTGCTCAGACCACCGTTTCCGTTCATCTTCAACTTTGTGCAATCACTCAGACCTCACCAAACACAGTGTTTCCCAATCCTGTAGAATCAGAAAATGTGATTCTGTTACGATTCCGTTCAAGATTCAACACGAATTCAAGAAAGGAAATCAACCACACAACGCCTCACCTTTTCACTCGTGTTTCCTGTGTTTCCCCGTGGATCTGAACCGGAGCTCTAAATACCAATTATTGGTGCACAAGATTAAAAGAGATAATGAGAGAATATATTTATACTCTGCAAATGATGGCTACAAAGTTGTAAGGAATAATTAAATGACATCTAGCACTAGTCTATTTATACACAGAAAACTAGAGCCATATAGGCAACATACTAAAGTATTAATTTGCCCTCTAACAAAGCTTAGTCACTAAGTTTTGTAAAATATAAATTATTTCTAACAAAAACCTTAACAAAAGAACAACTTTACAAGAAAAAATTTAACAAAATATGTTATCCCTAAATTAAAAAAAAATATGCAAATAAAACATACAAGATTAGGAATAAGATTAGACTACACTTCTCTATAACTATATAAGATGTAATCATGCTTCAATTTATTGGTTAACATAGTAATAGTAAGAAAATAAACATAGATGTCTTGTTTTAAGGATCAGTTAAAAAGTTAAATGAAAGTAAATGGTTACTCTTGTTATATAGTTCAAATTGATTTGGTTAAACATAAGTTCTTATTATTAACAAAACATTTAACTTTCTGATTTTTTTAGATGACTTACAAATAGTAAAAATTTAATTGAACACATAACTTTCTGATTTGCAAACTATTGATACAATTTTATAATTTCTAATCATTTTACTGTTAGCATGTTATTACTCTCCCTTTAAATCCCATTAACATTCAACTATCTGATTTATCTTTATCATTATTTATTTATCCACATTTAACTTGTAACTTGAAAAGAGACAGTAAAAATTGAAAAAAGAAGTAATTTGATCTTGAAGGGGGCAATATCAACATTTATCTATCTATAAATAACTCAGGGGTAATAAAAAAAAGAAAAAGGAAACAATCAATATTAACAAAAGCATTGATGATTCATTGTAATTTAAGACCACAAATGTGTCTTAATAGAGCCAATAAAAAAAATTAAAAAAGCATTGTGAATGAAAGGATAGTTTATAAAGTAGAAACTATGGGAGGAGTTCTCTTCCGGCTTATTTTTCAATTTTCAGTAGTACATTACTTTTTTGTTTACTAATAGTTATACAGGTATAGTAAAAATATAGAGTTAATGACAAACAGAAAACAATTAAGTCACTCAGCAAACAAAATAAATTATCAAACTTACCAATAAAAGGTTGTTAACATGGTACGAATACACAGAAGGACATCAATCCGCTACTCCGCTAACGCAGCCAAAGTGATGGCAGACCTTTCTTCACCACCATTATTAGTCAGTTGCATTTAATGTCGATTTGTGTGAGGCTTCTAATGTGCTTTTCTTGAAGAAGTACTCACTCCATAAAGAGGAATTTTCTCAGTAGACTAAATAGAACCAGAAACAAAGTAAATGAAACCTTGGATTATAGAACTCTAAGGAAAAAAATTATGTTGAGGAAGACATTTACCATGGAAACACCATATTCATCTACATGAATGAAGCAAAATACTAAGATATAAATTCAAAAGTCACAAGAATATATATGATAAGAAAACTGCATATTGGCTTGTACAAGTATTATTAGTTCTATAGGTTTGTTTTTATCTTTGGTATTGGGCCTTAGTTTGGTTATTGGGCTTTGCCTATTGTATATAACCTTAGGCCTCTTTTCTGTTGTAGTACTGTAATATTTTCATTCTTCATTTTAACCTTTTCTTGTAATTCATTTCCCGCAATGGATCTCTATTACAATCTTTCATTGTTCTGCATATCGTAATATGGTATCAGAAGATCATAACCCTTCCATTCTCATCCTTTTCATCTGCATCACAATACTTTCATAAAATCTTGTTTTGCACCTTTCATGGCTTCCGACGATGATAATAACGCTTCTGTTAAACAACCACCTAAATCTAAGTCTCCCACAACTGAAATTCCAGATCCGATCTTGAATCCTCGCAACCCTTTCTACATCCACCCCGGCGAAAACCCTGGCGCTGTTATTGTTGCTCCACCGTTGGACGACAATAATTACCACAATTGGAGCAAATCTATGAGGCGAGCCTTGACATCAAAGAACAAGATTCCCTTCATCAATGGAACCCTTCTTCGACCGACGATTTCTGATCCTAACCATGAACTCTGGGACCGCGCCAATAGTATGGTTCTTTCTTGGATTAATCGCACGCTTTCGCCGCATATTGCACAAAGTACTATCTGCTTCGACTCTGCATTCGATCTTTGGGAGGACCTTCGAGAACGCTTTACCAAAGGTAATCATTTTCGTTTTTTTGATCTTTTGCGCGATTTGCACTCTATACAACAAGGTGATAGATCTCTATCAACCTACTTTACTGATCTCAAGATCCTTTGGGACGAATTAGAAGATCTCAGACCTACCCCATCTTGCACCTGTATAGTTCCTTGCACTTGTGATTTGGCAAAGGCTGTACGCAATTTCAAACATATGGAATACGTGACATGTTTCTTGAAAGGTCTTAACGAAAATTACCATAACATTCGCACTCAGATTTTACTTCTTGATCCTTTACCTAACATTAGCAAAGTTTATTCCCTCATTGCACAACAATAACTCACTTCACTTGTTACACCCTCTTCAACGATTCTTGCTGCCACCACCACTAATTCCAAATCTAAACCTAAACACAACTCAAAACCCTCTATGTTATGCACAAACTGTAACAAGACCAACCATACAGTGGAAACATGTTACTTCAAGCATGGTTTTCCACCTGGCTATAGGACCCGGAACACTAGGCCAACAAATGACTCTAAGAATTCTGCTGCTACAGACAAAGATCAAGTTCTTTCTAAGGAAGATTACCAACACCTGCTGATGCTCCTCCAACAATCTAAGAAGGACAATAAACATCTCAGTCACGACAACTCCTCCAACCCTGAAAAAGGGGTAATTTCAGGTATTGTCAATCCAGGTAGTCCCCTTAATAACTCTTCTATATGGATTTTGGATTCTGGCGCATCACATCATGTATGTCCTTATATTCAATGTTTTCTTGACATTTTTGCTATCCACCCTGTCCCTATATATCTTCCTAATGGTACTTGTGTGAATGCTGCATATTCTGGTACTGTCATTCTCAATCAATTCATACGATTGCACAATGTTTTCTATATCCCTGAGTTTAAATTCAGTTTGTTATCTATATCTAGGCTTTGTCATAATTCCAATTATCACATCATGTTCTCACAAAATTTTTGTTATATTGAGGATGTGTCTACCAAACAGATGATTGGACAAGTCACCCTGCATAACAATCTATATCTGCTTCACACACAACCTGTGCACACTTCCAACTATACTAATGCTTGTCACAATGCTAGTATTAGGGATACTGATATTACTGTTACTTCTCTTTGGGACCACCGTTTAGGACATCCCTCTAATGAGGTCTTACATACCATGTCTAATAAATTTCCTGAAATCAAATATCATAAGACTTCTATATGTAATACTTGCCATTTATCCAAGCAATGTAAACTTCCTTTTCCTACTAGTCATTATGTCACTTTAAATTGTTTTGATTTGGTTCATATGGACATATGGGGTCCCATTTCTATACCTTCTATGGATAGTTTTAAATACTTCTTAACTATTGTGGATGACTTTTCCAAATATACATGGACTTTCCTTATAACTAACAAAGCTGACACTAGAACTCACATTAAGCACTTTATTTCTTACTGCCATACATAATTCTCATGTAGGATTAAGGTCATTAGAAGTGATAATGGTAATGAATTCATTATGCCATCTTACTATAAGTCTCTTGGAATTATCCACCAAAGGAGTTGTGTTGAGACACCTCAACAAAACTCCATAGTTGAAAGAAAGCATAGACACTTGCTTAATGTTACTAGGTCTCTTTTGTTTCATGCTAACCTCCCTAAATGCTTTTGGTCTTTTTCCCTATGTCATGCTACTTATTTAATAAACAGAATTTCCAGCCCCACTATTCACAACCACACACCATATGAACTTCTTTTCAAAACTATTCCTTCATATAATAACCTTAGGGCATTTGGCTGTCTTGCCTATGCATCCACTCTTCTAAGACATAGAGATAAATTGGATCCTAGGGTCACTAGATGTCTCTTTTTAGGATACACTATGGGCATAAAAGGTTACCTATTGTTTGATCTTTATAATAGGTCTGTTTTTACATCCATAAATTGTATCTTCCATGAGCACATTTTCCCTTATACATCCATTTCCACCCCACCTGGTAATATGACTAATGACAGCTCTTCCATATCTACAGATACATCTACTTTCCCTTTCCTCTTTGACCCTATACCAATAACAGGTACTCCCCCCCACCTGTTAATCATACTAATGACAGTTTTTTCAACACATCTGTTCCTGCCCCTGATCCTATTATCAGTACACCTACTGCTCATTCTTCCACACCCACATTTCTTGATACTCCACCTCCTTTGCCTACTCATCAAGCTACATCCAACACACCACACTCTACCACATCAACAAACACAAATCCTAACCAACTTGACATTTCACCCATGACTGACCTTGACAGTCCTCCTCAACCTCCAACACTTAGAACTTCCACTAGATTAAAATCAGCTCCTGCATATTTAAAAGATTTTGGTTGTAATGCTTCTCACACTCCTATATTATATGACATATCTAATTACATTTCTTATCATCATTTATCCCCTGCGTTTCTTTTATTTCTGCTGTTACAATTGCTTGTGATCCCACATCCTACAACCAAGCATGTATTCATCCACATTGGGTAAAGGCTATGGAATCTAGAATTCAAGCATTACAAGACAATCATACTTGGACCTACACCTCCTTGCCTCCTGGAAAGAAATCCATAGGGTGTAAGTGGGTTTGCAAGACCAAATTCAATTATGATGGTACTATTGAAAGACACAAAGCTAGGTTAGTTGCTCAAGGTTTCAAACAAATCCAAGGTATTGATTTCTTTGACACGTTTTCACCGGTCGCTAAACTCACTACTGTAAGATTACTTCTCGCTATAACTGCATCTTTGAATTTATTTATTCACTAACTTGATGTTCATAACGCGTTTTTACATGGCGATTTGGATGAGGAAGTTTATATGAATTTGCCTCAAGGCATCACCCCCTCTCACCCAAATCAAGTTTGTAAGCTTCTCAAATCCATTTATGGCTTAAAACAATCCATCCGTCAATGGTTTGAAAAGCTTTCGCAAGTTTTAAAACAACACTCATTTAAGCAATGCTCCTCTGATCATTCCTTGTTTATTCATCAATCCCATAACTCCTTTACTTTTATATTGATATACGCTGATGATATACTTATTGCAGGAAATAACATGAATTCTATTGATTTCACCAAGAAAATTCTGCAACAGCACTTCCACATTAAGGACCTTGGACCCTTGAAGTATTTCTTAGGCCTTGAGGTCGCTCGCAGCACCTCTGGCATTAATATCTGTCAACGCAAGTATACACTTGACCTGCTGTCCACCACTGGCTTACTAGGATGCAAACCTGCCAACACTCCTATGTCTCGTGATACAAGGCTCAAGACTACTGATGGTATTCCATTGGATGATCCGACAAAATATCGACGACTTGTTGGCCAACTCATTTATCTTCTCAACACAAGACCAGACATATCTTATTCTGTTCAACAACTTAGCCAACACATGAGTTCTCCAACAGATATCCATTACAATGCCGCCATACGTGTTTTTCGATATCTTAAAGCCTCTCCCGGACAAGGTCTTCTATTTCCCAACAATTCTCCTATTTAACTTAAAGCTTTCTCTGATTTTGATTGGGCTACCTGCCCCGAAACTCGCAAGTCCATTACTGGTTTTTGCGTATACCTCGGTGACTCCCTCATTTCCTGGAAATCTAAAAAGCAACCTACCATTTCGAGAAGTTCTACTGAAGCTGAATACCGCTCCATGGCTTCCACTGTTTGTGAAGTCCAATGGCTTACGAATCTTCTCAACGAACTTCCGATTCCTTTCACACAACCTGCTCTTCTATACTGCGACAACGCTTCCGCTCGACATATTTCCAGCAACTCCGCATTTCATGAACGGACCAAGCATATTGACTTGGATTGCCACTTGGTCCGTGAGAAATTACAACAAAAACTATTCCACCTTCTACCGGTTTCATCTGCTCAACAGCTAGCTAATATCTTTACAAAGCCTTTAGATACTAAGCCTTTCCATGACAACATCACTAAGCTTGGCTTACACTCTATCTACCCCAAGCTTATGGGGGGATATTAGTTCTATAGGTTTGTTTTTATCTTTGGTATTGGGCCTTAGTTTGGTTATTGGGCTTTGCCTATTGTATATAACCTTAGGCCTCTTTTCTGTTGTAGTACTGTAATATTTTCATTCTTCATTTTAACCTTTTCTTGTAATTCATTTCCCGCAATGGATCTCTGTTACAATCTTTCATTGTTCTGCATATCGTAATAAGTATCATGATAAAATATATGATTAACCATTAAGTAAATCTACCACCGCGAAACTGTAGACCGCCATAAAACCGTCAGAAACGCGTTAGCCACCACCGTCGTTTCCCCAATTGCGATTGGTACTCTTTTGCTCAAAGCAAATGGAGTTCACAATCACGATCTGTTGCGATTGCAGCAACCACAAAAATCGAAAAAAAACTTCCAATGTTAGTCAAAACAAAATCACATTAAAATGGAATTTTAACTTACAATTAATCTCAATCGCACCATAGTCGATATAGTAAGCGGATCACCCTAAATCTTGAGGTATTCCAAATTAGCATAGATTCTGCTCAGAACCTTATAAGGAGTCTCTTGTCTCAAATCAAAAACCTAAACAAACAAATACAAGCTATACTCATTCCTACATAATAACAATCCAAACTCTAAAAATCCGAAAATCTAAACTTGTTTATCTTTGAGAAGTGCATGATAGGTTTTCAAGAGCTCGCTACAGGTTTGAATACATCAGCTATCAATTCATTTTCCATGGAGGTAAGTAGAAATGCTTCAAGATTTTTGTCCAGAGATATATTAAATATAAAGGAACAACATTAAAAACTCAACAAACCCATCACAACAGAAAATCATCTATTATCACTCAAAATCTTCAAACCCAATATCTATTCTAAAAACCGTAACCACAAATTATCTCCCTTTCATTATCAACACCAACAAATGAAAACCCTAACTTTCCCGATACTTTTATTTTTCACTTAACTATACCTTTCTATTTTTCCTATAAATCCTTTGTTGTTGTTAACAACGAAGGAGTTAGAAACTCAAAACTTGCACACACAAAAACCATAAATATTAAAGCAATAGTAAAACCACAAATAAATATAAAGAACACCAAAAAGATTGAAAACATATGCATAAAAATGTTCATAAAATCGAAAAACAAGTAATAGGTTGTGGAAAACAAAGAACACTCATAATAACAACAGAAAACCAAACCTTGAACACTAAATACATAACAAACCTACATCATTGTCAATGAAAATCATTTCGAAATGCATTTTTGTGTTGGAGACAACCTTCCATTTGTGATGGACTTTAATCGCGATCTTCCATAATTCTTTCTAGTCGTTGATGTCCTTCACCATCTCAAAAGGTCTGATCACGATGAATGAAGATAGTAGTGATGGAGTATAAACTGAAATAAAGAATAGATGGAAGAAAGAGTATTTTGATTTTGAACTGAAGAAGGATGTGTTAGGACAAAATAATAGGGTTAGGATGCAGACGGTCATAGGATGCATCATTTTGCAAAATGATAAGGCGAAATTAAAAAGTGAGATATTGAAAGGATTTGGTAAAAGTGGAAGAAGTTGTGAGAGATATAACGAAAAATGAGGAAAAGACGAGTCAAGTTTGTTTGGACAACAAAAGCCCATAAATTGAAGACCTGGAGCCAAAAGAAAGAAGGGTAGGATCGAAAATTCTGGAACATACGTTTTTCTTATATGGTAAATGATATTCTTACACTACAACATACACCTATTTAACTGTTCACCAATACTGTAAACAATGAAATATTATAATTTTAATAGATAAAAATTTATTTATTTATTATTTCTTTTTTTCTTTTTTTCTTTTATTTTTATATTAAAGGATACTGATATAAAATTGTGTGATTAATCAACTTCATAACTTTATTAACCAATATTTTACATTTTATTAATTAATTTTATTTACCGTTAAAATTTTATTTTTAATATCTGAACGTTTATTAACCAAATTCATAACTTTATTAACCAATATTTTCCTTTTCATTAACCAATTTTGTTTTATTATTAAAAATTATTTTTAATATCTGGATGTTTATTAACCAACTTCATCACTTCATTAATCAATTTTTTACATTTCATTAATCAACTTTGTTTCACTACTTAAAGTCAATGTTTACAATATTGTTCACGAACACTATTCATGACACTGTTCACGCAATCTTCACATACTATTCATGCCAATATTCATAAATGTATTTTTTTAATTAAAAAAATATTGTTCACTGTATAAATATAAGGGTTAATAACCATTTTGCCCCCTGCCATATAGGCGCTTTTCGAAAAAACTCCATATAAAAAAAAACTTGCAAAAAAAACCCTAACATTTGAAGATTCTCTCAATTTTGACTTTCATCACACTCAGTCACCAAAAACCTGCCATTTTGACCCCTGCCATTTTGGCAGCATTTTTATTTTGACCCCTGCCATTTTGACAGCGTTTTCATTTTGACCCCTGCCATTTTGGCAGCGTTTTATTTTGACCCCTGCCATTTTGGCATTTTTGGTGACTGGATGTGATGAAGGTCAAAACTGAGAGAATCTTCAAATGTTAGAGTTTTTTTTGCAAGTTTTTTTTTTACAGGGGGTTTTTCGAAAAGCGCCTATATGGCAGGGGGCAAAATGACTATTAACCCTAAATATATTAAACAATGTATATGATGTAAGTATTTGATATACAAACGGGTGTAACAATAGCAATATATTTTTATTTAGTACTCTATATTATGAACTCATCCTATCCATTACCAAACAGTGAACTATACAGTACTAAAACAACATTATTATAAAACAACAAAAGATGTACTTATCACGTACAGTACACATAGGAGATCATCTTTAAAAAAAGAAAAAATGTTAGTACTTTGAAACAAGAACGGTCAATGTTACATGAATATCCATCCCAAGTTATGTATCACCCTACTCAATCAAAATCACAATAATTAGTCAACATGATTAACAATGAACAATGCATCCAATTTTCCTATCTTTGGTAACTATAGTTATCAATCATACAAGAACTTGATCAATTTTTTAAGTGCGTGTTCAATCAATAAAATATGGGTTTATAACCATTGATTGTGGATAAACAACAAGTAACTACATAGACACAACCACATGGATTAAATGGATTTCGTTTCTGAGATCGTAAAAAATAGAGAGATAGTAAAAGTTTAAAACCCTAATGGGAACAATTTTCAGTATGAGAAACGCAAAAATAATCTATGTGATAATAACAATACACTTAAGTTTCATATCATCCTGGTTTTTATGACAAACTTTTCATTCACATATAAGATAATCTATATGCTAATAACAATACACTTAATCCTAGCATGAACAACATGGGAGAAGAAACCTAAAGTTTCAAACAATTAACATCAAATGTTAGTAGCAACAATTAGTGAATACCTTTATTGAAGATCCACAAAGGAGATGAACTCCAAAAAAGCATACTAGCATATAAACCCAAAGTTTGTGTGTGATAAGTATAGTGCTAACAAATTTTTACATGTACAAAAGAAACTTGTTGCCACAAGAAATGTAGAATCTTGATATAAACAATGCAGTTCACTTAACAATGATGTTAACAATGCACAACACATCAAACTCAACTTACCATGTTCTCTACATCGAATACATTTGAATGATCATGTTAAACATACAATCCGAATTCAATTGAAGTGTGTTCATTATGCAGTTCAGTTTGATAACTGTTGATATTTGTACAGTTTGATAACTGTTGATATTTGTATATAGAATAGTCCCATATCGACTATATCATGTAATTAGTTGTAATCTATCTCTCTCTCTCTCTCTCTCTATATATATATATATATATATATATATATATATATATATATATATATAAAATAATGTATCGTAGTGCTTTTCAAAACACACAATTTATTCAAATGTCTCTTAGTCTCTTGCATTTCAACATGGTATCTAGAGCCTACTAAGAGACAATCCTTCACCGTGCTTTACCCGGTTGACCCACTGTCTTCTGGTGAAAAACCTTTGGGAAATCCTGTCATAACTCTGATTTGCCTTCCATACATTGCCGTGACTTATTCAGACATCAATTTTTAAAAATTCTCTGGTCATAACCGCCTTCTTCCGCCGTTGCTATTGTTCCCGGCGACCTTCCAACAAACTTAACCTACCGGCAGAAGTGTCTCTTCCGATCCGGTTGTTCCCCACTTTTTCACCGGCAGAACCTAAGAAATCCTTTGATTAACCTCCGAACATCGTCATCTAAATCATTTGTCATAACCTAAGAAATCCTTACTAGTTCATTTGCCTTATTACTATCCATAGGTTAACCTCACTCATCATTACAAGATTTTAATCATTTAATACATACACACAAAAAACACAAACAAAAATTCATAATATAGTCCATAGAATACATAAAGCACACATGATAATATAACATGTTGTAATAACTATAGGCAAATCTATCACACAACCCGCATAATCTAACTTATTCCACTTTCACACCACATAGTAAGCATTTGTCCGATCATCCTATGATGGGGTTAACCGGACTCAAAGTAAATTATATAGTGAAATAACTCATAGAGACCTCTCTGTATATTAAGTCATCTACGTTAGCTTCCTAATGCATCCGTTCTCACCTCATTTCGAGTTATGAAACTCATTTACCAACCATTTTAACCTAATCAAGATTCCAGGTTAAAACACATTTAATCTCATGTAATCCGATCGATTAATATTTATCTAATACATACATATTATGGTAAAAGTTATAGGACTCTTAAGATGGCTTAAAATCTTTAAAATACATGGTTTTTTTTGGGAAAAACAAGGGATACAGTTGATTGCTTAAGGAGTGCAATCGATTGCAGCAACTTCATGAACTTTCTGTTTGCGGATTTGGTTGAATTAATCGATTATCATGGGTGTGCAATAGATTGCAGCACCTGTTTTTGGCAATTTTTCTCAAATTTCAGCATGTGCAATCAAATTTAATTAATTAAACTAATTATATTGTTCAATCATCCAACATATCATTCTCATGCACTCACCTTTGCCAATTTTCGCTCACTTAGACTTATATGTATTCTCATTTGCTTATTTGTTTAAATATTAAATTGAATGAATAATTATAATGGTGATAAATATATTTTCTTTATTAAAAACCCTTGGTCCAATGCCAAGTGGGATTTTCAAAAAAACTTGGTCCAACGCCAAATGACCTTTCTCAATCTCGATTAATTTCACATCAACTCAAATTCAAATTTTTTCATTAATCAACGTAACTTTAAAACTTTCATTTCATAACTAAACCTCAGATGAAAAGAGGATGGGAGGCGCACGCTTTACTGCTCCTCGAATAAGTGATTGATTGGCACGCACCATATTGCTTGAACTTTCATCTTCCGATTAAAATACTCTAATTAAACTTGGATAAATGAATGGGGGGCACACACCTCGATATTCCTCGAATAAGCAAGTGGGAGGCGCTTACCTCGCTGCTGCGAATATCCGTCTTTCACAAATAATTTTCAAAATATCAAATTGGACGAAAATGGAATGGGAGGCGCAAGCCTTACTTCTCCTCTAATAAGCGAATGATTGGCGCACATCATATTGCTTGAGCTTTCGTCTTCCTTCTTAAAATAACCCAAACACATCAAACATTTTTCTCACCCTCGTGCGATCAAAAACCTTTTTACAAAAGAACATTGTTTAGTTCGTTCTAACGCGAATACAAATAAACTTTTAAGACTCTCCCACGTGCATATAAGCCGACATTTAACCGTTAGAGCGTGATCTAAACACTTGTTCAATAAAACAAACCAACCCATACATGGTAGTTTTCTACAGCGAACTACGAAGCTTTGAGTTACTCATTGTATCTGAGGATATGTAGGAGCGAGACCTGCAATCTCGTCACGCACCCTAATAAAAACATTTTTGCGACCCCTTTTTCTTTTCCTTTTCAATCTTTTATCACTCGAAGAAAATTATTGACATAAGAGAACATTCAATCACAAGTTTAACTAAAAGATTCCCGTTAAGTGCAACAGACGTGAGAGGTGTTAATACCTTCCCCTTGCGTAATCAACTCCCGAACCCAAATATGGTTGCAATGACCATCTTCTATTTCTTTTTAGGGTTTTATCGATATTTTCCCTGTCATTCTTTGGAATAAATAAAGTTTGGTGGCAACTTTGTTCAAAACGATTTCCACGAGCGCGCGAAGGATCGTATTTTTCGAGATGCCACAGCTGGCAACTCTGTTTGAGACACATGTTCTAAGCTAGAGATAGTCAAGCCTAATTTAGTTCAATACTGCGATGAATGTTAATATTGTTTATTTATTTTCTTCCACCTTTTTCTCATTATATTATTGTATTATTTATGCTTTATGTCATTTGGTTTCTCTGATACTATGATGGGTGAATTATGTGTTTGATACATTTTGTGAGATAAGCTCCGTACTCGAGCTTTGAGGAAAAACCTTAGAATCAAAATTTGTGTAGTATTGAATTGAGGGGTATACACCTCGTTGGAACAATACTAAAATTCTGGTTAAGCAGATCACGAAGATGTCAGACAGGATGTCGTGACACTCGATCTCTGCTTCTCACAAGGATCTAAGGAAGAACAAAAGTAAACAACAGAAAGTAAACAACACCAGAATTGTTAACCTAGTTCGGTGAACAATAACACCTACGTCTGGGGGCTACCAAGCCAAGAATGAAATCACTATGTAGAACTGGTTCTAAGCTAAACTCCATTGTTTACAGCTTATCACTTAGAAACTTCCCTTCCTAGATTTCTACCTAAGACTCTCCTAGTTATGAGACCCTTCTCAATTCCCTTTCAATCACAGCAGTGACTGAAAATATTACAACTCAATAAGAACGTCCTTCTCAAGTATTCACACAATACACGAGAGGCTCACAAGTACAAACCCTAGTACTTCTAAACAGATGCAACAACCAACCTCAAACTAAGTTAATTCTAACCTATTTATATTGCAAACCACAACTGGACTTGGGCTTCTAAAACGCAACAGAAATCTTCCTCAGAATTAGCGACCTAATTCTTTCTTCAATCCCAAGTTACCAAAAATGTCTCCTTCAAAAGGAAACCGCACAATCATTTAGAATCAGAATATCTGATTCCACAATCTCAGATGCCACCTGGAATCCTAGTCATATTCCAATCACACCTGTTATCAAAAACAGTTAGTTTAAAACTGTAACAGACAAAGATGTCGAATCCTCCTGATAGGACATCTTGTCAAACATCTCAGCCTGCAGTTAGTCTAACATGTTAGGACATCTTGTCCAACATCTTTGTGCTAAGTAAGTTTTACCAAAATTAATGCCAACCTCAAAAGCAGGGACTCAACAATCTCCCCCTTTGGCAGATTTTGGCTAAAACTAACTTCCATTAACCTGCAGAAACATATCAGGGAGCCCACTATCAGAGCAGCAGCAGAATTAAAACATGTCTCCCCCTCAATCAGCTCAGATCTACTCCCCCTCAGTAGTTAGTAGATCATCAGCAGTCAACAGTGGTTAGTGATGTTAGTAATTCTCCCCCTTTTTAACCACAATATGACAAAGGTAGAAAGACTAACCCAAATACCAATAAACCAGTTCAAAGTAAAAGTTTACACACCCAATAGAAAAAAAATATCTTGAGCATTCACCCCTTACACAACCAACAAGAAAGAAAAAAAAAACAAAGCAAAAATAAGAGAGAATACTGAAAAATCCTCTCACTATGGTGAGAATACATATTCAGGGACCAGAATATTATTCCCACCCCAACCATTAGAAAGTTATGCCTCATCAGAAAGGCAAACTCCAAGCTTGCCTCTCAATGTCTCAAATTAATTTGCATCTAGAGCTTTAGTGAAGATGTCAGCTAATTGATTTTCTGTGGCCACATGTTCCAGAGTGATGACTTTATCTTCCACCAGATCTCGAATGAAGTGATGCCTGATGTCAATATGTTTAGTTCGGTTGTGGTTGATGGGATTCTTAGAAATATTTATAACACTTAAGTTGTCACAGAAGAGTGTCATAACATCTTGTGGGACATTGTATTCAGTCAGCATTTGTTTCATCCACATCATTTGAGAGCAGCTACTTCCCGCAGCAATGTACTCAACTTCAACTGTGGACAGTGAAACACAATTTTACTTTTTGCTAAACTAGGAAATTAGTTGTTTCCTAAGAAGAAGCATCCCCCTGAGGTACTTTTTCTATCATCTGCATTCCCAGCCCAGTCAGCATCACAGTATCCTATTAATACAGAGTTAGAGCTGTGTATGTAAAGTACACCATAATTGTATGTCCCATTCACATACTTCAGAATCCTCTTAACTTGATTAATATGACTTGCTTTGGGTTCAGCCTGATACCTTGCACAGACTCCTACAGAGAACGTTATATCAGGTCTACTGGCTGTAAGGTATAGGAGACTTCCATTCATGCTTCTATAGAGACTTTGATCAATGCTTACACCATTCTCATCTCTTGTCAATTTCAAGTGTGTAGGGGCAGAAGCCCCTTGTGTTTTGCATTTTCAAAGCCAAACT
Organism: Lathyrus tuberosus; assembly: GCA_022829125.1. NCBI lineage: Eukaryota > Viridiplantae > Streptophyta > Magnoliopsida > Fabales > Fabaceae > Lathyrus > Lathyrus tuberosus. The sequence goes on along the minus strand of JALAZF010000799.1, from coordinate 1,239,220 downwards.
TCTTGACAATATTCTTGGCATATTTCCCTTGACAGAGAAAAATGGAGTCTTCCATTTGTTTGACTTGGAGACCAAGAAAGTAGGTTAATTCTCCGACTAAACTCATTTCAAACTCTGACTGCATTTGCTTAACAAAATGTTGGACCATTTCATCCGACATTCCACCAAAAACAATGTCATCAACGTAGATTTAAGCTATCATAAGGTTACCTTCCTTTTCTCTGATGAAGAGAGTTTTATCAATTCCTCCTTTTCTGTAGCCATTTGTAACAAGGAACTCAGTCATCCTTTCATACCAGGCCCTTGGTGCTTGTTTCAACCCGTATAAGGCTTTCTTCAGCTTGTAAACATGATCTAGAAATGTTGGATTAACAAAGCCTTTGGGTTGTTCCACATAGACCTCTTCGCTGAGATATCCATTCAAAAAGGCACTTTTAACATCCATTTGAAAGATTTTGAACTTCAGAAGACAAGCTATTCCAAGGAGCAGTCGTACAGATCCTTAAGGCCTGGGTACCAGATCCCAAACATCACGTCTCTTGAACTGCTCAAGCTCTTCTTGCATTGTATTAATCCAAAATTCATCTGTAAAAGCTTCCTTAACATTCTTTGGTTCCATTTTTAACACAAAGCAGGCGCTTGCCACCACATCACGTGATCTAGTCATCCTACCCCTATTTGGATCCCCTATTATGAGTTCCTTTGGATGATCCTTCTGTATTCTGATGGAAGGTCCTTTGTCAACTCTCTCAGACACAGTAGACTCATGATTGTCATTGTTGGGTACTGCAATATCGTCAGAGTCGTCTTGAGGTGTTTCAACATCTTCTATGACATCTTCCTCCTCCATTGGGAAGAATGCTCCAATGTCATTTGTAGCTTCAACCTCCATAGGAGAGTCATCAACCACAACATTTATGGATTCCAATACAACTTGAGTTCTTGTATTGTAGACACGGTATGCTCTGCTATTTGTGGAGTAACCTAGGAAGATTCCTTCCTCACTCTTGGGATCCATCTTTCTCCTCTGCTCACGGTCTGCCAGAATGTAGCATTTGCTTCCGAAGACATGGAAATATTTCACTGTTGGTTTTCTACCATTCCATAAATCATACAAGGTTGCAGAAGTTCCCGACCTGATGGTTACCCTGTTTAGAATGTAGCAAGCTGTGTTCATTGCTTCAGCCCAAAAAGGATACGGAAGTTTCTTTGCATGGAGCATGACCCTTGCACACTCTTGAATAGTTCTATTTTTTCTTTCAACCACACCATTATGTTGAGGAGTGATGGGTGAAGAAAACTCTTGACTAATTCCTTCTGAGGAGCAGAACTCATCAAATTTACTATTTTCAAATTCCCTCCCATGATCACTTCTGATTCTGATTATACCACAATCCTTCTCTCTTTGAAGTCTCTGGCACAATCCCTTAAAACTTCAAACACCTCTGATTTCTCCTTGATAAAGTGCACCCAAGTGTATCTAGAAAAATCATCAACAACTACATAGGCATACCTTTTTCCTCCAAGACTTTCAACTTGCATAGGTCTCATTAAATCCACATGAAGAAGCTCTAAGTTCCTTGATGTGGTTTGTTGTTGAAGCCTTTTGTGTGACATTCTAGTTTGTTTCCCAATCTGGCATTCTCCACATACCTTTCCCTCATCTATCTTAAGATTTGGAATTCCTCTGACAGCTTCCTTGGATATGACTTCTTTCATTCCTTTTAAGTGCAAATGCCCGAGTTTCTGATGCCACAGCTTTACTTCATCCTCCCTAGACACTAAACAGGTGGAGGGACTCTGAGTTTCGTGAGGAGCCCACAAATAGCAGTTATCCTTGGATCTGGCACCTTTCATAATGAGTTCTTCTTTATCATTTGTAACCAGGCACTCAGATTCAAAGAAGTTTACCTTAAGACCTTGGTCACACAGTTGGCTGATGCTTATTAGATTAGCATCCAATCCCTTAACATACAAAACTTTATCAAGACAGGGCTGACCTTCATACTTCAGTTTGCCAACACCTTTGATTTCTCCTTTTGAGCCATCTCCAAAGGTGACATGACCAGTGGGATGAGGTTTAATGTCAGCCAAGAACTTCTTCACACCAGTCATGTGTCTGGAGCACCCACTGTCAAAGTACCAGTCTTCTTTGGCTGAGGCTCTAAGAGAGGTATGTGAAATGAAGGCTACAGTTTGACCCTTAGGTATCCATTTCTTCTTCCCTTTCGGAGTCTTCCTTCTTCTTCTTCTGGATTGTTTTGAAGATTTAGGATATCCATTCAACTTGTAGCAGTGAGCCTGTATATGACCAAACTTCCCGCAGTAGTAATACTGTTTGTCATGTTTTTGTTTTCTTGGAGAGTTGTTCTGAGGCCTTTCATGATGTTGAGACATCCTTCTTGACATTACTTGGGCTGAGTTCCCTCCAGTCCTATGTCCTTTGATCTCAACTTGATCACTATAGCCCAGAACTTTTCCACTTCCGACATTTCTTCCTGACATAAGGATTTCATCTAGCATGTTTGAACCATTATTCATCATCCTTATATACTTGGTCAGGTTCTTGAGTTTGGAGTTTAACCACTCCACTTTATCCTCCAATTTTGAGATCGTTTCCAGATGGTTCCGTCTTTCATCACACAGCTGTGAGATAAGATTCTACTGATCTTGTCCTAGTTAAAACAGTTCATCCAAGCCATTAGAATTGAGCGATACATTATCTGACTCCTTGACAGAATCATATACTTCAGTCATTGCAGACACCTTCTTAGTAGTCTCTCCATCGCTTGAGGAGTCATCCTCTGACCATGAAGTGGACAAACCTTTCTTCTCCTTCTTGTGGTATGTGGACATTCACCTCTTGTGTGTCCAAAACCCCCACACTCAAAGCACTAAACTCCCATCCCTCGGTTGAGTTTCTTGTCATAGCTAGGTCTTCTCCCAAAGTGTCTTGATCTGTAGATGTCAAAAGTCTGAGCCTTGACATTTATCTTAGACTTCTCATCCAATTCCTTTGCCAGTTGATGATACTGTTTTTCCAAGAACCCTACAGCTTTGGACAAATCCTCTTTGGTGTCTCCCTCTTCTTAGTTGGTCACCAAAGCAATACTTTTCTTCTTTTCCTCATTTTCACTAATTGCCATCTCAAAGGTTTGGAGTGATCCCATAAGCTCATCTACCTTCATGGTATTAATGTCCTGAGCTTCTTCAATAGTCGTCACTTTCATATCAAACCTCTTGGGTAGAGACCTCAGAATCTTCCTGACTAACTTGGCTTCAGGAATTTTCTCTCCAAGATCACTAGATGTGTTGGCAATATCAACAATATTCATATGAAAGTCATGTATACTTTCATCTTCTCTCATCCTCAGGTTCTCAAATTTAGTAGTGAGAAGTTGAAGCCTTGAGGATTTAACACGAGAGGTCCCTTCATGCGCAGTCTTCAGGATTTCCCACGCATCCTTTGCAATAATACAATTCTTTATGAGTCTGAAGATGTTCTTGTTCACCCTATTGAACAAGGCATTCAAGGCTTTAGAGTTTCTTGAGCAAACTTATCATCTTCATCGTCCCAATCTTCTTCAGGTTTTGCTCCTCAGTGAGCTTCCCAGCTTTGTCTTTGATCTTTGGTAGATCCCACCCCTTGACCACAGACTTCCAAGCCTTTCCATCCATAGACTTGATAAACGGCACCATGCGAACTTTCCAATAATCATAATTAGAACCATCAAGTATTGGTGGTCTATTTAGTATTCCTCCTTCTTTATCCATCATACCAGAAAGTATCGTCCCTGAATCTCACCCAGATACAGAGCAGGATGCTTGCTCTGATACCAATTGAAATTCTGGTTAAGCAGATCATGAAGATGTCAGACAGGATGTCGTGACACTCGATCTCTGCTTCTCACAAGGATCTAAGGAAGAACAAAAGTAAACAGCAGAAAGTAAACAACACCAGAATTATTAACCTAGTTCAGTGAACAATAACACCTACGTTTGGGGGCTACCAAGCCAGGAATGAAATTACTATGTAGAATTGGTTCTAAGCTAAACTCCAACGTTTACAACTTATCACCTAGAAACTACCCTTCCTAGATTTCTATCTAAGACTTTCCTAGGTATGAGGCCCTTCTCAATTCCCTTTCAATCACAGCAGTGACTGAAAATATTACAACTCAATTAGAACGTCCTTCTCAAGTATTCACACAATACACGAGAGGCTCACAAGTACAAACCCTAGTACTTCTAAACAGCTGCAACAACCAACCTCAAACTAGGTTAATTCTAACCTATTTATATTGCAAACCACAGCTGGACTTGGGCTTCTAAAATGCGCAGAAATCTTCCTCAGAATTAGCGACCTAATTCTTTCTTCAATCCCAAGTTACCAAAAATGTCTCCTTCACAAGGAAACCGCACAATTATTTAGAATTATAATCTCTGATTCCACAATCTCAGATGCCACCTGGAATCCTAGTCATATTCCAATCACACCTGTTATAAAAAACAATTAGTTTAAAACTGTAACAGACAAAGATGTCGAATCCTCCTGATAGAACATCTTCTCAAACATCTCAACCTGCAGTTAGTCTAACATGTTAGGACATCTTGTCTAACATCTTTGTGCTAAGTTAGTTTTACCAAAATTAATGCTAACCTCAAAAGCAGGGACTCAACAAATACAAATTGACTCCACCTAGAGTAGATCTGTTTGAAATTTTCATCACGATGTGGCCAACCCACTATTGCAAGGAAATTTTGTACATGATCTGTGACTCTAGGAACCTCGCCTTAACTAGAAGCTTGTCACTAGGGGCGGTGATTGTGTAGTATTGAACCGAAGGGTCTACACCTCGTTGGAACAATACGAAGATCCCACCTAAAGTAGATCTATTTGTAATTTTCATCACGATGTGGCTAGCCCACTATTGCGAGGAAATTTTGAACATGATCTGTGACTCTCAGAACCTTGTATAAAACCAAAACCTGTTTTCAGGATTGGTGATTCTGTAGTATTAAACCGAGGAGTCTACACCTCAAATGAACAGTATGAAAATCCCACTTAAAGTAGATCGATTCAAAATTTTCATCATGGTGTGGCTAGCCCACTATTATGATGAAATTTTGAACATGATTTGTGACTCTAGGTTCTTTCTTTGAAAATGTAACCTTAGAGCCATCCTTTTTGTGTGGGGGTAGAGAACGTAAATCCATCGTAGGAGAAATACCAATTGACTTGTGTGAAACTTAGATCTCTATCATTGCATAACATCATATTGCATTTATCATTTGCATAACAAAATCATTTACACACTTTTACTTTTAGGGAATCTTGAATATTTGCAGTTGTTAAGTGTTCAAAAGCAAATGGAGGTTGTAAAGAGGAAAATCTTCTAAATCAAAGCCAAAGTACCATATGTGAAGGATCTTATAACATTCAGAGATGGGCAGACTAATATCTATCGAGATGCATTCACTCTGAAGTATGGGAAGATCCTAGACATGTTGTTTGTGCCTGTGCAAAAGGAAGATATTACTCCAGTAGCTTAATTTTATGTTCCACCTCTCAGAAGCTTCCTTTTCTAAGACTTCCAGATAACTCAAACTTTGGAGGAGTTTAGGAGGATCTTGGACTCTCCTAAGAAAAAAAGGGACCGTATAAGAGAATGGGTCAATTTCCAAAGCCCAAGGATTTTGCTGAAGTTTTGGACATCCCGGTTGCTAACTTAACTCTTAATATCAAGACTTGGGGGGGGGGGGGGGGGGGGGGAGTGCAATGGATTCCTAAAGAGTACTTAGAGAAGAAAGCTCAGGGTTTTGCTAGTGCCCAAATATGGGAAGCCCTATGACACCATTATTGCTTTACTAGTCTTTGGACTAGTATTGCTCCCTAATGTGGTATACTTGGTGGACATGGAAACTATTAATGTGTTTTGAGCTATCAATGTCAAGGATGAAGACCCTGTGCCCACACTTCTGGCATATGTATATCATACCTTACACTTGCGCTATAAGAAGAAGAAAGGATTGATGTTATGTTATGTTTCTCTCCTTTATCAGTGTCTCCTTTCCCATATGTTTAAAGATATGTTTATGATAAGAAGATGAGTGGGTATGATTGGTCCCAAAGCTTGGTAGGACTCATAGACAAGGCTATTCTTTAGTACCCTCAAAGACTTAACTTGGGGAATGTGATTACCGGTTGTGGGTATTTCATGAATGTGCCACTCATAGGCTAAAAGGGTTGCATCAATTATGATCTAGCCCTAGCAATGAGACAATTGGGGTACCCTATACTATACAAGCCTGACGACCAGTTGTTGGAAGGTTTTCTGATCCATGGTAAAGAAGATCCCTCTATGTTGAAGAGAATTATCCGAGCTTGGGAAGATGTTCACCTAAGAGTAAAATACAAAGGAAAAGGCATCCTAGTGGCTAGGGAACGTTATTATCATTGGGTCACCAAAAGAAGTCAAGACAGCAAGTTTCCCTTCATTCTTGATCCTCCTACTCAGCCTTCACTACCAGAGCATGTTCCTATTTCCCTTGAGGAAGTGGAAGAACTCAGAGCAACTATAGTAAAGCTTACTAAGTAAAATGAAGAATTACACCAAAGACTATACATTATTGCTTCAGAAAAGAAGAAACTTAAATTCAGCCTTGGCAAAAGAGACTAAGAACTTAATGAGAGTCAAGGGACCGCCTCCCAAGAAAGGGGAAAGAGACAAAAGGTTAAGGAATGCTTAGACACAATGGGCCTTGAACTTGATGAAAAGAACAAAGAGCTCTGAAGAGCCATCAAAGAAAACATGGACTTACAAGCCTGGTGGGATCGAGCATCAAAAGAAAGGAAGATAATGAGGGAAGCCTTTGAATCTAAAATTAAAAATCTCTTAAGGCAACTTCAAGGAGCCCAAGCTCACATCATGTAAGAAACTCAATGGCGAGAGGACATACCAAAATCCTCATGGACTTGACGAAGCTTTGGCAGTTCTCCATGAACATAGGTTCATTGCCCAACACTTAAGAAAGTCTAGGGAGGAATTAAAGGAGCATTGGGAATCCAAGTTTGAAGAGAAGGAAAAGGAGATAAAAAAAGAAGATGCAAGCACTTTCTACTCACATATAGAATCTGGAAAGTGAGTTTTGAATTCAAACTTGAATCATATCACCTCTAAAAGGGGAAAGGATCTTCCCCAGGAAGTCCAACATGTGAGGTGCTTTTGTATTTTGAGTGAAGTCAAAACTAGGATATGTCGCACCTCAAAAATTCATCGAAGACACGACCCTTCGCGCGAAAGGCGCGAAAAACGGTTCGACAAAGTTGCCACCGAACTTTATTTATCCCAAAAGAGGGAAAGGAAAATATCGAGAAAACCTTTAAGGAAGGGTAAGAACATGGTCGTCGCAACCACATTCTGGGTTCGGGAGTCGGTTACGTGAGGGGAAGGTACGCGCACCCCCTCACGTCCGTTGTACTCAACGAGAACCTCTTGATTCGAATCACGATACTCGTTAGCTAAGTTTGTTTGTTTTCTTCTCTAAAAATAAATGCAAAACGGTAAGATAAAAGGGAAAAGATGCTAAGGGGAAATGGGTGGTTTAAGGATAGGGTGCTCGGCAAGATCATCGCAACCTTGGGCCTATGTATGCTCATTCGGACGAGAATGAGGAATCAGAGCAATCGTAGTTCGTCTACGGGGTTTAATGGAAAAAGATGGTAGTGTGGACGTAAACGGGGAAAAAGAAAAAGTGTGCTCGCCAAGATCATCGCAATCTTGTGCCTACGTATCTTTACTCGGACGAGAATAAAGAATTAGAGCAGTCGTAGTTCATGGTACGCCCACGAAACAAGAGGGAGAGTTGGGTTGGTTTAGATGACGATTACTTGAAATTAAGAAAGATTCCTCGGGCCCAAGTAATCGGGAGAGTGATTCAAAGATTTGGCTCTCTCTCTTTTTCATCTATGGTGGTTGAATTTTAAAAGAGGCGTCAATTGCTCGCACACGAGTAAGGGAACTCGCACCCAAACAATTGAAGGAAGATCAAAGACTTGAACCCCCATTTTTCACCTTGAAAGAGTTTCGATAGTTGTTAGTCGTTTTAAGGTTTATTTGAAAATCCGCTTGAAGTTGGATCAAGGGTTTATTGTATGCGCTTGGTTATTTTGAAAAGGATTTGATTTAAATGAATAGGCGTCAATTGCTCACACACGAGTAAGAGAACTCGCACCCAAACAATCGAAGGAAGATCAAAGACTTGAACCCCCATTTTTCACCTTAAAAGAGAATTATGATAGTTGTTAATTGTTTTTGAAGTTTGATTATGAAAATCCGCTTGACGTTGGATCAAGGGTTTATTGTATGGAAAGAGTTTGATTTGAAAAAAGGATTTGGTAGGAGGTTGATTTGAAAACGGGTTCGACGACGAATCGAGGGTTAGTTTGAAAAGGTGTTTGTTTGAAAATGGCTCGACGACGAATCGAGGGTTTGGTTGAAAATGAGTTTGTTTGAAAATGGCTCGACGACGAATCGAGAATTAGTTTGAAAACGGGTTCGACGACGAATCGAGGGTTAGTTTGAAAATGGGTTTGTTTGAAAATGGCTCGACGACGAATCGAGAGTTTGGTTTGAAAATGGGTTGCCTATGCTAGTCCCTAGGGGTTCTCCTAGTAAACAAACCACAATCAAAGCAATAATAAATGTGTACATCGGAATGGGAGAGAGGTACATGTAAATTACAAGGGATGACATGAAATAAAGGGTCTCGTTGTAAGGTAGCCCAAGAGAAAGCCGTGTGTGTGCGAAGTGTCCTAAACTATGCCTTGAACCAAAGTTGCCAAGCAAATGATCATAACCAACAGTCCATTAATTATTGTTTTAGGGTTTCGATATTTGTTAATGTTTTTTTATTAAAGTATGAACAAATGAAAATGGTTAGATACACATGAATATGAATATGAACAATATGATAAAAGTAAGAATAATGTAATCGAGATAATATGAACAAGATATAATATTGACATAAAATTAAAGTTGGTCTCGTCTTAATCACGATTTAATCGATAAATTGATAATCGACGACTTTTGACTTTCATTGACCAAAAGTGAAAATAAAAGAACATAAATCGAAATATACATAAAAATCGGAAAACTAAGAAAAGTCTCATCTTTACTAAGATTTTAAATCGAAAAATCGATAATCTTTAGTATTTGATTTTTATTGACCCAAAAATGAATAAAAATAATGAGAAAATGACAAAAATGAAATTAAATCGAAAATGTATAGGAAAAAGAATAAATATCTCACCTTTATCGAGATTAAGTCAAGAAATCGACAAATCGTCGATGTTTGGTTTTCATTGACCCAAAATAAATGAATAAAAATAATGTAATGAAATAAATTGAAATAAAAAAAATAAATAGGCCTCATATAAATCAAGATTTTGAATTGATTTGAGAAAATCAACTTTAATCAAGATATTTTTTATATCATTGGCCCTAAATGAAATGAATATAAAATCGAAATAAATAACATGAAGTAAAAACTATCAAGATCTACTCAACAAATGATTTCTTTATTAACAAAAAGTTGAACAAAATTAAAGAAAAGAAATGGAACAAAAATTAAAGAAAAGAAGCTAGAACAGGGGGTGTGGCAAGAGGAAGATGGGTATAGAAATCCAGAGCCAACCGTGGGCTACAAGGCCCACCATCCTCACAAAAAAAATAGAAGGCTATTTTTTTTCAAAAAAAGGGGGGGGGGGGGGGGGGGGTGCGCATGAACAAATGGTGTAGAATCACCATGGGCTTCTTGGCCCATTCATCTACAAAATGGCACGGTTATATAAGAACAAAAGCTTCAGATTTTTCTTTTTATTTAAAACGACATAAACTTAAAAAAAAAACAAAACTGAAACACGGCCAAAATAAATCACGCTAGGTTTCGACATTTCTTGTCCAACGGCCATGGTTACACGACTCAACAAACATGCTCAGAAGTTTTTGCCTCATCATTGCGTCCTCACTATTTCTTCCAAACTACAACACTATCAGAGAAAGCGAGGCGAAATGACATGAATCTAAAACTTTCCCCAACCTTTCTCGCACGATGTCTGCTTTGTTCTAGATTCTCTTCAAATTTTAGGTTTGGTTTCGATTTTTGAATGGGTTCTGGGGGACATCCTACTTCAACTTCTTCTTCTACTCGCTTGGTTTTGATTTTAATTGATTCCTCTTTATCTCATCTTCTTTGTTCCGGGTTTAATTCGAGGGATTGGGTGTTGTTTTGAGGTTTATGGAGAAGTCGAATGAAGGTTTTGAGGGTGAAATTAAAGATTAGGGTTGAGGGATTTGAGTGAGGTTGTTATGAGGATGGTTTAGAGAAGATGAGGTTCTGTATGGCAGTAGTTAAGGGTTGTGAACAGAGGCGGTTGAAATAAAGTGTGGAGGTTGAGTGGTTGTTGGACTTTGTTTATTGAATCGTTGAAGAATCGATGAAGGTTGTTTGGAGGTTTGAAGGTTTGGGGTTTGTGATGTTGTGGAAAGAACCGATGGTGGTTGAACGGGCGTGTGTAATACCCCAAATTTTGACCACTAAAGATTCCCATCATTGTGAAAATCATCAGCACAATATGGATGCACCTTTATGCCTCATCAATCTCCTCAAGGGTTGTTGAGCATCCACTACAATCAAAATTAGGGTTTTAAACTCTTTTTGAGCCTTAGACAAAGGATCAATCAAGGAATGACTTGATCTTCAACTTGTCTAACCTCCCAATAATCCACAAAGGATCAAAAGGACTCCCACTTCAAGGATTAAGCACAAAGCTACTCCCTTCTAGGTGGATCAAGCCTCCAGATCGACAGTATCACCAAATTAGGGTTTTGGTCGACCAGGGCCTCCAGATGGGAAATTTCATCTGGGCACAAGCCAATGATCCAAAACATAACCTAATATACTTCATGGAACCTCATGAACCCAATCATCAAGTCAATTTTGCCTCAGGGGATGCATACATCAAAAATCAGGAATTAGGGTTTCTTGACCTAATTCACCCCTAAGTTGACTTTTGGGACAAATCATGAACCAAGACCTCAAGACATGATTTAAGGGTCTCTAATGAACCATATTCATCCATTTGGAACAATGGATTAATCCAAGAAGCTTGAGCAACAAGTCTCAATTTCATCTGCACCACAATTAGGGTTTCGCGAGAAAAGTCAACTGTAACTTTGACTTCTGACCAGGGCATGCTCCCAAACCCTAGGACATGATTCAATATACCCTATGACACCCATGGAACATGTCCATCAAGTTTTATTTAGGTCAAGGACATGATTTCCTGAAGAATTGCACAGTTTGGAATTCATCTGATAAAAAGTCAACTGTGCACAAAAGTCAACTTTGACTTTTTGAGATTTTTCACCAAAATCGATTTTTAACCCTAAAATGATGTTAATGTATGATTTGAATCATCATTAATCAATAAAAATCAAATAAAGTGAGATAACTTGTAAAAGGGGTAACCATAAAGCTTAGAAAAATTTCTAAGTTATGGAAAAAGTACCACTAATAGGCCAACTTTGGAGGACCATAACTCCTGAACCACAAGGCCATTTTTTTCCATACAAGGCTTGATTTGTAGGTCTCATTACCCTCTACAAAAGCTTCATACTGACCTATGTCCAAATTCCTCATGGATTTTGAGTTATGGAATGATCAAAATCAAGAAATCACACTTTGTTCCAACACTTAGTGAAAATTTCACTAAGTCAGATTTTGCTTCACTTTTTGCCAAATGTAGAGGGATTTTTCACGTGGATTCAAAAGAGATCAAAACCAAATATGTTCACACAATTGTTGTATCATGTAAGAGCTTTCCAAAATGGCGAAGAACATTACCAAATTCAACTTACACCATGAGATATGACATTGTCAAGTTGCCTTGCTGAAATCTGTCAAAGGCAAGGCAGATTTTGCATTTTGGCTCGATTTGCCAAAATCAGTCAAATTCAAATGCTCCTATCCACTTGGACACATCTGAGGATTTATTCTAAAGGGGACAATCACTGAGCCAAGCCTCCAAAGTCCATGGAACAAGAAATAGCATGTTGAACCTAGAATGGCCAAAATAGGGACAAGACTTCAAATTTGGATTGAAGCATTCAATGGAAGCATCAAGGTGGCATGGACTGAGCCATTCTCATCTGAAATCAGTCAAGACTTATCCAAGACCAAGGGGACCAAAGCTCTGTGCCCTAACCTCTAGTCAATGGCTAGAGAAGACTTGGATTTTCATTTGCCAACATTGGCCAAACCTACTCAGCAGTTGCCATTCACTATTCCTTGCAAAACAAACTTGCTCTACTATAAATAGAGCTCAATTGTGTTCAGTTTAAGTACACCAAAGCCATTAAATAGATGCTTTCCTCAAAATCTCATTCTTCACTCCAATTTTGCCTTCTAAGGCAAGTCACTATCGGGTTTTGAGTTTGAAAGCTTTTCCAACCAAACCAATCACTCACACACCTCACATACATCATATATAAGTGATCCAAAAACTCACATAACATCTGGAACACAGATTTCACAAAATCACCAGCTGGTTGCTCAAACTTTCAATCAAGTTGCAGCTGAGGTACCACAAATCGTTCCAGCCATTTTCCATCAACTCCAAGCATTCAAACACACTCCATAGGGTGTAGGGAAGCTGTTCAGATCATCACAACTCATCTGTAACACCTCCAACTCAGAAATCAATTTGCTCTTGCTGTCACGACTTAGAGGTAAGCCTAAGCTTGGTCATCTCTCAATCTATGCATATTTCCTCGCACAATAATTTGGCCATATGTTCATAATCATGCATGGAATGTTTTCCCTCAATTAATTGCATTGTTTGAATCATGTATCAAAAATCCTAGCCTTCATGCAGAAATTAGGGTTCTTGAGGTTTCTTCGTGATTTCATGTTTTATGTTTAATTTAAATGAAATTAAGTGTTATAAACATGATCGTGAGGTTGAGACGGGCATAATGATATGTGGATTACATGATATGATTATGTATTCGGTGAGATTGGATGGAAAACGCAAATCAGCCAAACCCAGAACACGCGCGTGTTCTTCAGCTTGTTCTTGGCGCCTTTTTTCCAAATTCAAATATTTGAATTTTGTGATTTTATTTAATTGATTCAAAAATTAATTTCTCTTTGAGTTTTAATGATTTTGACTTGATTCTTTTTTTAATAATTCACAAAAATGTTAAAATATTTTATTTTCCCCAAAAATCCCAAAAATATTATTTATTTTATATAATTGATATTTTTGCAAAGAATTAATGTTTTAATTGTTTTTAACATTTAAAATATTTTTTCCATCTTGATTTTACAACTTTTAATGCTTTCTAATTACTTTGTAGTTGAATACTAAATTTTTGAAGCATTAATCCAAGATCACAATTTGTTATCCATATGTTAAACAATTTTGATCATTTTAATTGAATTTTTATTTAATTAAATACATTTTTGAAAATGAATTAGGGTTTTGGATTAATTCAACCCTCGTAAACCATATTCAAAAACTCTTGGGCCTCTTGAGAGAGTGTAAGACCCAACCCCCTTTTTTGAAAAAACATTGTTGGGCCTCACTTATTGTATAAGTCCCGGTGTATTTCAAAAATCACGGCACGATCGTCGCCTTTTCAAAATAAAACTTTTTGGGCCTCTCCTCGAGCTATAAGACCCATTCAAAACCACTTTGGGCCTCTAATAGAGTGTAAGACCCAATCCTTTTTTGACCAAATCATTTTTGGGCCTCACTTATTGTGTAAGTCTCGATACCGTCAAAAAGTTCGACGCGATCATCATCCGTTGAAAAACAAACTTTTTGGGCCTCTCCTCGAGCTATAAGACCCATTCAAAACTTTTGGGCCTCTAATAGAGTGTAAGACCCAATCCCCCTTTTAACCAAAACATTTTGGGCCTCACTTATTGTATAAGTCCCTCTGCGTTAAAAGAAAACCTCGGCGCGATCGCCATTTTGAACGAAAAATCATTTGGGCCTACCCTCGTGTTATAAGCCCCACTCTTTTTCTTTAAAACTTTTTGGGCCTCTTGAGAGAATGTAAAACCCATCCCGTTGTACAGAAAACCTTTTTTGGGCCACAGTCACTTGTATAAGTCCCTCTATACAAATTCAACAGTGCAATCACTGATAAAACCCTGGGCCTCTCCTTGAGCTGTAAGCCCCAAAACTTTCTTTTTCAAAGCACTTTCTCCTTTGATTTTGAATATATTGTTGTTTTCAATCTTTCTTTGTTGAACAACTAACCAAACAGGATGGAAGCTCTACAACCGAGTAAGTGTATATAAGCTTTCATTTACTGCTTTCATATGTATATAACTGTATTGTGGGGCTACTCGCTGTAAGTCTCTTTTCACAAACTCATATATATATATATATATATATATATATATATATATATATATATATATATATATAATTGTATTGTGGGGCTGCTCACTGTAAGTCTCCTTTCATAAACTCATATCAACTGTGTAATAATAGTATAGATATTAGAGTTTCCCTGGCAACTACGTCTAGAACTAGGTGACGCCGTTTCGTTTATTCATAGAAATAGACACCTAGATCCCCAAATAGGATCACCAGATACAGTATTCTCTCAGGCTGTCCTCATTAGGAATCGTCAAGAAACTCTACTCCCAAAGATGAATGTATTCTCCGTGAATGGCATCTTTGAGTTTCTTCCAAATTCTCGGACTTTCCTGACTTTGATCTATTCTCGGTGAATAACATTGCCTTGAATTTCTCGGGGTTTGGGGACCCACGGGCTTCTTCAAAGCATCGGCCTCCTCTTGGGCATCGTACAAGGACCCGCAGGCTTCCTAAAAGCAACCCAACCTCCTCTTAGGCTTCGTATAATGATCTCTTCCTCCGGGAATGATAGTCTCCTCTTGGGCTTCATACAAGGACCGATCGGCCTCTTAAAAGCTTTCAGCCTCCTCTTGGGCTTCGTACAAATTGTCCCGACGACCTCCTACAGATATAGGAACAAAACTTAGTCATATTCATAGAACAGTCCTTTCAAAGAGTCTACTACTGTTTCTCAAAGCATAGTACAAAAGATAAAATTCTAGACATGGACAGTCTGTGTTCCTTGAGTCTCAAAGACATTCTCAAGTGACCCTTTCGTTAGATAGGAAGAAAACCCGTAGACTCGGACAGTCTCAATACCCTATGGATTTCCCCTTTCCTTAAAGAAACAGGAAATAACCTAGATCCTCGAACCAAATCCTCGAGTACAGTGTTACTCATATAAGAACTGGTTTTCTCTTTTAAAATCAGTATACTGGATCTGTCACTCAACTGAACAGTTACACTAGCCTCCTCTTGGGCTTTGTACAAATGATTCTCCGCAGCGGAACAAACCTTTTCGCCTCCATCTCGAGCTTCGTATGAGATACAATAGACTCCCTCGTTGAGTCAATCACCTTTTCGCCTCCATCTCGGGCTTCGTATGAGATACAAATTCCCCTAAGTAGGGTCAAACTCTTCTTCAGCCTCCATCTCGGGCTTCATACGAGCTATAAAGGACTCTCCAGCTGAGTCAAACCCTTTTAGCCTCTCTCTCGGGCTTTGTACGAGACACATATTAGCCTCCTCTTAGGCTTTGTATAAGAAAACCACTGGTTAATCCAATTAACCTTTTAGCATCAAATATGTGCCTCGTTCACAGTACACAAACATCAACAACTCCTTCCCTTTCATCTAATCGCTGTAAGCGACAAGCCTCTGGATCATCTACATCCATGCCACTGTCCTTCTTTTAGCATGAGAAATTCCTAAGGAAAGATGGCATTGTTTTACACTGAGTTAAAGTCTTCTCCTTCAGGTTAAAAAAACCCCTTCTTAGGAAATTATGGCATTGCTAGGATTCATATATCCCGGTTAAAGTAATTCTCCTTTACAAACAGACAAACCCCTCTTTAGAGATGACAAATTCTCTCTAAAGTCGAGACCTTTCAGCTTCACATCTTGGGCTTCGAACAAGATATAAACCACCTTTCGCTTCACGTCTTGGGCTTTGAACAAGACACCAAAACACCCATTTCCTCCCATAGACTAGGAGGAACTACGAACGCTCTGATTTCCCTGTTTCGGTAAACGGGAATACGTAGGCATAAGATCGAAAGAAAAGATCTTAGCGAGCACACTAAACAAAAACCCAAAATCCCATACTTTCACACATCAATCAAAAACGTCCGTCCTAAACATCTCTTCGAACAAAATAACCTGAGACAATCCCCAAATCTTTGTAGCATCTTTAAACCAACAGTTTTGACTGTTTAACCTCAGTATGCAAGCAGGGTTAGTTGGAGACATCTATTTCCCTTCCTTCATCAGCTTTAATAGGATAAAAAATGAATCGAGCTGTAGTAATACCAAAGAGCGATTGTACTTCGCAACCACGTCCAAAAATTGCTCGCTACAGAAAAATGGCGACTCTGCTGGGGATTCCGATTCGATCCGTGCATTGTTATCTCCTAGGTAGATCCTTCGCTGAGATGAGACTTTTTGACTTTATTAGGATCTTAGGTCAAAACCTTTACTTTGGAAAGAAACCACAGAATGGTGACTTCGCCGGGAAGCCATTTCTGTCAGGAACATAGGATTCATAGCTTTAAAAGTCTAGGACATAGGACAAATATATATACTGCTTTTCCTAATTGCTATACGTGTTTATTTTTCTGCTAATGGGAATGCGTGTGATGCCGCATGTGGAAAGATTGAGTATACACCTAGGAAAATCCCTTTAGTGGAAATGGTCGTCATGCGATGCCACCCTCTTCTGAGGACTCTTCAAAAAACATCACCTAGCACGGTTCCCGGCCCGCTGGTGTTTTCTTGACAAGAGTTGATGATGAAGAGAGACAAGTACAAAAGTCATTAGTAAACCTTTGGGATGGGTAGAGCCTTGACTTCATGACAACGACCATTTGATCCCATGCTTTTTCTATGTTTTTGTGTGCTGCATTTATACATTCATTTAAAAAACATTAAAACAAAAAAAATTTCTTCTCTTCTAGTCTCTCTGTTTTTCAAATTAAACTAAAACTGTGATTGCAAAACTAGAGGATCTGAGAGGTTTGGCGAGAATGATCACAAACCAAGAGGCCTTCAGAGCCAAGTACGGAGGTTTGCTACCTCTGCTAAGAGTTCATGTGATTGAGGGAATCATGGATGCGCTTCTTCAGTTTTACGATCCAGTCTATCACTGTTTCACATTCCCGGATTACCAGCTAGCACCAACACTAGAGGAGTACTCTCATCTGATCGATCTACACATTACTGATCGAGCTCCATTTTCTGGACTGGAAGAAATTCCAAAGGATCGGACTATTGCAAGAGTAATTCATCTGGATGAGTCAGAAGTCAAGACTCACATGACTATCAAGGGTGGCATACAAGGTTTGCCAGCCCAGTTCTTAACAAAGAAAGCTCTGTACTTTGCTAGTATAGGGAATGAGACTGCTTTCGAAAGCATCTTTGTTTTACTCACCTACGGATTATTTTTGTTGCCCAACATTAATAATTTCGTCGATATCAACGCTATCAAGGTTTTTCTCATTGGAAACACTATGCCGACTTTGCCCCCAGATGCGTATCATTCTGTACACTTAGGAAATTTGTACAGCAGAGGGGAGATCACATACTGTGTACCTCTACTTTACAAATGGTTTATCTCCCATTTGCCTAAGTCTGCTGCTTTCTGGGATCATAAGAGTGCCTTACGCTGGTAGCAGAAAATCATATCTCTCACCAACTCTGACATTGATTGGTGCAATAGGGTTTATGATGGAATGAGGATCATTGATCGTTGTGGAAACTTCCCCGACGTACCCCTCCTAGGAACTAAAGGGGGAATCAACTACCATCCGGTGTTGGTTCTTCGTCAATTTGGATACCCGATGAGGCTTGTTCCGCAGAACGCTCATCTGGAAATGTCATACCCCAAATTTTGACCACTAAGTTTCCCATCATTGTGCAAATCATCAGCACAATATGGATGTACCTTTATGCCTCATCAATCTCCTTAAGGGTTGTTGAGCATCCACTACAATCAGAATTAGGGTTTCTAGCCCTCTCAGAGCCTTAGACAAAGGATCAGTCAAGGAATGACTTGATCTTCAACTTGTCTAACCTCTCAAACATCCACAAAGGATCAAAAGGACTCCCACTTCAAGGATTAAGCACAAGGCTGCTCCCTTCTAGGTGGATCAAGTCGCAAGATCGCCAGTATCACCAAATTAGGGTTTTGATCGACCAGGGCCTCCAGATGGGAAATTTCATCTGGGCACAAGCCAAGGATCCAAAACATAACCTAATATAATCCATGGAACCTCATGGACCCATTCATCAAGTCAATTTTGCCTCATGGGATGCATACATCAAAAATCAGGAATTAGGGTTTCTTGACCTAATTCACCCCTAAGTTGACTTTTGGGACAAATCCTGAGCCAAGACCTCAAGAGAAGATTTGAGGGTCTCTAATGAACCATATTGATCCATTTGGGACAATGGATTAATCCAAGAAGTTTGGGCAACAAGTCTCAAGTTCATCTGCACCACAATTAGGGTTTCGCGAGAAAAGTCAACTGTAACTTTGACTTTTGACCTGGACATGCTCCCAAACCCTAATACATGATTAAATATACCCTATGACACCCATGGAACATGTCCATCAAGTTTGATTTAGGTCAAGGACATGATTTCCTGAAGAATTGCACAGTTTGGAATTCATCTGATAAAAGTCAACTGTGCACAAAAAGTCAACTTTGACTTTTTGAGATTTTTCACCAAAATTGATTTTTAACCCTAAAATGATGTTAATGTATGATTTGAATCATCATTCATCAAGAAAAATCAAAGAAAGTGGGATAACTTGTAAAAGGGGTAACCATAAAACTTAGAAATTTCTCTAAGTTATGAAAAAAGTACCACTAATGTACCAACTTTGGAGGATCATAACTCCTAAACCAAAAGGCCAATTTTTTCCATCCAAGGCTTGATTTGTAGCCCTCATTGTCCTCTACAAAAACTTCAACTACAAGTCATTCCAATTCATTATGGATTTTAAGCTATGAGTGAGCCAAAATGGCTGAAAATGTGAAAGTACACCATTTTCCAACACTTAGAAAAATCTGGGCAAGGCAGATTTTGTGTTGAAACACCAAAACTTGTGAGATCTTTCCACATAGTTGCAAGCTGAATCAAGTCCAAAGTTAAACATCAATATTGTTGCATATGTTGCTAAGAATTCAAAAAGCTTAACAGCATGAATTGATTCAACTTAAGCCATGAGAAATCCATGCCCAAAGTCATGCTGCTGCAAGCTATTTTGGAAAAATCAGTTTGCATGTTTGCTTATCTCACATGATTTTGAACCAAAGACTAAGGATCACTATGCCACCTGTGTTCAAACCAATCACAATGCAACTGATCCAACTGATAAATCTGAGTCAAAAAGCCAAGGAACCTTCCAACTTGAAATTCATCCACTTTGGCACATTTTTGCCTTGAATTCAAAGTGCATTAATGTGGAATAGTGCATTGTTAAGATTCTCACTCTCCTCAGTCAAGTTCTCTGATTAAACAACAATAAAAACATCTGAAGAATGTGATTTCAGTCAAGGCATAGCTGATCTATTTGGAGCAGCTGTTATGCCTAGTTCAAGAGGCATTTATGCCAAGCCAATCCAATTGGAGGTGGCCTGATCCAGCAGCCATTCACTATTCCTCCAAGACAAGAGTTGATCCCCTATAAATAGAGGTCCCAATGGATCATTCAACTCACACCAAAGCCAGTTACAGCACTGCTTTCTCTCATTCTTTCTTAAACCTCAAGTTTTCTCATTTTTGAGTAACCACTATCGGGTTTTGAGTTGCAGCCATAAGCAATCAATTCCAATTGCTCAAACACATAACATATGATGTATTTGAGGTGTCCAAACACTTAAACACTAACTATAACACCCCCAGCTCAAAATCATTCTTCAACCAAGCCGTTATGCTTCAATTTTGCAGGTGGAGGTCTCCAGCTTGATCCAGGGAGTTTCAAAGTGTTCCAAAGCTTGCAACACACTCCATAATATCCATTGAAGCTGTAGGGATCATCAATTCACGACTGGAACACCATCTGGGCAAAGTTCCATTTCAGCTTGCATCAAGGTGAGCTTCAAACTCAAACTCCATGATCCATGTATATTTCCTCGCATGATATTTTTGCCATTTGATTGCCATCATGTGTTGATTGTTTTCCCTCAAAAAATTGGATCATAGACCTCATAACCATGCCTGCACGATTGCTTTTGCAAATTAGGGTTCATCTGTGTTCATCATGATTATTTTACTCCACACTGAAAATGAATAAAATTGGGTATTGCCATCTTGTTCCTTGTGAAAAAACGCATGAGTTCGGTGTTTGAATCATGTCAAATGGTTGAGAGATGAGTGAGATAGGGTGCTTCATGCACGAGCTGGAGGAGGAAGATGGCCATGGCGCCATTTTCAGAAAATCCAACAAGTTCTCTATATATTTTTCCCTTGCCATATTATATTTGAATTGGCATTGCGCCCCAGCGGTTCATCAGCTGGTTTTGTGTGTATTGGCAAGCGAGAGGTCAGGGGTTCGAATCCCCCTCGCCCCAGACTTCTTTTTATCACTTGGTTATTTTGTTATTTTTCATATTATTATTTTTAATGATTTGAAAAATTAATAACTCCTTCAATTTTTATCATTTTTGATTGGTTCTTTTTGCAATAATTCACAAAAATGTTAAATTATTTGATTCTACCAAAAAATCCCAAAAATATTATTTATTTCACATAATTGATATTTTTATAAAGAATTAATGTTTTAATTATTTTTAACATTTAAAATATTATTTCCACCTTGATTTTGCAACTTTTAATGCTTTCTAATTGTTTTGTAGGTCAATACTTAATTTTTGAAGCATTAATCCAAGATCACAATTTGTTTCCCATGTGTTAAACAATTTTGATCAATTTAATTGAATTTTTATTCAATTAAAACACATTTTGGAAATAAATTAGGGTTTTGGATTAATTCAACCCTCATAAATCATTTTCAAAACACTCTGGCCTCTAATAGAGTGTAAGACCCAATCTTTTTTTTGACCAAATCATTTTTGGGCCTCACTTATTGTATAAGTCCCGATACCGTCAAAAACAAACGGTGCGATCGTCGCCTTTTTAAAAAATCATCTGGGCCTCTCCTTGAGCTATAAGACCCATTTCTTTTTCTTTAACACTTTTGGGCCTCTAATAGAGTGTAAGACCCAACCCTTTGTAAATACAACCTATTTTTGGGCCTCACTTATTGTATAAGTCCCGTTGTATTTCAAAAAGTTCGACGCGGTCATCATCCGTTGAAAAACCATCTGGGCCTCTCCTTGAGCTATAAGACCCATTCAAAACTTTTGGGCCTCTATTAGAGTGTAAGACCCAACCCCCTTTTAACCAAAACTTTTTGGGCCTCACTTATTGTATAAGTCCCTCTGCGTTAAAAGAAAACCTCGGCGCGATCGCCATTTTAAACGAAAAGTCAACTGGGCATACCCTCGTGTTATAAGCCCCACTCTTTTTCTTTTAAACCTTTTGGGCCTCTTGAGAGAGTGTAAGACCCATCCCTTTGAACAGAAAACAATTTTTGGGCCACAGTCACTTGTATAAAACCCTATGTACAAATTCAACAGTGCAATCATTGATAAAACCCTGGGCCTCTCCTTGAGCTGTAAGCCCCAAATATTTCTTTTTCAAAGAACTTTCTCCTTTGATTTTGAATATACTGTTGTTTTCAATCTTTCTTTGTTGAACAACTAACCAAACAGCATGGAAGCTCTACAACCGAGTAAGTGTTTATCCGCTTTCATTTACTGCTTTCATATATATATAACTGTATTGTGGGGCTATTTCGCTGTAAGTCTCCTTTCACAAACTCATATATATATAACTGTATTGTGGGGATGCTCACTGTAAGTCTCCTTTCATAAACTCATATCAACTGTGTAATAATAGTATAGATATCAGAGTTTCCCCGGCAACTACGTCTAGAACTAGGTGACGCCGTTTCATTTAGTCGTAGAAATAGACAGCTAGAACCCAAATAGGAGCACCAGATACAGTCTTCTCTTCGGCTGTCCTCCTTAGGAATCGTCAAGAAACTCTACTCCCAAAGATGAATGTATTCTCCATGAATGGCATCTTTGAGTTTCTTCCAAATTCTCGGACTTTCCTGACTTTGATCTATTCTCGGTGAATAGCATTGCCTTGAATTTCTCGGGGTTTGGGGACCCACGGGCTTCTTAAAAGCATCGGCCTTCTCTTGGGCATCGTACAAGGACCTACAGGCTTCCTAAAAGCAACCCCGCCTCCTCTTGGGCTTAGTACAAGGACCCGTCGGCTTCTTAGAAGTATTGACAGCCTCCTCTTAGGCTTCGTATAATGATCTCTTCCTTCGGGAATGATAGCCTCCTCTTGGGCTTCGTACAAGGACCGATCGGCTTCTTAAAAGCTTCCAGCCTTCTCTTGGGCTTCGTACAAATTGTCCCGACGACCTCCTAGAGGTATAGGAACAGAACTTAGTTATCTCCATAGAGCAGTCCTTTCCAGAGTCTACTAATGTTTCTCAAAGCATAGTACAAAAGATAAAACTCTAGACTTGGACAATCTATCTTCCTTGAGTCTCAAAGACATTCTCAAGTGACCCCTTCATTAAATAGGAAGGAAACCCGTAGACTCGGACAATCTCAATAACCTTTGGATTTCCCCTTTCCTTAAAGAACAGGGACCAACCCCGATC
The DNA here is from genome assembly GCA_022829125.1 of Lathyrus tuberosus. Classification (NCBI taxonomy): domain Eukaryota; kingdom Viridiplantae; phylum Streptophyta; class Magnoliopsida; order Fabales; family Fabaceae; genus Lathyrus; species Lathyrus tuberosus. The sequence goes on along the minus strand of JALAZF010000799.1, from coordinate 1,216,316 downwards.
CTTAGATCAAACCCATGAGTACAGTGTTGCTCATATAAGAACTGATTTTCTCTGTTAAAATCAGTATACTGGATCTGTCACTCAACTAAAATAGTCGCCAGCAGATAGCCTCCTCTTAGGCTTTGTATAAGGATATCCCTAAAGGAGTCGGTCTCCTTTTCGCCTCCTCATAGGCTTCGTATAATGATCCTTCTATTCCTCAGCATAAGCTAGCCTCCTCTTGGGCTTTGTACAAATGATTCTCCCCAGCGGAGCAAACCTTTCAACCTCCATCTCGGGCTTTATACGAGATATAAAATGGTTCTTATTGAGCCAAACGCATTTTCAGCCCCCATCTCGGGCTTTGTACGAGATACAAAAACACTCTCTTGTTGAGTATAAAAGATTCCCCTGTAGAGTCAACCCTTTTAGCCTCTCTCTCAGGCTTTGTATGAGACACACATAAAAGACTCCCTCGTTGAGTCAATCACCCTTTCGCCTCTATCTCGGGCTTCGTACGAGATACAAATTCCCTTAAGAAAGAGTCAAACTCTTTTTCAGCCTCCATCTCGGGCTTCATACGAGCTATAAAAGATTCTCCAACTGAGTCAACTCTTTTTAGCCTCCTCTTAGGCTTTGTATAACGAAATCCCCCACTGGGTCGAACCCTTTTAGCCTCTCTCTCGGGCTTTGTACGAGACACAAATTAGTCTCCTCTTAGGCTTTGTATAATGATTTCCCTAGCGGAAATTAGCCTCCTCTTAGGCTTTGTATAAGAAAACACTGGTTGATCCAATCAACCTTTTAGCATCAAACCTGTGCCTCGTTCACAGTACACAAACATCAACAACTCCTTCCCTTTCATCTAATCGCTGTAAGCGGCAAGCCTCTGGATCATCTATATCCATGCCACTGTCCCTCTTTTAGCATGAGAAATTCCTAAGGAAAGATGGAATTGCTCTACACTGAGTTAAAGTCTTCTCCTTCAGGTTGAAAACCCCTTCTTCGGAAATTATGGCATTGCTAGGATCCGCGTATCCCAGTTAAAGTAATTCTCCTTTACCCCTCTTTAGAGATGACAAATTCTCTCTAAAGTCGAGACCTTTCAGCTTCACATCTTGGGCTTTGAACAAGATACAAACAGCCTTTCGCTTCACGTCTTGGGCTTTGAACAAGACACCAAAACACCCATTTCCTCCCATAGAATAGGAGGAACTACGAACGCTCTGATTTCCTTATTTCGGTAAACGGGAAGACGTAGGCATAAGATCGAAAGAAAAGATCTTAGCGAGCCCACTAGACAAAAACCCAAAATCCCATACTTTCACGTATCTATCAGAAAAGCACCAGTCCTAACAGCCTAAACATCTCATCGAACCAATAAACTAGGAGAATCCCCGAATCTTTGAAGCATCTGTAACCGAACAGATCGCTGTTCAAACTCAGTATGCAAGCAAGGTTAGTTGGAGATATCTATTTCCCTTCCTTCATCAGCTTTAATAGGATAAAAAATGAATCGAGCTGTAGTTACACCAAAGAGCGGTTGTGCTTCGCAACCACGTCCAAAAATCGCTCGCTACAGAAAAGTGGCGACTCTGCTGGGGAGTCTTGTTTTTCGTGATGATCTATTTTACTCCTAGGTGGAAACCTTCGCTGAGATGATACTTTTTGACTCCATTAGGATCTTAGGTCAAAATCTTCAATTGTGTAAACTACAGAGTGGTGACTCCTTCGGGGAGCCATTTCTGTCAGGAACTTAAGATTCTTAGCTTTATAGGTCTAGGATGATTAGGACAAATATATATACTGCTTTTCCTAATTTCTATACGTGTTTATTTTTCTGCTACTGGGAATGCGTGTGATGCCGCATGTGGTGAGATTGAGTATACACCTAGGAAGTCAACCCTTTCGTAGTGCGGAAGCTACCGGAAATAGCTGTTACGTGGTACTACCCTCATTTGAGGCTGATGATCTATTCTCGGTGAATAACACTTACTCTAAGATTGCACACAACTCTCTGGCGATCCGCTTGTTGTCTGCCTTCCTGGGAGGAGCTAATGATAATGAGCACAGGTACAAAAATCACCTTAGTAAACCTTTGGGGATGGGTAGAGCCTTGACTTCATGACAACGACCCTCTGACCCCATGTTTTTTCTATGTTTTTGTGTGCTGCATTCATGCATTCATCTAAAAAACATTAAAACATTCAAAAATATTTCTCTTCTAGTCTCTCTGTTTTTTTTTCAAAATAAACTAAGACTGAGATTGTAAATATCAGAGAAAAGGATTGCACTAATGGATTTCGGTAGAAGGAGAACTCACCAGTATACCTTCAAGGTTCCAAAGCTAGAGGATTTGAGAAGGTTAGCGAGGATGATCACTAACCCAGAGGATTTCAGAGCCAAGCACGGTGGTTTGCTACCACTGTTAAGAGTCCATGTGATTGAGGGAATCATGGACGCACTAATCCAGTTTTATGATCCAGTTTATCACTGTTTCACATTCCCGGATTACCAGCTCGCACCAACGCTGGAGGAGTATTCTCATCTGGTGGATCTACATATCACTGATCAAGCTCCATTTTCTGGACTGGAAGAAATTCCAAAGAATCGAATCATTGCAAGAGCAATTCATTTGGACGAGTTTGAGGTCAGGACTCACATGACTACCAAGGGTGGCATCCAAGGTTTGCCAACCCAGTTCTTGAAAAAGAAAGCTCTGTACTTCGCTAGTATAGGGAACGGGACTACTTTTGAAAGCATCTTTGTCTTGCTCACCTACGGGTTATTTTTGTTTCCCAACATTAATAACTTCGTCGATATTAACGCTATTAAGGTTTTTCTCATTGGAAACCCTGTGCCGACGTTGCTCGCAGATGCGTATCATTCTGTACACTTAGGAAATTTGTACAGCGGAGGGGAGATCACATGCTGTGTACCCTTGCTTTACAAATGGTTTATCTCCCATTTGCCTAAGTCTGCTGCTTTTTGGGATTGCAAGAGTGGCTTGCGCTGGTCGCAGAAGATCATGTCTCTCACCAACTCTTATATAGATTGGTGTAATAGGATTTATGACGGGATTAGGATCATTGATCATTGTGGAAACTTCCCCAACGTACCCCTCATAGGAACTAAAGGGGGAATCAACTACCATCCGGTATTGGTTCTTCGTAAATTTGGATACCCAATGAGACACATCCCACTGGGTGTTCATCTGGAAGGTCTTTTCTTCAAAGAAGGAGAAAACGACAGAGCACTAAAGATGGAAATAATGCATGCTTGGTGTAGCGAGCGATTTTGGACGCGGTTCTTAAGCGTTGGTCGCTCTCTGCGGTTGAGCTTAAACTACAGGTCGAGAAGCTGATTAAGGAAGGGAAATAGATGTCTCCAATTAACCCTGCTTTGCATACTGAGTTTAAACAACGGTCTGTTAGGTTACAATGCTACAATGTGGGGGGGCCTTTGTACTGGTTATTTGTATTTTCGCCAATACGGTTTTCTTTCTTTTTATCTAGGCAAAGGGTTTCTGACGGGGAATAAGGGTTAGGATGTTAGGACTGATGTTTTTTGAATTACTGCTTTTGATTGATGGGAGATGTGGGATTTGGGTTTTTTGTTGAATGTGCTCGCTAAGATCTTTTCTTTCGATCTTATGCCTACGTATTCCTGTTTACCGAAACAGGGAAATCAGAGTGTTCGTAGTTCCTCCTATTCTATGGGAGGAAATGGTTTTTGGTGTCTTGTTCAAAGCCCAAGACGTGAAGCGAAAGGTAGTTTGTATCTTGTTCAAAGCCCAAGATGTGAAGCTGAAAGGCTCGACTTTAGAGAGAGTTTGTCATCTCTAAAGAGGGGAGAAGGAGAATTACTTTAACTGGGATACGCGGATCCGAGCAATGCCATAATTTCCAAAGAAGGGGTTTTTAACCTGAAGGAGAAGACTTTAACTCAGTGTAGAGCAATGCTATCTTTCCTTAGGAATTCCTCATGCTAAAAGAAGGACAGTGGCGTGGATGTAGATGATCCAGAGGCTTGCCGCTTACAGCGATTAGATGAAAGGGAGTTGTTGATGTTTGTGTACTGTGAACGAGGCACAGGTTTGATGCTAAAAGGTTGATTGGATCAACCAGTGATTTTCTTATACAAAGCCTAAAAGGAGGCTAATTTCCGCTAGGGAAAATCATTATACAAAGCCTAAGAGGAGGCTATATGTGTCTCGTACAAAGCCCGAGAGAGAGGCTAGAAGGTTTTGACCCGACGATGGAGTCGTTTGGTATCTCGAATAAAGCCCAAGAAGGAGGCGAAAATTTGTTTGGCTCAATAAGAACCTTTTTGTATCTCGTATAAAGCCCGAGATGGAGGCGAAAAGGGGTGATTGACTCAACGAGGGAGTCTTTTGTGTGTCTCGTACAAAGCCCGAGAGAGAGGCTAAAAGGGTTGACTCTACAGGAGAATCTTTTATACTCAACAAGAAAGTGTTTTTGTATCTCGTACAAAGCCCGAGATGGAGGCTGAAAAGGTTTGTTCCGCTGGGGAGAATCATTTGTACAAAGCCCAAGAGGAGGCTATCTGCTGGTGATTGTTTAAGTGACAGGTCCAGTATACTGATTTTGAAAGAGAAGATCAGTTCTTATATGAGCAACACTGTACTCATGGGTTTGATTCGAGGATCGGGGTTGTTCCCTGTTCTTTAAGGAAGTGGGGAAATCCAAAGGGTATTGAGACTGTCCGAGTCTGCGGGTTTTCCTCCTATTTAACGAAGGGGGTCAATTGAGAATGTCTTTGAGACTCAAGGAAAATAGACTGTCCAAGTCTAGAGTTTTGTCTTTTGTACTATGCTTTGAGAAACAGTAGTAGACTCAGGAAAGGACTGTTCTATGAAGATTACTAAGTTTTGTTCCTATACCTCTAGGAGGTCGTCGGGACAATTTGTACGAAGCCCAAGAGGAGGCTGGAAACTTTTAAGAAGCCGACGGGTCCTTGTACGAAGCCCAAGAGGAGGCTATCATTTCCGGAGGAAGAGATCATTATACGAAGCCTAAAAGGAGGCTGTCAATACTTCTAAGAAGCCGATCGGTCCTTGTACGAAGCCCAAGAGGAGGATAGGTTGCTTTTAGGAAGCCTGTGGGTCCTTGTACGATGTCCAAGAGGAGGCCGATGCTTTTAAGAAGCCCGTGGGTCCCCAAACCCCGAGAAATTCAAGGCAAGCTATTCACAAGGAATAGAGCAAGTCAAGAAAGTCCGAGAATTTAGAAGAAACTCAAAGATGCCATTCACGGAGAATACATTCATCTTTGGGAGTAGAGTTTCTTGACGATTCCTAATGAGGACAGCCGAAGAGAAGACTGTATCTGGTGATCCTATTGGGGATCTAGGTGTCTATTTTTTACGAACGAACGAAACGGCTTTTCCTAGTACTAGACGTAGTTGCCGGGGAAACTCTGAATATCTATACTATTATTACACAGTCGATATGAGTTTATGAAAGGAGACTTACAGTGAGCAGCCCCACAATACAGTTATATATATGAAAGCAGTAAATGAAAGCGGTAAATGAAAGCGTATAAACACTTACTCGGTTGTAGAGCTTCCATGCTATTTGGTTAGTTGTTCAACAAAGAAAGATTGAAAACAACAGTATATTCAAAATCAAAGGAGAAAGTGCTTTGAAAAAGAAAGATTTGGGACTTACAGCTCAAGGAGAGGCCCAGGGTTTTACCAGTGAGTGCACTGTTGAATTTGTACAGAGGGTTTTATGTACAAAGGGATGGGTCTTACACTCTCTCAAGAGGCCCAAAAAGCTTTTAAAGAAAAAGAGTGGGGCTTATAACACGAGGGTAGGCCCAGTTGATTTTTCATTTAAAATGGCGATCGCGCCGAGGTTTTCTTTTAACGCAGAGGGACTTATACAATAAGTGAGGCCCAAAAGGTTTTGGTTAAAAGGGGGTTGGGTCTTACACTCTAATAGAGGCCCAAAAGTTTTGAATAGAAATGGGTCTTATAGCTCAAGGAGAAGCCCAGATGGTTTTTGAAAAGGCGACGATCGCGCCGTTTGTTTTTTGACGGTATCGGGACTTATACAATAAGTGAGGCCCAAAATGTTTTGGTCAAAAAAAGGATTGGGTCTTACACTCTAATAGAGGCCCATGAGTGTTTGACAAAGTTTGTTGAAAGGGAAAATCAACAAAACCCTAATTTCATCATTTTAAAGTAAGTATTCAATGAAAAATTAATTAAAATGATACAAAATTCCAAATAAGTTTGAATAAACAACTTGTGATTTTGGTTTTAGGTTTGAAAAATGAGGTATAAATCACAAGAGATATTAAAACTCATTTGGTCTTGATTTTTCAACATGTATATTTATTTTTAAAAGGGTTTAAAAACAAAAAAAGGCATTTATTCACAAAAATATTAACTATATTAAATAAATAATATAAATCTAATTTTTTTTGTGGAAATAAATATTTCAATATTTTTGTGATTTTTTTGCAAAAAGAACCAATAAAAAATAATTAAAATTGAGTGAGTTATTAATTTTCCAAATAATTAACAAAACATGAAAATAATTGGAAAAATAGCAAAAATGTGAAAAATCACAAAATGGCATGGGTGGGGTTTGAACCCATGACCTCAACCATACAAGGCGCGCGCCTTACCACTGGGGTGGTGATACATCCATTGTTTAAAATGAAACAACAAATATACAAGGTATGACATGGTTTTGGCTTGCCCAAGGCAAGTTTTGGCTAAAAAACGTGAAGGTCATAACTTTCTCAATTCTTAATGGATTGAGACAAAATTTATATGTATCCGAGCCAGAATTTCACAAGGAATCCAATGGTGGTGGTGGTTTTTTCAGATCACACTCCCTCCTCAAAACCCGATAGTGGTTTTGAAAAGGACCTATAATTGCATTTTTTGTGCCATAGCTCAATACAGGCATGGATTACATGATCAAATGGCACAAACACAACACATATGACATGTATGAGAGATGAATAATCAATGGACATCAAATGCACACATGTTTTGATGACTGCAAGTTGAGATGCTTACCCTTCTTTGGGATTTTGGAGTTTTCTCTGCAATCTGCCAACTCCCTTGCTCCAGATATGATTTTATGCTTTGAACAACCTCAAATGATCCCTTAGATGCTTTGAGGATGATTGGAATCAGCTGGTACCTGCAAAAACACAAATTGTCCCTTTCTTGCAAAAGGGGTTAAAAGTGACCAAAATAGCAACTCTCTCAAATGGTGTTCCAGATGTATGAAACCATTTGGGACAGTTCAAGGATGATATTTGGAGTGTGTTTGAGGTTTTATCTGGTTTGGAAAGTGACTGAATCAAGACATGGCTTGAAAAATGCAAAAAAGTGCTATTTTGAGGTTTTGAGATGTGACTTTGTGATGTTGTGATTACAGGTCACTTTTGATGGTTTGCACAGCTTACATATGATATATATGAGGTGTGTGTGTGATTAGTTTGAGTGGAATTGCTCTCTAGCTCAAAAACTCAGAATTACTTGCTTTGGAAGGCAAATTTGGAGTGAAAGAAGAGATTTTGAGGAAAGCATCTGTTTGATGGCTTTGGTGTGCTCAAACTGAACACAAGTGAGCTCTATTTATAGTAGAGCAAGTTTGTTTTGCAAGGAATAGTGAATGGCAGCTGGTAAGTAGGTTTGGCCAATGTTGTCCAATGAGAAATCAAGTCTCCTCTAGCCATTGACTAGAGGTTAGGGCACAAAGCTTTGGTTCCCTTGGTCTTGGATAAGTCTTGACTGATTTCAGATGAGAATGGCTCAGTCCATGCCACCTAGATGGTTCCATTGAATGCTTCATTCCAAATTTGGAGTCTTGTCCCTATTTTGGCAACTCTAGGTTCAACATGTTATTCCTTGTTCCTTGGACCTTGGAGGCTTGGCTCAGTGATTGTCCCCTTTAGATTTAATCTTCAGAGGTGTCCAAGTGGATAGGAGCATTTGAATTTGGCTGATTTTGGCAAATCGAGCAAAAATGCAAAATCTGCCTTGCTTTGACAGATTTCAGCAAGGCAACTTGACAATGTCATATCTCATGGTGTAAGTTGAATTTGGTAATGTTCTTGGCCATTTTGGAAAGCCCTTACATGATACAACAACTGTTGGAACAAGTTTGGTTTTGATCTCTTTTGATTCCAAGTGAAAAATCCCCTTACATTTGGCAAAAAGTGAAGGCAGATTCTGACTTAGTGAAAATTTCACTAAGTGTTGGAAAAAGTGACATTTTCACTTTTCAGCCACTTTGATCACTCCATAACTCAAAATCCTTAATGAACTGGAATGACTTGTAGTTGAAGTTTTTGTAGATGATAATGAGGTCTACAAATCAAGCTTCGGATGGAAAAATTTGGCCTTGTGGTTTAGGAGTTATGGTCCTCCAAAGTTGGTACCCTAGCCACTTGAATTTTAACTTAGAAATTTTTCTAAGTTTTTCATGGTTACCCCTTTTACAAGTTATCAACTTTTCTTGATTTTTCTTGATGAATGATGATTCAAATCATACATTAACATCATTTTAGGGTTAAAAATCCATTTTGGTGAAAAATCTCAAAAAGTCAAAGTTGACTTTTGTGCACAGTTGACTTTTTATCAGATGAATTCCAAACTGTGCAATTCTTCAGGAAATCATGTCCTTGACCTAAATCAAACTTGATGGACATGTTCCATGGGTGTCATAGGGTATATTTAATCATGTATTAGGGTTTGGGAGCATGTCCAGGTCAAAAGTCAAAGTTACAGTTGACTTTTTCTCGCGAAACCCTAATTGTGGTGCAGATGAAGTTGAGACTTGTTGCTCAAGCTTCTTGGATTAACCCATTGTTCCAAATGGATTAATATGGTATATTGGAGACCCTCAAATCATGTCTTGAGGTCTTGGCTCATGATTTGTCCCAAAAGTCAACTTAGGGGTGAATTAGGTCAAGAAACCCTAATTCCTGATTTTTAATGTATGCATCCCCTGAGGCAAAATTGACTTGATGCATGGGTCCATGAGGTTACATGGAGTAAATTAGGTTATGTTTTGGATCAATGGCTTGTGCCCAGATGAAATTTTTCATCTGGAGGCCCTGGGCGATCAAAACCCTAATTTGGTGACACAATCGATCGGGAGGCTTGATCCACCTAGAAGGGAGCAGCTTTGTGCTTAATCCTTAAAGTGGGAGTCCTTTTGATCCATTGTGGATGTTTGAGAGGTTAGACAAGTTGAAGATCAAGTCATTCCTTGATTGATCCTTTGTCTAAGGCTCTGAGAGGGCTTGAAACCCTAATTCTGATTGTAGTCAGTGCTCAACAACCCTTGAGGTATCTGCTGAGGCATAATGGTTCATCCATATTGTGATGATGAATTGCACAATGATGGGAAATCTTAGTGGTCAAAATTTGGGGTATTACACTTGGAAGCACGTTCATAAGAAAGGACGAGAGTCTCTGGGAAAACCGGATTGTGTCTCGGTGGAGCCTTATCTCCATTGGGTACAAACTAGAGCTCTCAAGCTAAAGATGCCTTATCCTCGTCACGGAATTCTTCCGCCGAGGGAGTCTGTCATGTACTTCATGACGGAAACTGAAAAGCTTCAGGTTACTCTCAACAAAGTTCAATGGGAGAGGAGGTCTTGGAAGAACAAGTACCGCACCCTCAACGTAGAGTGTATCCAAATACAGCAACTACTGAAAGAGAAAGATGCTCTGATTGAAATTTTAGAGCAACATGTTGTGGAGAATCAAGACGACCAAAGGAATTTGCTCACTCCTTTCACCTGGCAAAGGAATGACAACCCGACAACGGCTCAAGAGCCCCGGTCAAAGAAAAGGAAGATACCAGAATCAGCACCCGGTTTCTCTTCAGAGAGGACTCGGGACCCATTAGCTTAGGTTTCTGTTCTGCACCTTGTAATCTACTGTATTTCCATTTCTGTAATCCTTTGAATTTCAATAAAAAGGGGTTTCCCCACTGTTTGATATTTGCAATCTAATTGTCGAAGTTTATTTTGATTAAACCAACAAACAATTAATATAATCATTGCATTTCATCATTCTCACATCGCGTATTCTCCTTACCTACGAATCTCACATTTGTGTCTCGGTTCTAGAGTCAAACTGTCTCATTCGTACAATACTCGGGCTAATCGTCAGAAAAAGATGGATGATCTTGAGGAAGAAAACAGAGAGTTGAAAGAAGAGATCGATGCTCTGAGAGAGGATATGAGAAAGCTTCGTAACGACATGCAAGCCATGGAAAAAGCTCAGCTACAAAGGACTGTGATCTCAGAGATCACCTCAGCGCCCATAGTGGAGAAGTATGATCCTAGGTATCAGATGCCGAAAGATCGTCCCTGGGGCATGTCTGCGAACTATATCCCGGAAGGATATGTTCCGCCGATCGTTGAAGATCAGGGAATCGCAACGGATACCGCTGGTCCTGAAGGTTACAGACTTCGGGAAAGCGAAGATGCCAGAGGCATACTGAAAACTCTTGAAGGTTACAAACTTCGGGAAACGCCAAGATTCACCGCCGTAGTTACGGTACCATCCCCTGTGGTGCACACTGTCCCGGAAGGACAGATTCCACAGATACCTTCTGGTAAAAAAGAGACTGTGTTTGACCGAATGGATGAATTCCAGGAACAGTTCTTGGAAATGCAGAGGGAACTGCAAGCCATTCGCAGTCAGGATCTTTTTGGAAAGGATGCCGCAGACCTTTGTCTGGTCTCCAATGTGAAAGTTCCGCACAAGTTCCAAGTGCCCGACTTTGAAAAATACAAGGGTAACTCTTGCCCTCAAAGTCACTTGACAATGTACGCTCGACGGATGTCAGCTCAGACGGAGAATCAGGACCTGCTGATTCATTACTTTCAAGATAGTTTAACCAGTGCCGCCTTAAAATGGTACATGGGTTTAAACCGTGCCTCGATCAGCACATTCAGAGATCTTGGCAAAGCCTTCGTTCAACATTATAAATACAATTTGGACAAGGCACCTGACAGAGATCAACTCAGATCGATGTCGCAAAAGGACAAGGAAACCTTTAAGGAATACGCCCAGAGATGGCGTGAAATTGCCGCTCAAATTTGTCCACCTCTTGAGGAAAAAGAGATGACAAAGATCTTCTTAAAGACCTTGAGCTCATTTTACTACGGCCGAATGGTCGGCAATGCGCCCAGTGATTTCACCGAAATGGTCGGCATGGGTGTACGTCTTGAGGAAGCCGTCCGAGAAGGACGTTTGATAAAAGACACTGGATCGACGAGCGGTACTAAAAAATACGGTAGTGCTCTCCCTAAGAAAAAAGAGCAAGATATTGGGAATATCTCTCTCGGAAAGCAAAGGCGTCGTTATCAACCAGTAGCAGTGGTAACTCCTGCTATCGGCCCCGCGCCTGTTCCTACGTATCAACCTCAGGTTGTTCAGAGCCAACCTAATCAGCAGCAAAGGACACAACAGCCTCTTCAGCAGGCTCGTCCTCCATACAATAACAACCGTACAACACGATCATCAGGGTTTGACCCTATACCCGTGTTGTACGTAGAACTATTTCCGTTACTACTGGCTACGGGGCACATTCAGACTAAGTCTCCTCTTACAGTACCGGAAAATCTGCCTTTTTGGTTTAAGGTGGATCAGACATGCCCTTATCATCAAGGAGGATCGGGGCATAACATAGAGAGTTGCCTCAATTTCAAATCTGACGTGCAAAAGCTTGTTAGGAGCGGGCTCTTATCTTTCAAAGATACGAATCCTAATGTTCTCACGAACCCGCTGCCTCAACATGAGAAGGCTGCAGTCAATCTGATTGAGAAAGAATCTAACAACGTCTATCAAATTCAGGATGTACTCTTGTTGAGGACCAATCTGGTCAAGATGCATTGTAGACAGAGTGGATATGGCCATATGCCACCTCATAACTATCACCAGTGTGATATCTGCTCTAAAAATAACCAGGGATGTTCTGTAGTGCAAGCAGCTCTACAGGAATAAATGGATCTCGGATGGATCCAAGAGCACCGAGCTCGTGGAGTTAACATGGTCTACACGAATTCCAACATCATTCAGAACCACGATATCCGTGCAATGAATGTCAACTTGGTGGCGATGCACTCAAGACAAAGCCAGTATCATAATCTGCCACGACACGATTACAGTTTCTGTCTGACTTGCTCGGTAAACAAACAGGGAAGCTCTTTCATACAAGAGGCCCTCCAGCGTCAGATGGATCCAAGACTACTATGATAGGAATCCCTATCAGATCAACATGGTTCGGATTTTTGATATTCGCGTGATGAATACCAACCTGGTGGAGTTACATGCTGAGCAGGTCTGACTCGGATTCTTAATATCACATGACTATCAAAGCTGTAAAGCGGGTTGCAAAAACGATCGAGGTTGTACCCTTGTCCAGGAGGCACTTCAGCACTTGTTAAATCACTGGTGGATGCCAATCTATATGGATGAAGATACTCAGCAAATTAGTATCAGTAACAGAAATCCCACTCGGCGTCAAAGTCAGGATGTCCGATTTGTGGAGACTAACCTAGTGAGGTTACATTGTATTTAAAGTGGGCGTGGCCAGGTGCCACCACACAACTATGATAGTTGTAGCGTCTGTTCGGAAAGTAACCAAGGGTGTTACCTTGTAAGAGCAGCTCTTCAGGGTCAGGTCGATCCTGGAGAAATTCGTCCATATCCAGGTTCTGGACCCATCGTCTGGGCGCCGAATTACCTTGCTGAGCAAGTCGAGGATGTTGTCACGATCTCTGGTCATCACAGGACCAGGGATGTTTTTGCCATTATCCCTCTACTTGACGAATCCAAAATTCCCAACCAGGAACGGATTGAGATTACTTATGATGGTCAGAAAAACCAGAAGGTTCCCATAGTCATCTATCTACCGGGACCATTACAGTATGAATCAACTAAGGCTATTCCTTACAAATACGGTGCAACAATAATTGAGAATGGAAAGGAAATTCCATTACCCTCCGTCGTGAATATTGCAGACATCAGTCGTGTAACACGGAGTGGTCGAATCTTCAACCAAGGAGTTGGAGAGTCCAATAAAGAAAAGGAACTTCAGACAGAAGCTCCCGATCCACCAGTCGGTCAATCCAGTAATCCCGACCTTGCGAAAAACAATGATGAGATGCTAAAGCTCATCCAAAGGAGTGAATACCACATTGTTGATCAACTGTTACAGACTCCTTTAAAGATCTCGGTATTATCACTGTTACTCAGTTCAGAAGCCCACAGGGAGGCTCTACAGAAAGTCTTGGAACAAGCCTTTGTGGTACAGGATGTAACAATCAGACAGTTCGATAGTATCGTCTCTAACATCACTTCCTGCAATAATTTGGGATTTAGTGATGAGGAATTACCCGAAGAGGGTCGCCGTCATAACATGGCGCTCAATATCACAGTTAACTGCCAGGACAATGCTTTAGCCAGCGTACTGGTAGACATAGGGGCAGCCCTGAATGTTATACCGAAGTCCACTTTGATGCAATTATCGTTCAAAGGCCCTCCAATGAGAATCAGCGAGGTCGTCGTCAAAGCATTCGACGGATCCAGAAAAGCAGTTATCGGCGAAGTTGATCTTCCCATAACTATCGGTCCTCACACTTTCCAAGTCATTTTCCAGGTCATGGACATCCGGGCAACATACAGTTGTTTATTAGGAAGACCTTGGATACATCAGGCTGGAGCGGTCACCTCGACTCTCCACCAAAAGCTAAAGTTTGTCAAGAACGATCAACTTGTCACAGTCTGTGGGGAACAGGCTTTGCTCGTGAGTAACTTGTCATCATCTACTGGTATAGAACCGGAGGAGGTTATTGGGACGCAGTTCCAAGCACTGTCGGTGAGCAAGGACAATCAATCCGAAGGAGGAACATCGATTTCCTCATACAAGGATACTATCAAAGCGGTCGAGAGTACCGATACAAAAGGATGGGGACAGCTTGTAATTCCCACTGACAATAAAACAAAGAAGGGTCTTGGTTTTTCTGCAACCTGTGCCCAGACAGCTGCCAGTAATGAAAGTCTTCATCCCATTCAGAACTTCTTCCATAGTGGAGGTTTCCTCCAACCAGTGACTCAGGTAGTCCATGTTATCAATGAAGAGGATCCCTTTGACGTAGATGAGGAATGGAAGTCCTATCTTAACGAGGACGGTTATGTGTCGCAGGACAAAACGCAAACTCCATTTTGCTATCCCGCACAGAGTCCGAGATTTATACCTAGGTCAGACATCGAGATGATTCATTAGAGGAAGACACTCCGATGAAAGACAATTTTGACTACACCTACTATGGCCCGATGGATGGTCTGCCAATGTGGCAACCTTATCCAGGAGACTTGGGGCAAGAGAGTCAGCCGAACAATGAAACTCAGCTGACTATCATTGAACGGAATACCTGCGTCCCCACCATGTCATGGGATCAACACTCAGGTCATTCGGAAATTACTCAACATGACGATGAATTCTCAACGTTCGCAGGACTTGAATTCATCAATTATGCTTTTCCTGAGGTCAACGTCATCGAGAGAGATGACTCATCCAGTTCCAAAGAAGTTTGGGACACTCTGGGAGAACCAAGTGGAAAGTTTGACTTCATGGTCAAGTACACCGCTCCCGAAAGCTCTCGTATCAGGCTCGAAGATATCCAGCCAACTGGATGGGGAGATACAGCTGAGAGTACAAATGCTATGCAAAATGCAACAGAGGAATCCTCCTACGACAATTCTGCCTGGGAGACAGATTCCAACGATCCTACCCCAAATTTTGACCACTAAAGTTTCCCATCATTGTGCAAATCATCATCACAATATGGATGAATCATCATGCCTCATCAATCTCCTCAAGGAATTGTTGAGCATTGACTGCAATCAGAACTAGGGTTTCAAGCCCTCTCTGAGCCTTAGACAAAGGATCAATCAAGGAATGACTTGATCCTCAACTTGTCTAACCTCTCAAACATCCACAATGGATCAAAAGGACTCCCACTTCAAGGATTAAGCACAATGCTGCTCCCTTCTAGGTGGATCAAGCCTCCAGATCGACTGTGTCACCAAATTAGGGTTTTGATCGCCCAGGGCCTCCAGATGAAAAATTTCATCTGGGCACAAGCCAATGATCCAAAACATAACCTAATATACTTCATGGAACCTCATGAACCCAATCATCAAGTCAATTTTGCCTCAGGGGATGCATACATCAAAAATCAGGAATTAGGGTTTCTTGACCTAATTCACCCCTAAGTTGACTTTTGGGACAAACCATGAGCCAAGACCTCAAGAAATGATTTGAGGGTCTTTGATATACCATATTGATCCATTTGGAACAATGGATTGATCCAAGAAGCTTGAGCAACAAGTTTCATTTTCATCTGCACCACAATTAGGGTTTCGCGAAAAAAGTCAACTGTAACTTTGACTTTTGACCTGGACATGCTCCCAAGCCCTAATACATGAATAAATATACCCTATGACACCCATGGAACATGTCCATCAAGTTTTATTTAGGTCAAGGACATGATTTCCTGAAGAATTGCACAGTTTGGAATTCATCTGATAAAAAGTCAACTGTGCACAAAAAGTCAACTTTGACTTTTTGAGATTTTTCACCAAAATGGTTTTTTAACCCTAAAATGATGTTAATGTATGATTTGAATCATCATTCATCAAGAAAAATCAAGAAAGGTGAGATAACTTGTAAAAGGGGTAACCATAAAAACTTAGAATTTTTCTAAGTTAAAATTAAAGTGGCTAGGGTACCAACTTTGGAGGACCATAACTCCTAAACCACAAGGCCAATTTTTTCCATCCAAAGCTTGATTTGTAGACCTCATTATCATCTACAAAAGCTTCAACTACAAGTCATTCCAATTCATTAAGGATTTTGAGTTATGGAGTGATCAAAGTGGCTGAAAAGTGAAAATGTCACTTTTTCCAACACTTAGTGAAATTTTCACTAAGTCAGAATTTACCTTCACTTTTTGCCAAATGTAGGGGGATTTTTAACTTGGAATCAAAAGAGATCAAAACCAAACTTGTTCAAACAGTTGTTGTATCATGTAAGGGTTTTCCAAAATGGCCAAGAACATTGCCAAATTCAACCTACATCATGAGATACAACATTGTCAAGTTGCCTTGCTGAAATCTGTCAAAAGCAAGGCAGAATTTGCATTTTGGCTCGATTTTCCAAAATCAGCCAATTTCAAATGCTCCTATCCACTTGGACACATCTGAGGATTGAATCTAAAGGGGATAATCACTGAGCCAAGCCTCTAAGGTCCAAGGAACAA